>CP125976.1:574962810-575513625 GCA_030063025.1 Avena longiglumis | reverse complement strand
GACACTCTACTTCGCCGTTAGCTAGGTTATCCTACAGCTGGACTTAGGTATCGCAACTGCCGAGCTCGATACCACTCTATAACACCTCGAATCGGGACCTATGCAAATTTGGGCAGAATTCACCAAACCCGCATAGAAACGATTCAAAGGTGCTCACCAGCACTTTCGTATGGTGGAAAACGGTAATAACATTACACAACAGTCCTCGATGGGACCCACGTACAGATATATATAAATGACTCAAAGAGTCAAGAATACGATATAATATACAAAGATCCAAATCACCTTGAACGATATAGCGTCCACTACGGACAAGAGGCAAATGGGGCTAAGAGCCCCAAGAATAACCAATGGCGCCCATAACCTGCCCAGCCAAGCCGAAGGGTAACCCTGCTAACGGCGCCGATCTCAAAACCCGCTTAACAAAAGGTGCCGGACAAAGGGCAAAGCAAAACAAAGAAGGAGCTGCCAAGATCGAGGCCAAGACACGGCGAGGCTAGAATTCGCCATTCCTCGCCTACATAGGTATGGTGGATCATGATCGCAAAGCATGCACTATACAACCTATAGAGACTCGATACAACTGGCGGTTATCAGAGGGGGTGAGAATGACCTAACCGGATCCAACCTGAAGCTATCACCAAACAAACCCATCCTGGTGTTTCCCCCTCGAGACCAAACGAGGAAGTCAACCGAGGAACTCACACAGTTGGCAGTTTTATTTATCCAGTTATCGTTGCCGCAATTACTAGTCAGGTTTAGATAATCATCCTGATAAAGTAAACAGTGGGCACTTTTAGTTAACCATTCCGTTATAGTGGCAGCACTTACTAGTCAGATACAGTTAACATGAGATAACCCATAAACCCAGCAGTTGTTGGTACTTTTATTCAGCCATTCGCTAGTAGGTAAGATTTACTAGTCGATACAATTGTCGCATGACAACCAAACAAGCAATTGTGGGCAGTATTAATTAGCCATTCCGTTGTAGTGGAGCTGATTACTAGTCATTATAAGTCAAATTGATAGCAGTAAACTTTAGTTATGCTTGTCTATGATCAAGAAACTGTGCTCCAAGTCGTCCATATCCGCGGACACGGCTTTCAGAAAGTTTTACCCGCCGGTGCACCAATAGCAACACACACTCGATCAACCTCGAAACCAAATCAAACCCAACGAGGCTTTCACGATCGAACAATCACAGATTCAGAAATATTTCAGGGCCCTTAAGTAGAATCCGCAACGGAGTAGGCAAGCTCGAGACGGCCTCAAGGTTCGACAATCAGAGCGATCGGGAACCCAAACGGGCTTGTCGACACCGCGTAATCACTCCGCCTAAATAAAGAGACAAAGGTGCGTGACTCGCACAATCGTAAATAAAGCGTAGCATGGCATAAGCACAGATCGTAAATAAAACCTCAAACTAGTTTGTGGCCCCAAGAAATAAGACTGAATCAAGCTCGCTGGGGGTCCCATATACCTCCCGGATGTGGATAGCGCGATAACTCAAGGAACAGGAATCAAGTACTCGGGGTCTTACGGGACACAAGTGGGCGTTCGGAAACCAAATATTATCTATCACCCACCGATGCCTCTGCTTATTCAATTTTAGTTGTTAAACAGGAAGTAAAGTGACGATAAGTAAAACTAGAATCATCTCCAACATCAACATGCGGCAATACATCAGCATCTGTGGCATATGACGACACACTACAGCACTTGAGCAAGCGACTACGACGCGCAAGTCCAACTATCTACCAAACAACCGGTAATAGGATGTGTCCAAGGCAATATAGGGCTGCACGGTATATCACGGGTACGGAAACTACAGCATCGCAACACAGATAGCAATAGATCAACAGGAGGGAAGTAAATACTATAAAAGTAAGATAGGTAGAAAAGGGGGAGATGCTCGCCTGAAAACATTGTCGAAGGTTTTCCCCGAAGATCGGGCGAAGCTCACATCAACTCAACGGCCTTATCCGCGAAGAAGCAAAACACTAGAAGAACACCGGATGCACTATTTAATACTCGGCAGAAGATCGGCATGATGCATGTATGATGTATGGCATGGCAAGGTGCGATGCAGTTAGGTCAAGATTAAGCGGAACCGGGGTTCCGACAAGTAATTAGGTGGTTCATGTTATTTAGAAGACCCGCAATTTAAATGTTGTTTTAGCAAGGCACGATAAGATACCGGTTCGCTACACAAGTTTAAATGAGGCCAATATGAGACTAGATTTGCCCGCATATGGGCCCCATATTTAATTATTAGGTGAATCGCTAAGGCCCCCAAACCACATGATATGCATGCGAGATGACAATTAAATATACAAGTTGTGTTATGTTATGAAATAGGGTTTGAGGAAAGGGTTCACATTAGAGGGGGATCGACGATCTTGAGGTTCCGGGGTTCGGTCGGTCCCTGGGTCCGTGGTCTAGGTTCGATGGATCCGGGTTCGGTTCGCGGAAGCGCCCTCGGATTCCGGTAGGTCTTGGCGCATCCGGTGCGGGACTTGGGTCGTTCCGGGTCGGTATCGGTCTTGTCGCCGCCGATCTTGTCGGGTCCCACGGGTCGTTCTGCCGCTATGAAGGTCTTGTCGGGTCCACGCCATTGCGCCGGTCTTGTCCGGGAATCGATGTTCCGTGAAGAAGATCTTGGCGTCCGAGGGAGTTTCTCGTGTCCGTGAGGTAGTCCCTTGACGCTCACGTAGGGAGTACTTATGCCCGGAGGGCGCATTTGTCGCATGTGGCCTTCGGTTCACCGGGCGACCTTTGTCGTGACGAGAAGAGCTTGCCGGGAACGCGTATTGGTTCGGTTTCGGTTCTGGCATTCAGGGTGAAGTCCTAGGCGTTCTGGGGACGGTGCTCCGGTGATATCGATCTTCGGGTCCTTGATGGCATCATCGCTGCGGGCGAAGGCAACGGGTCCCCGTGATTTAAGATCTTGGGGCCCGGTATCCGGCGATCTTGGCGAGAGGACTTAAGGGGCGGGGCGGACTTGTTGACGGCGCGCCGGGAAGCGCGGGGCTGGACGGAGGACGCGCGCAGAAGCCGGGCAACGAGGGGCGAAGCGGAAGGCGACGCCATGGGCAGAGGCGGGCGGCGGCCCGTGCGGAGGCGGCCTCGACACGCTGCGGGGCGGTAGACGGGTTTCGCGCTGAGCGCCGCGGCGAGCTGGCGGCGGGACGGCGAAGTCGAGGCGACGTGGCGGCGGCAGCGCTGCCCGGCGGCCGCGGGCGGCGCCGGGACCGGTCGCGGAGGCGGTTATGGGTTTGGCGGGCTCCAGGAGGCGGGGACGACGGGGTCACGGCGAGGTCGGGGCGAGCCGGTCAGGCGAGCGTGGCCGCCGGAGCGGAGCGACGCCGGTGGGAGGCGGGCGGAGCGGTGCTGACCCCGTCGAGGCCGCGCGGACGCCGGAAGACGGAGGGGAGGCTCCCGGCGGGGCGAGGAGGCAGAGGTGGGCGAGCCGTGGCGCGACGCGACGAGGCTCGGAGGGCGCACGGCGGCGGGCTGCAGAGGGGAAACCCGGGCGCGCGGCGGATCCGGGCGCGCCGGTGGCGGGAAGGTGGGAGGGGCGGGGCAGGCGGTGGAGGAGGACGACGCTGGGGCCGGGCGGCGCTGCTCGGGTCCGGGGACGGGTGGAGGAGGTGCCGGCGCGGCGTGCGGGGCCACGGAGGAGGCGAGGAAGGCGGACCGGGCGGCACGCTGAGGGTGGCGACGACGCGCGGGCCGGAGGTGCGAAGGGGCGGGCCAGCGACGCGGACGGTGAGGGCGATCACGGGCGCGTGAAGCTTGCAGGGGCGGGCTGTCGCAGCTGGCAGAGAGAGGCAGAGTGGAGGGAGACGTGCAGGGACCTGGTGGGACCGGGGGCTGCAGGTGTGTGCATGTGTGTGTCGGTGTGAGTGCAGGCTGTGTATGTGGTGTGGGATGGTTGGTTGAAAAAAAATGGGGGTGAGCTAGCTTAGGTGGAGAGAGGGAGGGTAGGTGGCAGGTTGCTATAGGTTAGAAGGGGAGAGAGGGGGAGGTGGCAGCGTGGGATTGGGTGGGGTGATGTGGAGGGGAGGTTTGGGTAGACTAGTGGGTAGACTTAGGATTTAGGGGCCGGTTCAGCTGGACCGTTTTTAAAAACTGGGGCGGTCGTTCGGGTCGGGTTGGCCCGTTCGACTGCCCCTACTAAAAATAATTTAATATTTATTTTATTTTCAAATATCTTTGTAACTAGTTTTTGGCAAACAAAATATTCGAAACATCCGGGGGTGGGCGTTTAAATAAAAGACGGGGCGTTTTATAAAACAAAACGGGCTTAGCAAACGTAGCTTTGGCAAACAATGCATGATGATGACGATGCAATGCACAAATTCAACGCGATTTTCTAGTAGTGGTTTTGCGGGATGCCACAAAAAAGCAAGAGCAGATCTAGATAGTGGGTCAAGATGCAGCAAAAGGCGGGCTCCCTGGGCCTAGCCAGATGGCCAAGAAGAGAAAGAAGAAGCAGACAGCAAGAACAGAAGACAAGAAGCAAAGCAGCCGGTCGCTAATAGCGCCGTACAAGACGCGTAGTGGCAAGAGCAATTCCAAGACTGAAGACGTAACGCATACAAGATGCAATAAGCGCGCAAGAGCAGCAGTTGCCACTACGGCGGGAGGATTAGCCCAGCAATGAAGCGGCAGGGCGCGACGCGAGAGAGAGAGCGAGCGCGCGGTGCGAGGCGGCGGGCCCAACGCAGCAGCAATTGGTCAACGTAAGCGAGCAGATCGGATCTGAGAAAAGAAATTGGGCAAATAAAATTGCCGACTGGTAGTACCATTATCCGGCGGCAGATTACTAGACGGGTACAGCCGGTGGTGTACCGGGCCAAACAGAAAATGGGTTGTGCGCGCCAGGCTCGAGCGGTACTGGGCTGCGGTAGTACCGCTCGGCCCAGTTTTTCTTTTCCTTTTTCATTTAAAACAAGCAAATATTCAAACGGCCATAACGTTTAAACGGTAGCTCCGATTGACCCGATTCCAATTGCGTTGGATAGAGGACAACAAGGGCTTCTCAATAAAAAGTGGAAATATTGATTATCACCAAGTGAGAAAGTATCAAGTATAATAATGTGAGATATCTCACTTGGTGAGAAACCGAAAAGCCGCATAAATCAAAATCGCAACAAGATATATATGGGAGATCCGATTTTGATGAACAAGAGCTTGTTATAGAGATTACCACAAGCTCTATATCCTCATATGGATAAGACCAAATAACAGCAAAATACGATGATGCAAGTATACAAAGGTTTGAGCTCTCTCCGAACGATGTGACCGAATTACTCATACGAGAGCCCCTCTTGATAGTACAGTTATCTATCCTAAACCCGGTCTCACACACACAACGTGAGACCGGCAAAAGGGAAAACCTATCAAGATTATACCTTTGCCTTGAGCATTCCACTTGAGCTCGATGTAGATGATCTTGCCCTTCTCAAGATGGAATGCCTTCCTTAATTTCTCATCATCGACCTCGCATATTGAGCTTGCCCAACATATCTTCTTTGCATTTCATCGACCTTGAAGCCAACACATGCTCCAAGCGATGCCAATGGACAAATCCTACAAGTATAACTTAATACACACATTAGTCCATAAAGATTGTCATTAATTACCAAAACCACACATGGGGGCCCAACATGTTCTTTCACCGTGTCCACCGCCCTCCACTCTAATCCCGTCGCCCCACTCTGTTCTTTCCTCTCTCTCTCTCTCTCTCTCTCTCTCTCTCTCTCTCTCTCTCTCTCTCTCTCTCTCTCTCTCTCTCTCTCGGGCAGCCGAGCAAGTTGCACGGTGAGCGGGTCAAGTGTGCGCTGTTGGCCAAGCGGTTGGGGGCCAGGAGCGGCAGGTCACTATGGCAGGTACATCATTCAGAGGCACTCTAAAGTGCCTCCAATAGTAAAATTAGTGCCATAAATAAGTTTTTGAGGCACTAAAAAAACGCCAGGGACGGTCATGTAGATAAAAGTCATTTGAGGCAGTTTAAAAAGTGCCTCTAAATTATAGTTATTTGAGGCACTATGACCAATGCCTCTAAATCTTAGTCATTTGAGGCACTATGACTAGTGCCTCATAAACCAACTTAAGGCATAAATTAGAGTGCCTCTAAATCCTAGCCACTTGAGGCACTATGACTAGTGCCTCTAAAACCAAATCATTTGAGGCACAAATTAGAGTGCCTCTAAATCCTAGCCATTTGAGGCACTATGACTAGTGCCTCTAAAATCCATCCATTTGAGGCACTATGTCTAGTGCCTCTAAAACCCAACCATTTGAGGCACTATGTCTAAGTGCCTCTAAATCCTAGCCATTTGAGGCACTATGACTAATGCCTCTAAAACCCAACCATTTGAGGCACTATGACTAGTGCCTCTAAAAACTAACTTTTTGAGGCAGTATGACTAGTGCCTCTAAATCCTAGCCAAAAGGCAACCATAGAGGTTTAATATAGAACTGTGTACATTTTCAAAATGACTCACATCAATGGAATTACATTAGGTAATGCACTCAAATCAATAAAAACCACATTACAGTGACATATATTACAGTGACATTACAATTTGTCCACAAAAATTGCAGAGGTTCAAATTTAACTAAAAGTATTACAGTGACATATATTACATATGTTCACGAGCGATCGCTCCCTGCTGCTTGCCGAAGCTCCTCCCTGCTGCTACTTTGCCTTCCTTCTCATGCTGCTGCTCGTTGGAGACCCTCCATGCTAACCGCCGGCCGCTGGAAATGACTAAGACTCCATTTTCTGGGATGATGGAGCGATCTACAGACTTATTGGAAATCATACATACTGATGTGTGTGGACCAATGAGTGTAGCATCGCGCGGTGGTTATCATTATGTTCTTACCTTCACGGATGACTTGAGTAGATATGGGTATATCTATTTCATGAAACATAAGTCTGAAACTTTCGAGAAGTTTAAGGAATTTCAAAGTAAGGTAGAGAATCAACGTAACAAGAAGATTAAATTTCTACGATCTAATCGTGGAGGTGAATATCTAAGTTACGAGTTTGGCGAGCATTTGAAGAAATGCGGAATACTTTCACAATTGACATCACCGGGAACACCACAGCTTAATGGTGTGTCCAAACGTCGTAATCAAACTCTCTTAGATGTGGTTCGTTCTATGATGTCACTTACAGATTTACCGCTATCGTTTTGGGGTTATGCATTAGAAACAGTCGTATTCACTTTAAATAGGGCACCATCTAAATCCGTTGAAATGACACCGTATGAATTATGGTTTGGGAAGAAACCTAAATTGTCGTTCCTTAAAGTTTGGGGTTGCGAAGCTTATGTAAGGAAGTTACAGTCGGACAAGCTTGAACCCAAAGCGGAAAAATGCGTCTTCATAGGATACCCTAAGGAAACTATTGGGTATACCTTCTATCATAGATCCGAGGGCAAAATCTTCAAGGTTAAGAATGGATCCTTTCTAGAGAAGGAATTTCTCTCGAAAGAAGTGACTGGAAGGAAAGTAGAACTCGACGAGGTTGTTGAACCTTCTCTTGAACTTGCGAGTAGCGCAGCACCGGAAGCAGTTCCTGTGGCGCCTACACCAATAAGAGAGGAAGCTAATGATGATGATCATGAAACTTCGGTTGAAGTTGCTATAGAGCCTCGTAGGTCAACGAGAACTCGTACCACTCCTGATTGGTATGACCCGTTATGAGTGTCATGTTGGTGGATAACACCGATGACCCTGCGACATATGAGGAAGCGATGGTGAGCCTAGATTCCAATAAATGGCAAGACGCCATGAAATCCGAAATTGGATCCATGTACGAAAACCAAGTATGGACTTTGGTGGACTTACCGGATGGCCGGAAGGCTGTCGAGAACAAATGGATTTTCAAGAAGAAAACAGATGTTGATGGTAATGTTACTGTCTATAAAGCTCAACTTGTCGCAAAAGGGTTTCGACAAATTCAAGGAGTTGACTACGATGAGACTTTCTCACCAGTAGCAAAGATAAAGTCTGTGAGGATTATGTTAGCAATCGCTGCATATTACGATTATGAGATATGGCATATGGATGTCAAAACGGCGTTCCTCAATGGAGACATTGATGAAGAGTTGTATATGATGCAACCCAAAGGTTTTGTCGATCCTCAAGATGCTAACAAGGTATGCAAACTTCAACGGTCCATATATGGATTGAAGCAAGCATCCCGAAGTTGGAATCAACGTTTTGATAAGGTAATCAAAAGCTTTGGCTTTATACAAACTTATGGAGAAGCTTGTATTTACAAGAAAGTGAGTGGGAGCTCTGTAGCATTCTTAATACTATATGTAGATGACATATTATTGATTAGGAATGATGTAGACCTTCTTAATAGTGTCAAGGAATATTTGAATAATAGTTTTTCAATGAAAGATCTTGGCGAAGCAGCTTACATATTAGGCATAAAGATTTATAGAGATAGATCGAGACGCCTAATATCATTGTCACAAAGTACATATTTGGACAAAGTTCTAAAGAGGTTTGGAATGGAAGATAGCAAGAAAGGGTTCTTGCCCATGTTGCCCAATACGACCTTGAGTAAAACTCAAAGTCCTGCAATGGCAGAAGATAGAGAAAGGATGAGTAAGACTCCCTATGCCTCAGCCATAGGATCTCTAATGTATGCCATGCTATGTACTAGACCCGACATTGCATATGTTGTTAGTTTGACTAGCAGATATCAAAGTGATCCAGGAGTGGATCATTGGACAGTAGTCAAAAACATCCTTAAGTACTTAAGAAGAACTAAGGATATGGTTCTTTCTTATGGAGGTGATGAACAGCTCGTTGTTAATGGTTACACTAATGCTAGTTGGAACACCGATCCGGATGATTCTAAATCTCAATCTGGATACGTATTTGCTTTGAATGGTGCAAAAGGAGCTGAGGAGTGCAAAGCAAAGCGTTGTGGCAAGATCTTCAACTGAATCTAATACATAGTCGCTTTGAGGCTTCACAAGAAGCGATATGGATGAAGGAGTTCATTATAGAGGGTGTGGTTCCAAGTGTCTTTGGACCCAATGTCTATCTACTGTGATAAAATGGGCGCCATAGCCAATGCGCAAGAACCAAGGTCACACAAGAAGCTGAAGCACATCAAGCTACGTTTTCACGCTATTCGAGAACATGTCCAAGATGGTGACATAAATATTTGCAAAGTACACACAAATCTGAATGTGGCGGATCCGTCGACTAAACCTCTCCCGAGGGCAAAACATGACCAACACCAAACTGCCATGGGTGTTCGATATATTACCATGTAATCTAGATTAGTTGACTCTAGTGCAAGTGGGAGACTGTTGGATATATGCCCTAGATGCTATAATAAATGTAGTTATTATTATATATTTGTGTTTATGATAAATGTTTACATTCATGCTATAACAGTATTAGCCAGAAACATTAATACTTGTGTGATTTGTAAACTAAATTAGAGTCCCTAGTAAAGCCTTTTTATAATACTAGGTTGTTTATTAATAGATGATCATGGTTTCTTGATCATGAACATTTGAGATGTTGTTAATAACAAGGTCATATCATTAGGAGAATGATATGATGGACATACTCCTATAGATAAGCGTAGCATAAAGATCAAGTCATTTTAATAGTTCAATTGCTATAAGCTTTCTGATACATAGTAACCCAATTCCTTCGACCATGAGATCATGCTTATCACCATCACAGGAAGGATGCTTCAATGACATCAAACACCACACCGTAACTGGGTGGATATAAAGGTGGCATTGAGTGTTCGGGAAGTATGGGTTGATACACATGGATCAAGAGTGGGATTTGTCAATCCATATGACGGATAGATATACTCTGGGCCCTCTCGGTGGAATGTCATCCAATTGGCGTGCAAGCATGTGAATGGCTCACAAGGGATCACATACCACGGGAACGAGAAAATAGTACTTATCGGTAACGAGGTTGAACTAGGTATGCAGAGATACCGACGATCAAAACCTCGGATAAGTAAACTATCGTGAGACAAAGGGAAATTGGTATCGTATGTAAGTGGTTCATTCGATCGCAAATTAATCGTAGAAATATGTGGGAGCCATATGAATTTCCAGATTCCTCTATTGGTTATTGATCGGAGAAGTGTCTCGATCATGTTCGCGTAATTCACGAACCGTAGGGAGACACACTTAAGGATTAGATGTTGTTGAGTAGTTATGGAATGATGAGAAAGAGACCGAATGTTGTTCGGAGTCTCGGATGGGATTCGGGATATCACGAGGAGATCTGGAATGGTCCGGAGAATAAGATTCATATAAGGAAAGTCCTATTTCGGAGTTGGGGAATGATTCCGGTGTTTTCATCGGGAATGTTCTAGAAGGGTCCGGAAGGTCCGGCACTTCGGAGGGGAAGGGTACATGGATGTGTCATGACAATGTGGAATGGTTGCATCATGTACTAGGTAACATGGCTGGGCAAAATAAAGGGAGAAATCAAATCCTAGTTTGAAAGTCAAACGCCAATTTGAAAACTCAAACGGCAAGTTTGCTTGGTGGAGGGAGAGTAGGAAACCTACTTGGGGAGGAGTTCCTCCACCGCCGCCAAGGAGGCCGACTTGGGGAGGACTCCTCCCAAGCCGCCCTCCTATATAAGGAGGGGCAGGGCTGCCCCTCTTTCCTACACCCAACACACCCAAAACCCTAGCCCTAGCCGCCGGCCTCCTCCAAGTCGCCGCCACCACCTAGGGTTCCTCCAACCCGCCGAGTTTGGGCTTCCCCAAGCCCTAGCCGCCTGCCAAGCTCCCCCCTTGGTGCCTCTAAACCCTAGATCACCAAGGCCTCTCTCATAGTCCACCATACTCGCTCCGTCTTAAGGCGAAGCCCTGCGAGATCTCCCCTCTACTTCCGGTACCACGCCGTCGTGCTGCCGAATCGCGAGGAGAGTGCTACAACCTCCGCTTCCTTTGGAACAAGGGAGAGGAAGGTATTTATCGAGTATTTAACGTGACCGATCAGAAGCGTGTAACGCCGTTGGCTGGGAAGGATCGTCTACGCGATCTTGAGATTGGCAAGAGTACGACTACATCACCCACGAGAATCTGCTCTCGTTAACCGCTTTGGAATATTCGAGGGTGAGCTCCTCTATCGACTCGTTGCTCCAATCTAGTAGATAGATCTTGGCTTGTTTGTTCGCATGCGGTAGAAAATTTTGTTTTTCCATGCTACGAACCCCTACAGTGGTATCAGAGCCCTGACTATATGTATATCTGTTTCACGAGTAGAACACAATGGTCATTGTGGGCGGTGGTGCTTTTATTATCAATTGCTTCTTGTGTACTTTGCATCTTGCGGTATGATGGGATGAAGCGGCCCGGGCTAACCTTACATGACATCGTTCATGAGACTTGCTCCACGCTCAACATGCAACTTGTATTGCATAAGTGGCTTTGCGGGTGTCTGTCTCTCCCGTCATAGTATAGATCCAATTTACAACAGGAACTTGATAGTTCAAACATCAACGTTGTGGTTCTTGTTCGTAAGTTAGAACGACACTTATTGAAAGCCCCAAACCACGTTAAATATGCAAAGAAAATTAGAGGCGTCTAACTTTGTTTTGCGGGGGTGTGCTGTGATGTGATATGGCCATGATTGTGATTATATTTGATGTATGCAATGTTTTTTATTGTAAGTAGGCAACCGGCAGGAGCCATATGGTTGTTTTTAAATTCTGTTAAGCCCCGTGTGTCTATTCAAAGTAGTTGTAATAGTTGGAGCTAGTGGACGACAACCATGAAACGGCGCCATTGACCTTGACGCTATCGGTGATGATGGAGATCATGTTCGTGCTTGAAGATGGAGATCGGAAGCACAAGAAGAAAGGCCATATCATATCACATATTATGAATTGCATGTGATGCATCTTGTATTGCTTAGTTAACGACGGTAGCATTATAAGATGATCCCTCAAGCACATGAATTTCAAGTTATAAAGTGTTCATCCTTAGTAAGCACCGTTGCTAAAGCTCGTTGTTTCGAAGCACCACGTGCTGATCGGGTGTGTTAGATTCTGCGAGTGTATACAACGTGAGCAAGACGGATTTTCTCATGCGGAAGCTAAGGTTTAATCTTGACGAGCCTAGCATGTACAGACATGGTCTCGGAACACGGATCACCGAAAGGTAAAGCATGAGTCATATAGTAGATATGATGAACATGTTGATTGTTCGCCATTGAAGCTACATCAACTCTCGTGATGATCGGTTTTGATGTGGTGGATTTGGTTCATGTGATCACTAAAACAATGTGAGGGATATTGTTTTGAGTGAGAGTTCACCTAGATTAATTTAACTATTAATTAGAACTCAATTTGTCATAAACTTAGTCTAAACTATTGCAAATATGTTGTAGATCAATGGCGGCCCCTACCACCAATTTTAATGCGTTCCTAGAGAAAGAAAAGTTGAAAAACGATGGAATCAACTTCGCGGACTGCTTCCGCAATTTGAGGATTGTCCTCAATGCTGGTAATTTGACCTATGTGCTGGATGCACCGCCGGGTGACCCGCCTGCAGCTGATGCTACCGATGAAGTAAAGAATGTTTACCTCACTCGGAAGAATCAGTACTCCACAGTTCAGTGTGCTATCTTGTATGGTTTGGAATCGGAGCTTCAGAAAAGGTTTGAGAACCATGACCCACATGATATTGTCCGTGAACTCAAAATGATATTTGAGGCTCACGCGACAGTTGAGAGTTATGAGGCTTTTGAAAAGTTCTTTAATTGCAAGTTGGAAGAGGGCAACTCCGTCAGTGAGCATGTGCTTAAGATGTCTGGGCACGCAAACAAACTCCAAAGCTTGGGTATAGTGATTCCTAATGCTTTGGGGATTTACCGTGTCCTCGAATCACTGCCACCAAGTTACAAGAACTTTTTGATGAACTACAATATGCAAAACATGAACAAGATGTTGCCAGAACTCTTCTCCATCTTGAAATCTGAAGAAGTGGAGATCAAGAAAGAGCATCAAGTGTTGTTGGTCAATAAGACCACCAAATTCAAGAAAGGCAAGTCTAAGAAAAAGGGAAACTTCAAGAAGGACGGTAAGAAAGTTGCCGCATCGGCAAAGAAGACCAAGGTTGGACCTAAGACTGATACTGAGTGCTTTTACTACAAGGGAGAAGGTCACTGGAAGCGGAATTGCCCAAAGTACTTTGCGGATTTGAAGAACGACAACATCAAGAAGAAAGGTATATCCGATATACATGTTATTGATGTGTATCTCACTAGTACTCGTAGTAGTGCCTGGGTATTTGATATTGGTTCGGTTGCTCATATTTGTAACTCGAAACAGGTGCTGCAGAATAAACGGAAGCTAGCGAAGAACGAGGTGACGATGCGCATTGGAAATGGATCAAAGGTTGATGTGATCTCGGTCGGCACGCTACCTCTTCATCTACCATTGGGATTAGTTTTATACTTAAATAATTGTTATTTGGTGCCTGTATTGAGCATGAAAATTATATCGGGATCATGTTTATTGCGATACGGTTACTTGTTTAAGTCCGAGAATAATGGTTGTTCGATTTATATGAGTAATATGTTTTATGCACATGCACCTTTGATAGATGGTCTATTCTTATTGAATCTCAATTGTAGTAATACACACATAAATAACATTGAGGCTAAACGTTTGAAATTGAGCGATAACTCGACCTATATGTGGCACTGTCGTCTTGGTCACATTGGAGTGAAGCGTATGAAGAAACTCCATTCCGATGGACTTCTTGAATCACTTGATTTCGAATCACTTGAAAGATGCGAAGCATGTCTGATGGGTAAAATGACTAAGACTCCATTTTCTGGGATGATTGTGGCATCCCGCAAAACCACTACTAGAAAATCGCGTTGAATTTGTGCATTGCATCGTCATCATCATGCATTGTTCGCATAAAACTATTTTCGCAAAGCCTGTTTTGTTTTCTAAAAACGCCCCGTCTTTTATTCAAACGCCAAACACCGGTCTCCGAAATTATTTTGTTGTCGGCTATCGGGTTGCGAAAGACGTGTTTTAAAATAAATAAAAATTATATTATTTTTAGCGGGGCAGTCGAACGGGCCGATTGACCCGAACGACCACCCCAGGAATTACAATCGGTCCACCCCGCAATCCTTTTTACACCCAACCTATCCTACCCAACCCCTCTCCACCTCACCCACCACTCCCTTGCGCCACATCAGGCCACCCCAACTCCCCACCAACCATCCGCTGACACATCACCCCCACTCCTCTCTCTCCCACACAAACCCACCCCAGCACACGACGCACACACGCACACAGGGCCACACAACACCACACACGCGACACCGGATCCCACACCGAATCCCACCCCCGACACGCTCGCTCTCCCCCTGGCCCTCCTTCCCCGCGTCGGGTCCCCCTGCCTCGCCTCCCGGCGACCACCTCGCCGTCCCTTCTCCCGCACCCCCGAGCCTTCCGCCGGAGCCACCGCTTCCCCCCCCGTCCCGCTCTCCTCGCCAGGCCCTCTCGCCTCCGAGCTCCGCGGCTCCGCCCCTCACCGCGCCGCCCCAAGCTCCTCCTCCGCCTCGAGCTCCGGCCCGCCGGCCGCCCGTCAGCCCGCTCTCCTCTCCTGTCTGCTGACGCTCCACTGCTCACAAGCCTGCCCAGGCGAGCTCGCGAGCCCCGCCACCAACTCCCATGCGCCGCCCACTCACCGCCTCTCCACGGCCCCCTCCGAGCCAGCCCGCGCCTCTCCCTCCCTCTCTCCAGTGGCTTCCCCTCCTCGAGCCGCACCGCCCACCCTCTGCTGTCGCCTCCTCGCCTGCCAGCGGCCTCCTCTCCGTCAAGCCGCCGAGCCGCCTCGCCATCTTCCTCCGCCGTCCGCCGGGCCCACCGTCGTCCCCAACCACCGACGGTCGCGCTCCGCCCCCGCTTCCCGAGCTCTCACTGCGCGAGTTCCGACGCCATGGTCCCTCCTCCTCCCTCTCGCCCGTCTCTTGTCCGGGCAGAACCGCCGCCAAGCCATGGTCGTCTTCCTCTGGTCTCATCGAGCCTGCGTGCCCTGGACCTCCCGTCATGTCCTTCGCTGCAGTGTCTCCGTCTGTGAGGCGCTCACCAGCTTCGCCCCTGAAGTTTGGAGGACATAATGAGTACTTGGGCTAGGGACACATACGGCATCTTACCTTCATATCACAGGGTAAGTGTTCCTGTGTTGCTAGCCCAAGTACCACAAGATCTTTTGTGGAGATGTGCCCAGGAAATTTCAAGAAAAACCGCCAAGGACTTCACATAGTTGATGGACGCGACAAGATCCCCTCAGAACACCAAGACCTCCAGTGCCGAGACCCAAGTCCGACACCGACAACTGAAACCGCCACCGACAAGATCTTCGTCCGGGACCCCAAGGACTCCCTCGTGGACATCGAGTGCCAAGATCGCCTTGCGAACCTTTGAAGACCGATCACGGCGTCCCCCTCCTTCTCGAACCACAAGACCGACGCCACGAGAAGAGGCCGCCACGATGCCAAGTTCAGCTAACGACAAGACCGACACGCGTCGAGAACCGGGGAACTCTGCAAGACCACGGCGCCGGAACCGGAAACCGAACCTCGACACGCCAAGTTCGCCGGGACCCTGAATCCGAGGGCCTTCAACACGGAACGACAAGATCTACCCCAGTAATCCGAGAACGTTCCCGCCGAGACCAATCCGTCGAACCCTGGACCCTGAGACCGACCCCGAACCCCGGAACCTCAAGTCCGTCGAGTACCCTCTAAAGTGTGCACCCCTTCCCGAAACCCTATTTTATAACATAATAACAAATTGTTGCATACATAATTGTCTTGCATGCATACATTCATGTGGTTTGGGGGCCTTACGCCGATTCACCTTCTAATTAAATATGGGGCCCATATGCGGGCAAATCTAGCCTTATATTGGCCTCATTTAATTTTGTGTAGCGAACCCGGTGCTATATCTTGCCTGGTTAAACAACATCTAAATTGCGGGGTAGCTAAACAACATGAACCTCCTTATTAATTGTCGGAACCCCGGTTCCGCTTAATGTGACCTAAACACATTGCACACTTGCCATGTCATACATCATGCATGCATCATGCCGATCTTCTGTCGTTGTATTAAATATTGTATCTGGTGTTTATTCTAGTGTTTTACTTCTTCGCGGATAAGGCCGTTGAGTTGATGTGAGCTTCGCCCCGATCTTCGGTTGAATCTTTCGGCAATGTTTTCAGGCGAGCATCTCCCCCCTTTCTACCTATCTTACTTTTATAGTATTTACTTCCCTCCTGTTGATCTATTGCTATCTGTGTTGTGATGCTTTAGTTTCCGTACCTGTGATATACCGTGCATCCCTATATTGCCTTGGACACATCCTATTACCTGTTGTTTGGTAGATAGTTGGACTTGCGCGTCGTAGTCGCTTGCTCAAGTGTCGCTATGCGTCGCCCAAAGGCCACGATTGTTGATGTATTGCCGCATGTTGATGTTGGAGATGATCCTAGTTTTACTTATCGTTCACTTTAATTTCTGTTTAACAACTAAAATTGAAATAAGCAGAGGCATCGGTGGGTGATAGAAAATATTTGGTTTCCGAACGCCCACTTGTGTCCCGTAAGACCCCGAGTACTTGATACCTGTTCCTTGTTTTATCACGCTATCCACATCCGGGAGGTATATGGGACCCCCCTGAGCCAGAGCTTGATTCAGTCTTATTTCTTGGGGCCACAACTAGTTTGAGGTTTTATTTACTATCCTGTACTTATGCCATGCTACTGTTTATTTACGACAGCGAGGAGCACACTGCATCGCTTTAGGTAAGCGGAATGTTTCGTATCGACACCGAAGTTTTCGGGTTCCCATCGTTCTGACCATTGTCGCAAACCTTGAGTCCGTCTCGAGCTTGCTTACCGCTATGGGTAGACTCAAGGGTGGCCCCTCAAATATTTCTCAATCGTGATTGTTCAGTCGTGAAAGCCTCGTTGGGTTTTGATTTGGTTTTTCCGAGGTTGATCGAGCGTGTGTTGCTATTGGTGCACCCCGGCCGGGTAAAACTTTCTGAAAGCCGTGTCCGCGGTTATGGACGACTTGGAGCACAGTATCTCGAACATAGACAAGCATAACTAAAGTTTATTGCTATAAATTTGACTTTATAATGACTAGTAATCAGCTTCACTACAATGGAATGGCTAAATAATACTGCCCACAATTGCTTGTTTGAAGTGTCGCTTGCGACCATTGTACCTGACTAGTAAGTATTGCAACTACAACGGAATGGCTGAATAAAAGTACCAACAACTGCTGGGTTTTGGGTTTATCTCATGTTATCCGTATCTGATTAGTAATTGTTGCAACTACAACGGAATGGTTAACTAAAACGGCCCACTGCTTATTTTATCAGGACGATTATCTATACCTGACTAGTAATTGCTGCAACGATAACGGAATAAATAAAACTGCCAACTGTGTGAGTTCCTCGGTTGACTTCCTCGTTGGTCTCGAGGGGGAAACACCAGGATGGGTTTGTTTGATGGTAGCATCAGGATGGTTCCGGATAGGTCCTTCTTACCCCTCTCTGATTGCCGACAGTTGTATCGATTCTCTATAGGTTGTTTAGTGCATGCTGCCGCTGCCGCTCAGTCCACCATACCTATGTAGGCGAGGACCGAATTCTAGCCTCGCTGCACTGCCTCGCCTCGACGACGCCTCTTTTTCCTTTGCCCTTTGTCACACCCTTTGTTTAAGCAGGTTTTGAGATCGACGCCAAGAAGGTGGTTACCTTCCGCTTGGCCTGGTGTTATGGACGCCATTGGTTATTCTTTAGGGCTCTTAGCCCCATTTGCATCTTGTCCGTAGTCGGACGCCTATCGCTTTCAAGGTGATTTGGATCTTTGTATATTATATCTATTCTTGACTCATTGAGTCGTCATATATATATCTGCTCTGTGGGTCCCATCGAGGACCTGTTGTGTAATGTTATTACTTCGCTTTCCACCCGCACGAAAGTGCTGGTGGGCACCTTTGAATCGTTTCTATGCGGGTTTGCGGTTTCGCTAAAACTTGCATAGGTCCGATTCGAGGGTGTTACAGAGTGGTATCAGAGCTCAGCATTTGCGATACCCCACAAGTCCAGCCTGTAGGATAACCTAGCTAACGGCCGAAGTAGAGTGTCAAAACTATTTTTGCAAAATCGGTTGAATAGATCTGATTAGGTCTGATTTTACTCCTTACCCCTTTGCTATTCTTCTCTTATCTCGACGTGTTTTGAATCCGCTCTCTTCTCTCTCTTCGAGTCCAGGAATTCTCGTGGTTGGGTTTCCGTCGTACCTTCAGGGTTTCGCTTCCTCCTCTGATAACGGTGATCTATCATCCGGTGTTCAAGCTGCCTGAGGAATCCGTCTACTGTGGTACCATTCTTTGTTCCTTGTTTGCGCTATCCGGTGTTTTCCGACGCGACGACATCATCTACGCCCGATCCGATGCAGAGTCTGCATCACTCCCTTGTTCCGACCCTCGCTTGTCGAGATCTTCAGTCTGATTCCGAGAATGGTTGCACCCTTCCTACTGATTGTGCAGAGTAATAGTTTGGGTGCGTGATGGATTGGCCCCCATGCCGACTACCCCTTCTATTCGCTTTTGTACATTGAAGTGGATGAGAATGCATCGGTTCCCTCTTTCTACTGGAGTTAGAGGTGGCTTTATTTGTTGATACCTCTACCTTCGACCTTTTGTTTCCGGAGTGTTCTCTCGACGATCACGGACAACGACCTCTTGTTAGTGGTGTCGCGAGGATCTACACAAAGCGAGAAGACGGAGAACGCCGACCTTCCTTCCGGTACCATGAGGCGGATCTCGAGGGCGAGATCCATTGTTAGTGGTGTCGAATTGTGGCATCCCGCAAAACCACTACTAGAAAATCGCGTTGAATTTGTGCATTGCATCGTCATCATCATGCATTGTTCGCATAAAACTATTTTCGCAAAGCCTGTTTTATTTTCTAAAAACGCCCCGTCTTTTATTCAAACGCCAAACACCGGTCTCCGGAATTATTTTGTTGTCGGCTATCGGGTTGCGAAAGCCGTGTTTTAAAATAAATAAAAATTATATTATTTTTAGCGGGGCAGTCGAACGGGCCGATTGACCCGAACGACCACCCCAGGAATTACAATCGGTCCACCCCGCAATCCTTTTTACACCCAACCTATCCTACCCAACCCCTCTCCACCTCACCCCGACCACTCCCCTTGCGCCACATCAGGCCACCCCAACTCCCCCACCAACCATCCGCTGACACATCACCCCCACTCCTCTCTCTCCCACACAAACCCACCCCAGCACACGACGCACACACGCACACAGGGCCACACAACACCACACACGCGACACCGGATCCCACACCGAATCCCACCCCCGCCCCGCCCGCCCCCCCCCTGGCCCTCCTTCCCCGCAGGTCCCCACCTCGCCTCCCGACCACCTCGCCGTCCTTCTCCCCCGAGCCTTCATGGAGCCACTTCCACCGCTCTCCTCGCCAGGCCCTCTCGCCTCCGAGATCCGCGGCTCCGCCCCTCACCGCGCCGCCCCAAGCTCCTCCTCCGCCTCGAGCTCCAGCCCGTCGGCCGCCGTCGTGCCCGCTCTTCTCTCCCCTCCTGCTGCGCTCCGCTCCGCCTGCCCTCAGCGAGCTCGCGAGCCTCGCCACTAACTCCATGGCCGCCACTCACCGCTTCTCCGCGCCCCTCGACGGCCGGCCCGCGCCTCTCCTCCCTCTCCGGCTTCCCTCCTCGAGCGCGCCTCGTTGTCGCCCTCCTGCACTGCCTCCTCTCCGAAAGCCGCCGTCGCCTCGCCATCTTCCTCCGCCGTCCGCTGGCCACTGTCGTCCCCAACCACCGGCCAGCCTCGTTCCCCAGCCGCTTCCTCAGCCTGCCGCGGGAGTTCCGCCTGCCCCTCCTCCTCCCTCTGGCGCCCGTCTTCGCTGTCCAGGCAGAGAACCGCCGCCAAGCCATGGTCGTCTTCCTCTGGTCTGCATCGAGCTCGTCGTGCCCCTGGACCTCCCGTCATTGTCCCTTTCCTGCAGTTGTCTCCGCCGCAGCGCCCCACCAGCTCGCCCGTCCTCAAGTTTGGAGGACATACAGCGAGTACTTGGGCTAGGGACACATACGGGCATCTTACCAGTTTCATATCACAGGGGAAGTGTTCCTGTGTTGCTAGCCCAAGTACCACAAGATCTTTTGTGGAGATGTGCCCAGGAAATTTCAAGAAAAACCGCCAAGGACTTCACATAGTTGATGGACGCGACAAGATCCCCTCCGAACACCAAGACCTCCAAAGGTCCGAGACCCAAGTCCGGCTAAGCGACAAGAAACCGCCCGACAAGATCTTCGGGACCCCAAGGACTCCCTCGTGGACATCGAGTGCCAAGATCGCCTTGCGAACCTTTGAAGACCGATCACGGCGTCCCCCTCCTTCTCGAACCACAAGACCGACGCCACGAGAAGAGGCCGCCACGATGCCAAGTTCAGCTAACGACAAGACCGACACGCCGAGAACCGGGAACTCTGCAAGACCACTGCCGCGGAATAAAACGAACCTCGACACGCCAAGTTCGCCGACCTCAATCAGGGCCTTCAACACGAACGACAAGATCTACCCCAAGAATCCGAGAACGCTCCTCGAGACCAATCCGTCGAACCACGGACCTCGACCGACCAACCCGGAACCTCAAGTCCGCCGAAACCTCTAAAGTGTGCACCCCTTCCCGAAACCCTATTTTATAACATAATAACAAATTGTTGCATACATAATTGTCTTGCATGCATACATTCATGTGGTTTGGGGGCCTTACGCCGATTCACCTTATAATTAAATATGGGGCCCATATGCGGGCAAATCTAGCCTTATATTGGCCTCATTTAATTTTGTGTAGAACCGTATATCTTGCCCAGTTAAACAACATCTAAATTATGGGTAGCTAAACAACATGAACCGCCTTATTAATTGTCGGAACCCCGGTTCCGCTTAATGTGACCTAAACGCATTGCACACTTGCCATGTCATACATCATGCATGCATCATGCCGATCTTCTGTCGTTGTATTAAATATTGTATCCGGTGTTTATTCTAATGTTTTACTTCTTCATGATAAGGCCGTTGAGTTGATGTGAGCTTCACCGATCTTCTGTTGAATCTTTCGCAATGTTTTCAAAGTAGCATCTCCCTTTCTACCTATCTTACTTTTATAGTATTTACTCCTCCCCGTTGATCTATTGCTATCTGTGGTTATGCGATGTTTTAGTTTCGCACTGTGATATACCGTAGCCCTATATTGCCTTGGACACATCCTATTACCTGTTGTTTGGTAGATAGTTGGACTTGCACGTCGTAGTCGCTTGCTCAAGTGCTCATGCGTGTCGTCCAAAGGCCACGCTTGTTGATGTATTGCCGCATGTTGATGTTGGAGATGATCCTAGTTTTACTTATCGCTCACTTTAATTTCTGTTTAACAACTAAAATTGAAATAAGCAGAGGCATCGTGGGTGATAGAAAATATTTGGTTCAACGCCCACTTGTGTCCCTGTAAGACCCCGAGTACTTGATACCTGTTCCTTGTTTTATCGCGCTATCCACATCCGGAGGTATATGGGACCCCTGAGCCGTAGCTTGATTCATCTTATTTCTTGGGGCCACAACTAGTTTGAGGTTTTATTTACTATCCTGTACTTATGCCATGCTATCGCTTATTTACGATTGTGCGAGGAGCACACGCTTCGCTTAGGTAAGCGGAATGTTTCACAGGTATCGACACCCGAAGTTTTCGGTTCCCAGTCGCTGTACCATTGTCGCAAACCTTGAGTCCGTCTCGAGCTTGCTTACTGCTATGGTAGACTCCAAGGTGGCCTCAAATATTTCTCAACTCGTGATTGTTCAATGTGAAAGCCTCGTTGGGTTTTGATTTGGTTTTTCCGAGGTTGATCGAGCGTGTGTTGCTATTGGTGCACCCCGCCGGTAAAACTTTCAAAGCCGTGTCCGGTTATGGACGACTTGGAGCAAGATTCTAACATAGACAAGCATAACTAAAGTTTATTGCTATAAATTTGACTTTATAATGACTAGTAATCAGCTTCACTACAATGGAATGGCTAAATAATACTGCCCACAATTGCTTGTTTGAAGTGTCGCTTGCGACCATTGTACCTGACTAGTAAGTATTGCAACTACAACGAAATGGCTGAATAAAAGTACCAACAACTGCTGGGTTTTGGGTTTATCTCATGCTATCCGTATCTGATTAGTAATTGTTGCAACTACAACGGAATGGTTAACTAAAACGGCCCACTGCTTATTTTATCAGGACGATTATCTATACCTGACTAGTAATTGCTGCAACGATAACGGAATAAATAAAACTGCCAACTGTGTGAGTTCCTCGGTTGACTTCCTCGTTGGTCTCGAGGGGGAAACACCAGGATGGGTTTGTTTGATGGTAGCATCAGGATGGTTCCGGATAGGTCCTTCTTACCCCTCTCTGATTGCCGACAGTTGTATCGATTCTCTATAGGTTGTTTAGTGCATGCTGCCGCTGCCGCTCAGTCCACCATACCTATGTAGGCGAGGACCGCCGAATTATAGCCTCGCCGTATCGCCTCAAGATCGACGCCCCTCTTTTCCTTTGCCCTTTGTCGACCCCTTTGTTTAAGCAGTTTTGAGATCGACGCCGTTAGCGTGGTTACCTTCCGCTTGGCCTCGGGCAGTGTTATGGACGCCATTGGTTATTCTTCGTGGCTCTTAGCCCCATTTGCATCTTGTCCGTAGCCGACGCCTATCGCTTTCAAGGTGATTTGGATCTTTGTATATTATATCCGTATTCTTGACTCATTGAGTCGTTATATATATCTGTTCTGTGGGTCCCATCGAGGACTGTTGTGTAATGTTATTACTTCGTTTTCCACCCGCACGAAAGTGCCTGGTGGGCACCTTTGAATCGTTTATATGCGGGTTTGGCGGGTTTCGCTAAAACTTGCATAGGTCCGATTCTGAGGGTGTTACAATGATGGAGCGAGCTACAGACTTATTGGAAATCATACATACCGATGTGTGTGGATCAATGAGTGTAGCATCGCGCGGTGGTTATCGTTATGTTCTTACCTTCACGGATGACTTGAGTAGATATGGGTATATCTATTTCATGAAACATAAGTCCGAAACTTTCGAGAAGTTTACGGAATTTCAAAGTGAGGTAGAGAATCAACGTAACAAGAAGAATAAATTTCTACGATCTAATCGTGGAGGTGAATATCTAAGTTACGAGTTTGGCGAGCATTTGAAGAAATGCGGAATACTTTCACAATTGACACCGCCGGGAACACCACAGCGTAATGGTGTGTCCGAACGTCGTAATCGAACTCTCTTAGATGTGGTTCGTTCTATGATGTCACTTACAGATTTACCGCTATCGTTTTGGGGTTATGCATTAGAAACAGCCGTATTCACTTTAAATAGGGCCCCATCTAAATCCGTTGAAACGACACCGTATGAATTATGGTTTGGGAAGAAACCTAAATTGTCGTTCCTTAAAGTTTGGGGTTGTGAAGCTTATGTAAGGAAGTTACAGCCGGACAAGCTTGAACCCAAAGCGGAAAAATGCGTCTTCATAGGATACCCTAAGGAAACTATTGGGTATACCTTCTATCATAGATCCGAGGGCAAATATTCGTTTCCAAGAATGGATCCTTTCTAGAGAAGGAATTTCTCTCGAAAGAAGTGACTGGAAGGAAAGTAGAACTCGACGAGGTTGTTGAACCTTCTCTTGAACTTGCGAGTAGCGCAGCACCGGAAGCAGTTCCTGTGGCGCCTACACCAATAAGAGAGGAAGATAATGATGATGATCATGAAACTTCGGTTGAAGTTGCTATAGAGCCTCGTAGGTCAATGAGAACTCGTACCACTCCTGATTGGTATGATCCCGTTATGAGTGTCATTTTGGTGGATAACACCGATGACCCTGCGACATATGAGGAATAGATGATGAGCCCAGATTCCAATAAATGGCAAGACGCCATGAAATCCGAAATTGGATCCATGTACGAAAACCAAGTATGGACTTTGGTGGACTTACCGGATGGCCGGAAGGATGTCGAGAACAAATGGATTTTCAAGAAGAAAACAGATGCTGGTGGTAATGTTACTGTCTATAAAGCTCAACTTGTCGCAAAAGGGTTTCGACAAATTCAAAGAGTTGACTACGATGAGACTTTCTCACCAGTAGCGAAGCTAAAGTCTGTGAGGGTTATGTTAGCAATCACTGCATATTACGATTATGAGATATGGCATATGGATGTCAAAACGGTGTTCCTCAATGGAGACATTGATGAAGAGTTGTATATGAATCAACCCAAAGGTTTTGTCGATCCTAAAGATGCTAACAAGGTATGCAAACTTCAACGGTCCATATATGGATTGAAGCAAGCATCCCGAAGTTGGAATCAACGTTTTGATAAGGTAATCAAAAGCTTTGGCTTTATACAAACTTATGGAGAAGCTTGTATTTACAAGAAAGTGAGTGGGAGCTCTGTAGCATTCTTAATACTATATGTAGATGACATATTATTGATTAGGAATGATGTAGACCTTCTTAATAGTGTCAAGGAATATTTGAATAATAGTTTTTCAATGAAAGATCTTGGCGAAGCAGCTTACATATTAGGCATAAAGATTTATAGAGATAGATCGAGACGCCTAATATCATTGTCACAAAGTACATATTTGGACAAAGTTCTAAAGAGGTTTGGAATGGAAGATAGCAAGAAAGGGTTCTTGCCCATGTTGCCCAATACGACCTTGAGTAAAACTCAAAGTCCTCAAGAACCAAAAAGATAGAGAAAGGATGAGTAAGACTCCCTATGCCTCACCCATAGGATCTCTAATGTATGCCATGCTATGTACTAGACCCGACATTGCATATGTTGTTAGTTTGACTAGCAGATATCAAAGTGATCCAGGAGTGGATCATTGGACAATGATCAAAACATCCTTAAGTCATTGAGAAGAACTAAGGATATGGTTCTTTCTTATGGAGGTGATGAACACCGTTGTTAATGGTTACACCGATGCTAGTTGGAACACCGATCCTGATGATTCTAAATCTCAACTGGATATGTATTTACTTTGAATGGTGCAAAGAAGAATCGGAGGAGTGCAAAGCAAAGCGTTGTGGCGAGATCTTCAATCAATCGAATACATAGTCTTTGAGGCTTCACAAGAAGCGATATGGATGAAGGAGTTCATTACAGAGCTCGGTGTGGTTCCAAGTGTGCTGGACCCAATGTCTATCTACTGTGATAACATGGGCGCTATAGCCAATGCGCAAGAACCAAGGTCACACAAGAAGCTGAAGCACATCAAGCTACGTTTTCACGCTGTTCGGGAACATGTCCAAGATGGTGACATAAAGATTTGCAAAGTACAAACAGATCTGAATGTGGCGGATCCGTTGACTAAACCTCTCCCGAGGGCAAAACATGACCAACACCAAACTGCCATGGGTGTTCGGTATATTACCATGTAATCTAGATTAGTTGACTCTAGTGTAAGTGGGAGACTGTTGGATATATGCCCTAGATGCAATAATAAATGTAGTTATTATTATATATTTGTGTTTATGATAAATGTTTACTTTCATGCTATAACAGTCATAGCCAGAAACATTAATACTTGTGTGATTTGTAAACTAAATTAGAGTCCCTAGTAAAGCCTTTTTATAATACTAGCTTGTTTATTAATAGATGATCATGGTTTCTTGATCATGAACATTTGAGATGTTGTTAATAACAAGGTCATATCATTAGGAGAATGATATGATGGACATACTCCTATAGATAAGCGTAGCATAAAGATCAAGTCATTTTAATAGTTCAATTGCTATAAGCTTTCTGATACATAGTAACCCAATTCCTTCGACCATGAGATCATGCTTATCACCATCACAGGAAGGATGCTTCGATGACATCAAACACCACACCGTAACTGGGTGGATATAAAGGTGGCATTGAGTGTTCGGAAAGTATGGGTTGATACACATGGATCAAGAGTGGGATTTGTCCATCCATATGACGGATAGATATACTCTGGGCCCTCTCGGTGGAATGTCATCCAATTGGCGTGCAAGCATGTGAATGGCTCACAAGGGATCACATACCACGGGAACGAGAAAAGAGTACTTATCGGTAACGAGGTTGAACTAGGTATGCAGAGATACCGACGATCAAAACCTCAGATAAGTAAACTATCGTGAGACAAAGGGAAATTGGTATAGTATGTAAGTGGTTCATTCGATCGCAAAGTAATCGTAGAAATATGTGGGAGCCATATGAATTTCCAGATTCCTCTATTGGTTATTGATCGGAGAAGTGTCTCGATCATGTTCGCATAATTCACGAACCGTAGGGAGACACACTTAAGGATTAGATGTTGTTGAGTAGTTATGGAATGATGAGAAAGAGACCGAATGTTGTTCGGATTCTCGGATGGGATTCGGGATATCACGAGGAGATCCGGAATGGTCCGGAGAATAAGATTCATATAAGGAAAGTCCTGTTTCGGAGTTGGGGAATGATTCCGGTGTTTTCATCGGGAATGTTCTAGAAGGGTCCGGAAGGTCCGCACCGGAGGGAAGGGTACATGGATGTGTCATGACAATGTGGAATGGTTGCATCATGTACTAGGTAACATGGCTGGGCAAAATAAAGGAGAAATCAAATCCTAGTTTGAAAGTCAAACGCCAATTTGAAAAGTCAAATGACAATTTTGCTTGGTGGAGGGAGAGTAGGAAACCTACTTTGGGAGGAGTTCCTCCCCACCACGCCAAGGAGGCCGACTTGGGGGAGGACTCCCTCCTCCCAAGCCACGCCCTCCCACCTATATAAGGAGGGGCAGGGCTTCCCCTCTTCCCTACACCCAACACACCCAAAACCCTAGCCCTAGCCGCCGGCCTCCTCCAAGTCGCCGCCGCCACCTAGTGTTCCTCCAACTCGCCGAGTTGGGGATTCCCCAAGACCTAGCCGCCGGCCAAGCTCCCCCCTTGGTGCCTCTAAACCCTAGATCACCAAGGCCTCTCTCATAGTCCACCATACTCGCTCCGGCTTAAGGAGAAGCCCTGCGAGATCTCCCCTCTACTTCCGGTACCACACCGTCGTGCTGCCGGAATCGCGAGGAGAGTGCTACAACCTCCGTTGCCTGTTGGAACATGGGAGAGGAAGGTCTTCCTCGAGTACCGAACGTGTGACCGACCGTGGAAGCGCTGCCGGAACGCAGCGCCGAAAGGATCGTCTACGCGATCTTGAGATCGGCAAGAGTACGACTACATCACCCACGAGAATCTGCTCTCGTTAACCGCTTTGGAATCTTCGAGGGTGAGTTCCTCTATCGACTCATTGCTACAATCTAGTAGATAGATCTTGGCTTGTCATGCGGTAGAAAAATTTGTTTTTCCATGCTACGAACCCCTACAAGACGCACTTATCCTAGCCCGGGAGAATAAGAAACAGTCAAACAGACGCCCCGCGTCCTCAGCCCCTGCGACCGCTCAACACACAAAAAAGGAAACTGATCACGCCCCCCTCCCGATCTCCTCACCCTGATCACCGGCCTCCCTGGACGGCGCCCTCTCCGTGCCCCTGACCTTGGATGACGCCCTCGCCAAGTTCCCTCGCCGTGTTCATGTACAGCGCCCTCGCCGCGACCTGGACCTTCGTCTACCGGCCGTCCATCGCCCGCTTCGCTGTCCTCACTGCCACAACATTTGTCGCCATCATGTAACAGATCTGAGATCAGTCACTGCTGCAAATATTATTCCAATCTAATATGTTGAAAGAAAAATGTTCGAAAATGACTGATATGCTTCTTGTGTGCTTGAGAGTGCGCTCAGTAGTGCTGTTGCATGTTGATTACACAGAAATTTAGAGACATAGTTGGGTTTGTGAGTGAGACAAAGAGAGATGCAGGTACAGAGAGAAGGGAATTTCTGTTTTAGTGTATAGAAAATATATCTAGACTTGTTTTAGTGTGTAGATTCACTCTAAATCTTAGTGAACCTACATACTAAAAGTAGTCTAGATACATTTATTTTATAAACCTAAAACATCTTATATTTTGAAATGGAGGGAGTAGTTATAGTCATTGCTAGATGATCTAAAAACCTATTTATAATTATTATTAATTTGAGAAGTCTTTGTAATGGCGTTGATAATTATTAATAGATCAGCGAAATTTTAAAAAATCATCTACAAATTTTTTAGGTAGTGTTACTAACTGGTCTAGCAAATAATATAGGTATATTTTTCTTGATGACGTGTAACGAAACATGTGGATTTTAAAAAACTAAAAGTGCTTTGAATTAGCTTACCAAATCCGAATATATTACATATTGGTCTATATTGGTTTTGTTTTGAAGCTCTTGTCGGGTAGAATACAACGGTTTAAACGGGTCTCAAATCGGATGATCAGTTCAAATGTGGCAGACTAATAAAGAAATTTTTGATTGAAAGGGCTTGGAATCTACATTTAATTTCTGAACTCTAGGAGAAGAGCGAAAAGTTACCAAAGTGTCCAAGCCGGGTTGCAGAGCGCCATCATGATCGCCTCTATGCCCTGTGCGTGCTCGGTTGCGCCAAAACAAAACCACCGGTGGTTGATTGTCGCTGACGTCATCATGATAAAGCTGGTATCGCTGAAACGGACAGACAGCTGGCTACAGTGGGCTACCGCCAGCACCAGCCAAGGAGGCGAGGAAACGGTCGCATCTCAATCTTTTCGGTACTGTAAGTTACGTGCCAGCCTCTCTCGTCGCGAACTTGTGGTAGGGGATAGTTTTTCGGCACAATTTTGGCGAATCGCCGGCGGTAATTCTTTGGTCTGGGGCAGATTATTTCCCAGTCATGTCTCCAGACGAGAAGGCGCGAAAACCAGCGAATATAAACCATATTCATAAATTTTCAAACGAAATGCAGGCGACTCCATACAAGATTCTGCGAAATTTGAACTAAATCTAGTTCCTGCCGAGGCGGTGGTAGAAGCTGATGTAGTCACTCTCGTCATCGCTCGGCGTACTGCACCTACTCTCCTGCCTGAGATCACCGATCCGCCTCCGCGAAGCAGCGTTGCTCGGCCCGATATCGTCGTCGTTGTCATCGTCATCGAGAACGATGGTGCCGCGGTTGAACCGGGCAACTCGACGGCTTGCCGCATGATCCAGCAGGCGCGCGACCTCCTCGTGCTCGGCCTTGGCCTTGGACCAGTCGAGCGCGTCCCGCAGCGACATGGGGTATCTGAACTAACCATTTGTCTGTCAACGTGAATATCTTCTGGGTGCTGTACATATGCACGTTCCCAGTCAACTCGGCTAAACATAAGAACAAGAAAAAATTCAGAAGTTTCAGAGTTTAGAGTTGACTGGTTACCTACTGGCTAGGATGTGGAGGATGATGCACAGTCGACGAGCTTACTATAGAAGCCAAGCCGGTGCGGAGGGTTTCCCGGCATGGCGTTGCCGAAGGCGGCGTACTCGAAGCTTCTAATGCCGCGGTAGAAGAAGGTGGTGGCGAGGACGACAACCACGTCCCCTTTCCTCGTCGTCTCGCCCTCGGGCCTCTCCATGTGTGTTGTCGTAAAAGTGATCCTCTGAATTGCAGTAACTTTGTTGTGGAATTTCAGACTGACACACGCATCAGGTGTTTGGACTCGGAAGACGGCAACATGAACCGGGTGGAGGTTGTGCACTTACGTTTCGACGAAGCTGCTGCGCCTGATCCGGTGATCCCGATACGGCTCACCAGCCCAGCCGTCTACTTTGTCGCCAACACGCATGCGCAGACGAACAAGTTCGTGCAATAGGGCATCAAGACGTACGGACAGGGCCGACTCTATGTTTTTCAGGGCCTAGGCAAAGTCGACGGCATGGGCCCTCAAGGCTAATGTATATATAAACACATTTTTTTTATCATATATGTATCTACTAGCACTTTTAAAATAAAAGTTCACATCCAACCAAACATTTTAGTCTCAAAATATAATAAGTAGTATTAGTTGCTAGTTTGATTACCTCAAATAAGAAATAACTCCAATGATGATAAGTCAGGAGTGAGGATCGGGGCCTTCCGCTGGTGAATTGGTGATCCCGATAGACGATAGATGACCTATGAATCTGCGATCGTCGATCGAGTCAGGGAGGCAGGGCCCTAGAGACCGAGGCACGGAGTCCGGCCGATTTCCGAAGAGTCGAGGAGAAGAGAAGAGAAGGGAGATCACAAGTTTGCGACGCGTTGTAACCCATGCGGCCAGCGTCGTAACGCGTCGTAACTAATTTTCCTTGATGTTCTAGCCCACCACCGACCCATCCAGTGCCCCTTTTTTCTAGTATCTAATTTTCCTATATTCTGCAGCCAAAGGATGGATCAAGGACCCGCCGTCGCTCCGTTCGCATGTCGCCCTCCACCACCGGACGCAGAAAATGCGGACGACCACTTCATTGCCTTCCCATCGAATGTGAAGAACCTCATATGCTACCTGGTTGGCGATCCAGGAGCACATGACGGCTCGTGCTGAGCTGGGTGGTGACATGGGCAGTGTTGCAGTGTTCCCCTTCCATGTGTTGGTGGTGAGAGGGACACGAGCCCGAGGATCATCGGGCTCTTCGCCTCAGAGATAGTTACGTACATGGTGGTGGATCACGCGAAGACGTACAAGATCCTTTGGGACGTACGTACGTGCCAACGGGAGCGAGGCAAGAAGAAGGAGGCCATGTTATGCTGATGTCAAATGATTTTCGCAAAAAAACAATGTTGATGTCAAATGACATCTCAGGCAGGTACATGCATACGTATAGAACTCTACCCATAGAACACTCAGACTAACACCGGAAGCCGTTTAGGGCAGGAGGGAGGACGTCGCCCTTTCCTGATCGATGCGCTCCGATCGCCCAGCCACAACCCCGATTAGGGGACGAGAGAAGATTAATTAGTGTGCAACTAGCCTCTCCATGTACGCCGGCCTCGCTGCATCCACGCCCGCTTCAATTTAGAAAAGAATGTAAGCATCACTTTAAGAAGATCTCGACTACATTATGGACATATATAGGGCAAAGGGCAAGAAAAAGACAAATGTTCCTATGACTCAAAATCATCACAAATTCACAAAGCTCAACCCTTCTCCAACCATTTGTAAGGTTCTTAACTCTAGTAAGAATTACTCCCTTCGTTTTAAAATATAAGATGTTTTAGATTTGTGAAATAAATATATCTAGACTTTTTATTATTATGTAGGTTCATTTAGGTTTAGAATGAACCGGCAGCTAAAAAAAAGTCTAGTGACATACGCGTCCACGGCGTTCTACCACATATTTCTAAAAAAGATACTCTCTTCGCCCCATAAGTGACACAAGATGGTTTTGACCCGTCACGTCAATGACATAAAACGAGGACACAGGCGAGGGTTTTCACAAAACAAAAACAAGGACACGTACGGGAGGGGTTTATTTCACAGAACATAAACAAGGAGAAAATTAGTGTGCAACTAGCCTCGCCATGGACGCTGGTCTCGCTGCATCCACGCCCGCTTCACGCCACGTGTTGAGGCAGAGGACGAGCGGCCGGTCAGAAGGTGCAGTCCCAACACCTGACCTCAGTGATTCTATGAAGCAGCAGAGGAACACCACGGTCCACGCCCAGCTTTGGCAGGGATGTGGAGGAGGATGCAGGCATTGGCAGGGCTCGTAGAAGCCGAGGCTGCTGGGTGCCAACGCCGAAGAAGGTGGTGGCGAGGACGGCGACGACCGCGGCATGTCCTGGGCCTCAAGGAGCAAGGTTGTGTACGGGTACACGAACGCAACGCAATGTCGCCCACCGCCCGCGCGACCAGGGACCAGCCACGTCTTCTGGGCGACGACGTTCGCTACCGGGACTCCGGCCATGCCGCCCATGATCGCGCCGTTGGCCAGTCGCCCACTGTCTTGGCGAATGGCGAGGTCTAGGACGATGGTGGCGTAGGCGAATGAAATGGCCGCCACAACATGCTCTGGATTCTGGGGATGAAGGACAGCACAAAGCATCAGCTGCGCCACGCCGAAGAGGATGAACTTGTTGTCAGCGTCCACGTAGGTGTAGTTTCGCCGCCGTCGAAGAGGATGAACTCGTTTCGAACCCCCACCGCCGTCGTCGTATCAGTGGGAGAGCACGACGGCCGACACGTACGTGACTCAGGCGAAGCAGAGTATGCGGCCGGCGACACAGGTTCGCTCCAGTAGAGCTCCAGCCTTCCTGTTCCTGTTCCAGGGCATGGCGACGGCGGTCTCTGACGCGTCCACGGCGGTCCGTGAAGCAGCTCAAGTTCTCCGGCGACGATGAAGGGCCGGCGCGTCCACGGCGTTCTACCACATGCGCGTACCTGCTCCGGTTCAGCTTTACGCGGAGCTAGATGGTACGACGTACTTGTTGGATCCGACTCAAGTTACCGTGCCAAAAAAAAAAAAAAAACTAGAGCGAAGAACAGGAAAATAGAGTCCCGAACACTTTCTACCTCCACCTCCCCTCGCTCGTCATTATATACTACTCCTACTCTATTATGTGACGATCACAACAGCTCTTATTATTAGTTGGGCACCAAATAGCCGGTTCGCGTCAGGTTTTCGATACGACGGCATCAGGTTTTCGATGCAAACTTCCGACGGCAGCAGGTACGATATGACGGCGCATCAGGTTTTCGATTGGCGTTTCTAATTTTTTAAGCTGTATATATGCATACGACGAGTTCTTCTATGTGTATAATACCCTAGTAACTTGTAATCCCTCTCTTATACTACAATCTCTGTTTTGACTTTTAATCGTCGCACCACGAAAATCTAATCGGCTTGGAGGGGGGATTGAAATTTGATGTTTTGGGGATATTGACATGCTCTTTCACCTTGACTAATCTACGCATGTGATTTTCAAATTATCGTTATTTATACTGTACTCTTTTTGGTCCAAATTAGTTGACTCGGAATTATCAAGATATGAGTAAATCTAATATTAAATCATGTCTAGATACAATCGAATCTAGACAAATCTAAATCAACTAATTTGGGTCGGAGGAGTATTTAAAACAACATAGGTGGCAAATACTCTTAAATTTGACTCAAGACAGATTTGTAATTTCGCTTATTTTATCTAAACGACTACGAGCTAGCATGCACATACCTTTATGAGAAGGGCCTAGCACTAGTTGTTTTTAATTTTTTGATTGAAAACTCTTGGTCCTTGATTTCAATGCTAATTATGTCATATATTCAGGAGCAAACCACCAAATCGACGGAAGATGTTCTTTTTTGTTTTCAAGCAGAAGGTTGGGTCTTCAGTTTTTCGAAAAGACAAGGTGACCGGACGACCAAAGAAGATGTTCACGATATGTAGGAGTGACGAGTTTGGCACAAGGACATCGGCTAAGCCCAGAGTTATGCTTAAATCAACAGCACTGTGGCAGGAAAAACAGCTTCGCACGGAGAGGTGGAAGATTATTCTGATTATGGAGGTGTACGATATGACTTCATGGGCGGCTTATAGGAAAAATGAAAGCATCGGAAGATTATCTCGTACAATAAACAATGCACTTACCAAGTACAAAGATCGCCGCTTGGAAGCCGGATTATTTTATTTGGTTCCAGAAGACGAACATAAGACATACACAGTTAGCAGCTACCTTTACGGTGATAATAACAGTAATTTCTTGAAAGAACTGTCGAGAAGGAAGAGTCTCGAGCATAAGATGAAAGAGACTACACATGAGACGAGGGTCACGCTTGTTGCCGGGACGTTGCGATTGTGTGACATGAGGCATGTGCTATGCCTGTTACTTGTGTTTTTCCTAGCGTGGGCAATAGTATACATGTAAATAAATAAGTTTTAGTTTAGGCTGATCTGGTCCTACTTCTATGGAAATGCACATTTGATCCCAAGTACATATGCTCCCTTTATTAAACACGTATTTTAAATATTTATATAAATTTCGAAAAAAATAGTTGCGTGTATCTGTATATTCTACATGCTCACATGCGGTTTCAGAAAAAACCATATGTGTTATAGGCTATGTAAAAAAGACAAAAACATGTTCCATGGAGAGTCTTATTTTACACAAGGCACACAAAATATTCATTTTCTGTGAAATGACTTTATACACACCAAACATGTGAAAATGTAGGCGCGTGTATTTGTTTTGAAATATTTTAACATTTCAAAGCAGCAAAATAACCGAGTCCTATATAACATAAGGAAATATCTGCATTCGGCATAGACTCCCACACGGCCACACATCGCTGGATTCTTTACCGGGCACCTTTTATTTGGGGTGCCACGGAACCAGACCAGAGCGTGGGAACCAACTGTAGCAACTCACGACAGTGCATCAGAAACACTTAGACAGTAAAAACCATGACAAATGTACATATAACTTGAGAAAGTAACATCAAGGTAACTTGCAGTTGTTTGCATCGGCACAGAAATACTCCCTCCGTTTAGAAATATAAGATGTTTTAGGATTGTGAAGAAGATGTATCTAGACACATTCTAATGTCTAGATTCATTTAAATCTATACACTAGGAGATGTATAGATACATCTCCTTCACAAACCTAAAACATCTTATATTTCTAAATGGAGGAAGTAGTACTACAGTACTAAGATAATCTCTACACGTTGCTTTCCCCATCTTCTTCTCCGACTAGGCTGCTCATGAGAAGCTAAAACGCTAATAGAATAAATTACTCCCTCCGATCCATACTAGTTGACTTGCATTTGTTAAAATTTAGATAAATCTATATACTAAATAGTGTGTAGGTTCATCCAAATCTAGTCAAGTTTGAGTCAATTAATATGGACCGGAGAAAGTATATCAAAAGATTATTGCTGTGTCGAAGATCTGCTAAGGGGAGGTACAACGGTGGAGCTCCCTACTTTATGCTCCACGCTCCTCTGCTTGCACATACCATAGGTAGATTTTCATCAAAAAAGTCCTCGTTGGTTCACACGGGCTACAGAAAAAACGAAAGTTACTTGCTAGTGCATCAGAAACACTTGACAGTAAAGAACATGACGTGTAAATATAAGCAGTAATAACTTCTTAGTTTGATGCTGATTAGTTACTTCCCGGTGCTGAAGTCAAAGGAAAAAACCAAAAAAATACATAGATTATATCATGGCAGATTAATCAGGTATACCTTTAAGCCGGCACAATTTTCTTAGAAAATAATATTTTCGATCACAAGCATTGCAGTTGTATGGCAAATACATCTCTATTTTATATGTAAACACATAATTGCAATACCATGGTAGCGAGGTGAATCCGGCTAAGTATCAAAGATAGCAAACCGAACAGTATACCAAAGAAAGAATAAGCAACACATATAGAACATGACCTTTGGTTTTATAGCTGATCATGTCCAGACTCAACGTCCAGGAGCTAGCAATGCCAATTGTTTTGCCTCTAGGATTGCTAGGCTAAAGAAAGAGTTGAGCAAAAGTTTTGCCATGAAAGATTTGGGTCTAGCAAAGTGTATTCTCGGCATGAGAATTGAGAGAGACAGAAAATCCAACAAGTTGTACTTGTCTCAAGAAGATATATATTGAGAAGGTACTTCGCAAGTTCAAGATGAACAAGGCAAGGGAAGTGAGCTGTCCACTCGCATCTCATTTCAAGTTGAGTAAAAAGCAATGTCCCTCCACTGAAGAGATGGAAAAGGAAATGCAAAAGGTTCCTTATGCTTCAGCTGTTGGGAGTTTGATGTATGCTATGGTGTGCAGACGGCATGAGTGACATTGCTTAAGCGGTTAGTAATGTGAGCAGATTCATGTCCAATCCAGGAAGACCATATTGGGAAGCCCTGAAGTGGATTTTCAGGTATCTCCGCGGCAGCACTAATATGAAGCTTTGCTTTGGTGGTAGTGAGCCCAAGCTGATTGCATATTCAGATTCAGACTTGGCTGGAGGTATCGATGTAAGAAAGTCTACTTCAGGTTATTTGATTATCCATTCAGGGGGAGCAGTGGCATGGCAAACCAGGTTGCAAAAGTGTGTGGCCTTGAACACAACCGAGGACGAGTTTATCGCAGTAACTGAGGTGATCAAGGAGCTATTATGGCTGAAACGATTGGCTTGTGAGCTTGGTTTTGAGCAAGACAAGTATGTGTTGTTTTGTGATAACCAAAATGCCATTCAAGTGAGTAAGAATGCAAGTTTTCATTCGAGGTCGAAGCATATTGATGTTTTCTATTATCGGATTCGAGATGTGCTGAATTCCAAGCAAATGCAAATTGAGATGGTGCACACAGATGACAATGGGGCTGATATGTTGACCAAGGTGGTGACAAGAGGAAAGCTCGAGTTTTGCCGTCGGCTCGCCGGCATGACTGCCGGTTGGCAGTGCGACCCTCCATGATGTCGGGAGGGGGAGTTTGTTGGGCCATGTCCCTCCACATGGAGGTGTGTTGGCAGCCCAACATCAGCCCGTGAAAATCCAAACCGTTTCAACCGTTGACCGATGTTCGTATCCGACGGCTGAGGTGCTCCTTGGGAGAGGAGTAGAAAAGAAAACCCTAGCCACCCTTGGTGGTTGTGCGTTTCTCAATCAAAGAGTGAGTTGAGCAAGAGAGAGGGTGATAGAACACCACAACCTAGTGAGAAGAAAGGAAGAAGAAGGAGAGGTGATTTTTGTCCAGATTTCTGAGATCTGATCAGTTTGTCTTCAAGCTGATGTTTGGAGGCTCAAACGTGCTTGGATTGGATCCAAAATTGGTGAGCTTGTTCCTTCCTTTGAGTAATTTGATCTGGTTAGCTGGTTTGAGATTTTGGTCAGTATGGCATCAGATTTGGAAGCGATTTAGTCAGTTCGGACTGCTACAGTTTTAGCGCAGAGCAGTTTTGGTAGACGAATAGTTTGAGCAGACAAATAGTGTTCGATTGGCCTGAAATTTGGTCTGTATGTTAGGTACTCGTATGTCAGCTTGTATACAAAGTTTTGTGCTTATTGGATCTACGGTTTAAGAGAAGTTTGCTGATTACCGAAGGGGATAGAAATTGAGATACCCTGCTTTGCTGTAATCTTTCTCTCAAGTGGTTGTTGTTGTTGTTGTTGTTGTTGTTGTTGTTGCCGGTGCTGAGTGTGTTGTATATCTCTAGATGTTCTAGAGAAGACTATGTATCCAGGTTGCTCATAGTGAAGCTCGCGTGGACCGGTTGGTCCGCACCCGTGTTTTTTCTTTCTCACCTAAGAAGGTTTTTCCATGTAAATCCTTGTGTCACCTGTGCATGTGCTCATTATTTTATTTCCACTGCATATCTGTTGATTGAAACTATCCTCGGAGTTCACCTCAAGCAATGGGGATTGTGGCATCTTCCCCCAAAAAATACAGAAATTAACTCCGAACCTGTGGTACTGAGCACAAGAAATTGAGAACCCGAGGTAAAAAGAAGAGCAATAATGTCTCACTGTAAACAGAAAAAAGTTTTATCAACTGCAGTTGTTACAATATTATGCACAACTAGCATATATACTGTTAATATCACATGAGTGTGCATAAGATGTATTCCCTCCTGGTCAAAATGTTGTGCATATACGATTTTATAAAAGTCAAACATCATAAAGTTGACCATGTATATAGGAAAAATTATCAACATCTAGAACACCAAATCAATACCATTAGATTCATTGTTATATATTTTTTCATATGGTATTGTAGATATATGTAATTTTTTCACTAAACTTGGTCAAAATTGATGATGTTTGTTTTGACTTCTAAAAAATATTATATGCACTATGTTATGGTATGGAGGGAGTATAGACGGCAGAAGAAAAGGTTGGGTTCGCAAATTACAACCAAGATGGTTTTTCCCACCACACATATGAACTGTTTGGTCACATATGAACTGTGGAGGTCATCAGGCATCGTATAAATGTCTAAAAACTCAATGCTGAATTCCAATGCCAGCTAGGTATTGTTTACTCAGAATTGTAGTCAAGCTCCTGCACAACTCTCCTCCCCCACCCCAAAATCTCCCCATGGGATTTTTTTACTCACTTTACTAATATGGATATATTACAAACAAACAAAAATGCAAACCAAGGGGGAGGGGATGCTTGTATGCACGTGCACCTAGAATAAGGATTATTAGGAAAACTTCATTACAAGGAGCGAACTGCGTAGCATTCCATTTCACGAATAGCCAAATGAAGAATAAGCTGGAATTGAAGGGTTTCGCGACATAGTAAATCAAAATTTTCTACGGAGCGAACAGAGGGAAAGCCAAGATCTAATCTAGGAGATGCAAACAACGAGAGAGATTGGATTAGATCTTCATACCCTTGAAGATTCGCACAGCGGAACGTTCGTCGGAACGTGGGTAATGTAGTCGTACTCGCTTCTCCTCCTCGTGATCCGATCCGATCTAGCACCACAAGTGGCGGTGCCTCCGTGAGATGCACACGTGCAGCACCTCGACGTCTCCTCCTTCCTCGGACCAGCGAGTATGGTGGAGAGATAGATTGGATCTACAACACGACGGCGTGGTGTATATGGTGGAGAATTTCTCTGCAGGCTTCGCCTACAAACAGTTGGGAGGAGAGAGTAAGGTAGCAAGGCTGCTAGGGCTTGGAGGAAGGTGTGGAGTAGGGGAGGGCGCACCACCTCTATATAGAGGGGCGGCCAGCCCTGCCCTCCTCCAAGCCTATCTCTAGTTTAAACAATTTAAACTCTCCCTTATCTAGAAATCTTATCTCTAGTTTAAACGATTTAAACTCTCCTTATCTAGAAATTCTATCCAGATTTAAACGAGTCAAATCTCTCTAGAATCGGCTGGGCCCTATGGGGCCTTGTGCCCCAGGCCCAATGCGGCCAGGACACTCCCTCATAGGCCCATGCCCTCCCGGAAGGTGGGGCCACGTTGGTCCCTTCCGAAGGTTCTAGAAGCTTCGACAATACCGATTAACCCGGAACAATTCCGAACTCCAAAACTGCACCGCCTTATATGAATCTTATTCTCCGGACCATTCCGAACCTCTCGTGATATCCCGGATCCCATCCGAGACCAACAAAAATTCATAAACCAATTATCCAATCTATCCTAGCGAGATACGTTATGTGTGACCTGCGGGTTCGAGAATATGCGTATATGATCTTCTATCAATAATCAACCGGGTCTGCACCCATATTGACTCCCACACATTCATCGATGATCATATCGGATGAACCACGATGCCGGATTCAATCAATCCCATATATATATTCCTTCGCCTCGCGATATTTTACTTGCCCGAGATTCGATCGTCGCACCGCCATACCTAGTTCAATCTCGCTCACGCAAGTACTTTACTGCTCCGTAATCCGATATCACTTTGTGATTAACTCCTTAACCACATTCTTGCAAGCGGTGTTGATATCGATTACACGAAAGTGGGCCCGAAGTATATCTCTCCGACTTGGGAGGGACAAATCCCATCTCGATACATACAACCCAACAGATACTTTCCGATCACCTGAGAGACACCTTTATGATCACCCTCTCATAGGATGACGTTTGATGACCTCAAAGGTTTCTTCCGATACCGGGAGTTGCATTATCTCATGGTCTAAGGAATACAATATTTGACATAGGAAAAGCTTCGCAAAGATGAACACGATGAAACGATCTAATTGCTTCGCTTAGTTTGGGTCTGTCCATCATATCATTCTCCCAATGATATGATCTCATTATCAATTGACAACTCATGTCTATGGTTAGTAAACCTTAACCATCATTGATCAATGAGCTAGTCCATAGAGGCGTACTAGGGACACGGTGTTGTTTACAAACCACACAAGTATTAAAGTTTCCGCTTAATACAATTCTAGCATGGAACATAAACTTTATCATGAACAAGAATTATAATAAAAACATCTTTATTATTGCCTCTAGGGCATAATTCCAACAGTCTCCCACTTGCACTAGAGTCAATAATCTAGTTTACATTCGGCAACAATCTCACACCCATGGAACCGAGGTGTTGATCATGTTTTACACGTGGAAGAGGTTTAGTCGGTGGATCTGCGACATTCGGATCCGTATGTACTTTGCTAATCTTCGATCTCCATCCGCTATATAATCTCGGATTATATGAAACTTGCGTTGATATGCTTGGTCTTTGGATGATATCTTGGTTCCTTAGCGAGTGCTATGACGCCTGTTGTCATTAATATCTCCAGTGGGTCCAATGCACTTGAACCACGCCAAGCTCGATGATGAAGTTTCGATCCAAACTCCTTCACTTGACGCTTGCAGCAGCCCATGTATTCCGCTTCTCTTTAGATCCCGCGATCACGCTTTGCTTGCAGCTTCTCCACTCAGCCTCCTCCATTCAAAATATAAACGTATCCGTCCGAGATTTGGAATCATCCTTGTTTGTCAAACTAGCATCGACGTAACCTTTACGACAAGTCGTTCATCACCCCCATAGACTAAGAACATTTCTTTAGTTCTATTTAGGTACTTTAGGATGTTCTTCACGGCTGTCCAAAGGTTCCACTCGGATCACTTTGATATCTCGTCAAACTAAGAGCATTGGACACATACGGTCTAGTACACAAAGATGGCATACATGATGGAACCTATGGCCGAGGCATAAGGCACTTTGCTCATAGCTTCCCTATCATTTACCGTAGCTGGACACTGAGCCTTGCTCAATATCTTACCTGACAACATAGGCACTGAACCTTTCTTTGCCTTATCCATTCTGAACCTTTTCAGAACTTTGTCTAGGTATGTACTGCTTAAAGCTATCAGCGCCTTTGTCTATCTCTATAGATTTTGATGCCCAATATATAAGCAGCTTCACCTAGGTCTTTCATTGAAAAACACTTGTTCAAATAACTCTTCACATCGTTAAGCATGTTGATGTCATTTCCGATAATCAATATGTCATCCACATATCGTACCGTAAACGCCACCGAGCTCCCACTCACTTTCTTGTAGATACAAGCTTCAGAGCAATTTGGAACAAATCCAAAGCTCTCGAGCCCTTGATCAAAACGAAGGTTCCAACTCCGAGATGCTTGCTTCAGTCCATAAATGGAACGCTGAAGTTTGCATACTTTATCAGCATCCTTAGGATCGACAAAACCTTCGGGTTGCATCATATACAACTCTTCATCAATGTTGCCATTGAGGAAAGCAGTCTTGACATCCATCTGCCATATTTCATAATCATGAAACACATCAATTGCTAATAAAATCCGAATGGACTTAAACATCGCTACGGGAGAGAAAGTCTCATCGTAGTCAACACCTTGAACTTGTCGAAAACCTTTTGCGACAAGCCGTGCTTTATAGACGGTAATATTACCATCCACGTCCGTTTTCTTCTTGAAAATCCATTTGCACTCAACGGCCTTTCGGTCGCTAGGAGGGTCCACCAAAGTCCATACTTGGTTTTCGCTCATGGATCCCAATTCGGATTTCATGGCTTCCAGCCATTTCTCAGAGTCTGGGCTCATCATCGCTTCCTCATAGTTCGTAGGTTCACTATCTTCTACCAACAAGACAGTCAAGACAGGGTTGCCGTACCACTCAGGAGGGGCACGCGACCTTGTCGACCTGCGACGTTCAGTAGCAGCATCGTCCGAAGCTTCATGATCCTTGTCATTAGCTTCCTCTATTGTTGGTGCAGGCGGCACTGAAACAATTTCAGGTGCTGCGCTACTCTCCAATTCAAGAGAAGGTTCAATAACCTCGTCTAGCTCTACTTTCCTCCCACTCACTTCTTTCGAGAGAAACTCCTTCTCAAGAAAGGAACCGTTCTTTGCGACAAACACTTTGCCTTCTTACGTGATAGAAGGTATACCCAATAGTTTCCTTAGGGTATCCTATGAAGACGCATTCGCTTTGGGTTCAAGCTTGTCCGCATCAACTTCTTGACGAAGCTTCGCATCCCCAAACTTTAAGAAACGACAACTTAGGTTTAGCACCAAACCACGCTCATACGGTGTCGTCTCAACGGATTTAGATGGAGCCCTATTTAAAGTGAATGCAGCGGTTTCTAATGCATAACCCCAAAATGATAACGGCAAATCAAGAAGAGACATCATTGATCGGACCATATCTAATAGGGTTCGATTCCGCTCGTACACACCATTGCTACTGTGGTGTTCCGGTATGGCGTGAGTTGTGAAACGATTCCACTTGCTTTAAGATGGGTGAGAAAATCATAACTCAAATATTCACCTCCACGATCGGATCGTAGAAACTTAATCTTTCTATTACGATGGTTCTCCACTTCATTCTGAAATTCCTTGAACTTTTCAAATGTTTCAGATTTATGTTTCATTAAATAGATATACCCATATCTACTTAAGTCATCGGTAAAAGTGAGGAAATAGCGATATCCACCGCGTCAAACACTCATCGGTCCGCATACATCGGTATGTATGATTTCCAACAAGTCCGTTGCTCGCTCCATCATACCGAGAACGGGTTTTGATCATCTTGCCCATGAGGCATGGTTAGCATGTGTCAAATGATTCAAAATCAAGAGACTCCAAAAGTCCATCGAATGGAGTTTCTTCATGCGCTTTACTCCAATATGACCTAGACGACATAGCCACAAATAAGTAGTATTATCACTATCTACTTTGCATCTCTTAGCCTCAATGTTATGGATGTGTGTTTCATCCCTTTCGAGATTTAGAAGAAATAAACCATTCACAAGAGGTGCATGACCATAAAAGATGTTACTCATATAAATAGAACAACCATTATTCTCCGATTTAAATGAATAACCGTCTTGCAATAAACATGATCCGAAATAATGTTCATGCTCAACGCAGTACATAATAACATTTATTAAGGTTTAAAACTAATCCCGAAGGTAAAACTAAGGAGAGCGTCTTGACGCCATCACATCAACTCGTGATCCGCTGCCAACGCAGCATCGTCACCTCATCCCTCGCAAGCCACCGTCTATTCCGTAGCTCTGCTTCGAGTTACAAATATTAGCAACCGAACCGTATCAAATACCCGTGCACTACCACGAGGGCTAGTAAGGAAAACATCAATAACATGTATATCAAATATACCTTTGATGGTGCCAGCCTTCTTGTTCGCTAAGTACTTGGACAACATGCTTCCGATGACCCTGTCCTTGCAATAGAAGCACTCGATTGTCCCGCTTAGGACCGCACTGAGCTTCTTCTCGGGAGGGCATTAAGCTTGCCGCCTTCTTGAAGGGCTTCTTTGCTCCTTACCTTTCTTAAAGGAGGGCTTGTTGACCATCAACACATGATTATCCTTCTTGATGTCCACTTCCGCAGCCTTCACTTTGCGAAGAGCTCGGTGATCGTATCGATGGAACCAATCTGATTATGAGTCACTACAAAACTTTTGTAGGGAGGGAGTGATTGCAGAACCACAATCTTGAGCTCCTCTGGAATCGTGCATTCCAGTTGCTCAAGGCGTTGAGTGTAGCCCGACATCTTTATGGCGTGCTCACTAACAGAATTCCCTTCCTCCATCTTGCAGTTAAAGAACTTCTCAGAGATCTCATATCTCTCAGAACGGGCTTGAGTCTGAAACATGGTTTTCAGCTCCTAGAGAATCTCAAAGGGCCCGGGATAGGTTTCAAAACGATTTTGAAGCTCCGGTTCCATAGCAAACAACATGGTGCTCTTAATCACACCAAAATCATCTTTGCGCGACTGATAGACAGCTTTCTCATCAGCCGGCGCAGTTGCAGCAGGGGGGTCACCTAATGCTTTAGCAAGGACATAGTCCTTTTGTCCGCTAGACAGAATGATTCTTAGATTGCGGAACCAATTGGTGAAGTTAGACCCATTGTTTCTAAGCTTTTCCTTCTCAGCAAAAACGTTGAAGTTGAAGTTGGATTTGGCCATGTGATCTACAGTATTTGCAAGTACAATTTAGACTATGTTCATGATAAATAGTTCAACTTAATCAAATTACTAGATGAACTCCCACTAAATTCAACATCCCTCAAGTTGTTTAGTGAACACGATCCAAATACACCACACCTAATCCGATCATCACGAGAAGAGATGTGGTTTCAATGGTGGACAACAAAATGTCGATCATATCATTCATATGACTCATGCTTAACCTTTCGGTTCTTGTGTTCCGAGGCCATGTCCAGACATGCTAGGCTCGTCAAGTTAGACCCAAGTATTTCCGGCAGTAAACTGGCTTGCACCCGTTGTATGTGAGCGAGAGTCTATAGCACCCGATCATCACGTGATGCTTGGACACGACGAACTTTCTAGCGGTGCATACTTGGGGAGAACATGCTTTATCTTGATCTTTATGAGGAATCATCTTATAATGCTACCGTCATGATCTAAGCATAATAAGATACATAAAAGGATAAACATCACATGCATATAACTTTATGTGACATGGTATAGCCAATCTTCGCGAATGATCTCCATCTTGTGCTTCGCATGATCTCCATCACTCCACCATGATTGCCTCCACCACGAATAGCAACTACAACTATTGATAACTACTTAGCGATAAAGTAAAGCTATTACATGGCGTATAAGAAGTTGACCCAGAGGTCATACACAATTATAAAGACAACCATATATTCTGCGGTTGTGTACTCATCGACATGCAAGTCGTGAAACATTACAAAACATGATCATCGCATACAATATACACATCACATCTTGGGCCATACCATATCACAGAAACACTCTGCAAAAACAAGTTAGACGCCTCTACTTTGTTGTTGCATGTTTTACGTGGCTTATGGGAGTAGATGCTAAGAACGATTCTTACCTACGGAAAGCCACAACGGTGATATTATGGTTGCCAAACTCCGTGTTAATCCCATGACAACTATAGTGAGAGAACGACATCCATCACCGCATGTGGAACAAGCCACACGTGCGGAGTCGGTCTCGCGAACGACGCCGCGTAAGGTTGGCTGGACCGCTTCAATCTCACTATCCCGCCATAAGAAGAACACAAACAAGAGGCTTGCAACAGAAAACATCAACGCCCGCAACAACCATGTTGCGTTCTACTCGTGAAACACATCTACGCATAGATCTAGCTCGATACCACCGAAGGGTTTCAGGCATAGTAAATCAAAATTTTCTACTTGAGCGAACAGAGGGAAAGCCAAGATCTAATCTAGGAGATGCAAACAACGAGAGAGATTGGATTAGATCTTCATACCCTTGAAGATTCAGACAGCGGAACGCTCGTCTTGAACGTGGGTGATGTAGTCGCATTTCCTTCTCCTCCTCGTGATCCGATCCGATCTAGCACCACAAGTGGCGGTGCCTCCATGAGATGCACACGCAAAGACGACGCCTCCTTCCTGACCAGAGTATGGTGGAGAGATAGATTGGATCTACAACACGGCGTGGTGTATATGGTGGAGAATTTCACTGCAGGCTTCGCCACAAACAGTTGGGAGGAGAGAAGGTAGCAAGGCGCTAGGGCTTGGAGGAATGTGTGGAGTAGTGGGAGGGCGCACCACCCCTCTATATATAGAGGGGCCAGCCCTGCCCTCCTCCAAGCCTATCTCTAGTTTAAACAATTTAAACTCTCCCTTATCTAGAAATCCTATCTCTAGTTTAAACGATTTAAACTCTCCCTTATCTAGAAATTCTATCCCGAGATTTAAACGTCAAATCTCTAGGATCGGCTGGGCCCTATGGGGCCTTGTGCCCCTGGCCCAATGCGGCCAGGACACTCCCTCATAGGCCCATGCCCCCTCCCGGAAGGTGGGGCCACGTTGGTCCCCTTCCAGAAGGTTCTAGAAGCTTCCGGTACAATACCGATTAACCCGGAACAATTCCGAACTCCAAAAACTGCACTGCCTTATATGAATCTTATTCTCCGGACCATTCCGAAACCTCTCGTGATGTACTGGATCCCATTCGAGACTCCGAACAAAAATTCATAAACCAATTATCCAATCAATCCTAGCGTCGAGATACGTTAAGTGTGTGACCCTGCGGGTTCGAGAATATGCAGACATGATCTTCTATCAATAATCAACAGGAGTCTGGGCACCCATATTGACTCCCACACATTCATCGATGATCATATCGGATGAACCACGATGCCAGGATTCAATCAATCCCATATATATATTCCCTTCGTCTCGCGATATTTTACTTGCCCGAGATTCGATCGCTTGCATGCCATACCTAGTTCAATCTGCTCACAAAGAAGTACTTTACTCGCTCCGTAATCCAATATCACTTTGTGATTAACTCCTTAACCACATTCTTGCAAGCGTGTTGATATCGACACGAAAGGGGCCAAGTATATCTCTCGACTTGGGAGGGACAAATCCCATCTCGATACATACAACCCAATGATACTTTCCGATCACCGAGAGACACCTTTATGATCACCCTCTCATAGGATGACGCTTGATGACCTCAAAGCTTTCTTCCGATACCAGAGTTGCATTATCTCATGGTCTAAGGAATACAATATTTGACATAGGAAAAGCTTCGCAAAGACGAACACGATGACACGATCTAATTGCTTCGCTTTGTTTGTCTATCCACCATATCATTCTCCCAATGATATGATCTCATTATCAATTGACAACTCATGTCTATGGTTAGGAAACCTTAACCATCATTGATCAATGAGCTAGTCCATAGAGGCGTACTAGGGACACGGTGTTGTTTACAAACCACACAAGTATTAAAGTTTCCGCTTAATACAATTCTAGCATGGAATATAAACTTTATCATGAACAAAAATTATAATAATAACATCTTCATTATTGCCTCTAGGGCATAATTCCAACAGGAATAACTAAGAAAGTAGTAAAACTTATGGAGATAATTGAGGGTGTTTACCTGAAATGCCCCAAAATACATACCATAGCCAAAGACATCCTAGCAAAATGGGTATAGGTATCACCAACCAAAATAGATGAAGGATACGTGAGAGTACACATATAAGCTAATCCATTTGAAAATAATTAGATTTTTTTATTTAAAGGTTCCATGCTCTCGAGATCCTTACCAATTAAAGCTCAGCAAATCTAATGACGTGGTCAGGAAAGGGAAGGAAGGTAAATTAAGAAATCATGTGCTTGTTGAGTTTCAAGGTCTTTAGAAGATCCTATGTGCATTACATTATGTATCGAAACCTACCAAATGCTGTATATAATAATTAGTAGACAAATGGTACTTAAAATTGAAGAATCATGTTGCTGATGCTGCTAGCAACAATAACAACAGTGCCAGTATGCACGAGTATTTTATCAAGCAACTCACATGCAGCAAGGAGACCCAGTGCATCTGATTGAAGGCCGTCACACAGCTGCATCGACGGGGACACGCAATTGCAGCGAAAATAATGCTAGCAGTTTTATAGAGACATGCTACAACATCCGTCAAACCTATCATAGACATACGCTCGTTAAATAAATAACAGTTAATTATCCAACAAATATATATATCAACATAAATAAACATCGCTCGTCCCTTCCTGTTTCCAAACGATAAGGCAAAAGAACATCCCATCCATTGGCAGTTTTATTAACCATTTCATAAATATTGTACTATTACTAGACAAGTTTTAGTCATATTAAAAGCGGTACTTTAGTTACAGTTATCTATGATAGAGAAACTATGCTACAAGTCGTCTATAACTGCGGACACGGCTTTCAGAAAAATTTACCTGCAGGGGTGCACAAATATCAACACACACACGATTAACCTCGGAAAAACCAAATAAAAACCCAACAAGGCATCAGGACAAAGCACCCACAAGATTCATAAAAAAATTCAGCGGGCCACTCCCACTAAGCTACCCGCTATTAAGTCAGTTGGGATTCGCGACGAACCAAGGGGTTTGTGATGACGACTGAGAAAGACTGGGAACCCGAAAGTGTGACTGGACTTGTCGAAACAGCGTAAACATGGCACGGGGTTTCAAAACAGTACAGTAGTAAACGCTCTTCGAGCAATAGTAGTAAATAAAGCAGTAAAGTATGGCATAAATACAACAAAGTAATAACACCAAAAACTACTTTGTGGCCCCAAGAAATAAGATGTGAATAAATCTCGGACTAACAGGATTCATGGTCTCACATATGGATAGTGTGATAGTCAAGGAATAAGAATCAAGTACTCGAGGTCCTACAGGAGACAAGTGAGAATAAAGAACCAAATAACAAATATTGCCCATCGATGCCTCTTTCTTTAGTTATTCTATTACTACTCAATTTAGTTGTTTAGGTACCTCGTTGTTCAAATACATCATAAATCCTACACATGCAATTGTACGACTCGCATGGATCAAAAAACTCCTATAGCAATGGCTCATAGGATTGAGGAAATAAGCTTCGGTAGGGTTTAAAAATAAAGGCTATATAGTACTTGGGATTGCAATTTAATTCATGATGAGATTTTTGATGCAAGAATAAGATAGATGCAATCGGTACAATATATAGTGCAAGCATGGAGAATTTCTTGCCTGGCAGTTCAGTTACAGAATAAGTGGGATCTGGGTAATACTCCTGAGACTCATGATAGTTCCTTTGCTAGGCATCTATCCGGATAAAAACCAAACACACAAGAGGCAAAAATAAATACATTATAAATCATATGCAACAAGAAAACAAGGTACGCCATGACAGAATGATACGCAAGTTATATGGTATAACATAACATTGCACGGGTGAGATGTGGGGTACAAGAATAAAGCATGTCATTAAGTTGTTAGTCACATGTTGTTCGCATAAACCTTGTTGTCCTGTTAATATTTATATGATACATGCTTCAATTCATATCATAAAATGCATAGCTAGAATGGTCAAGTTACGCTGATCATTTTAGACATATCATTTGTTGAATTTGGAGTTACAGAATTAAAGTTATGCAATTATTAAGAAATGACATTTAAATAGTATTTAATAATTCAAAAAATATTTGTCTAGAATATATTTTAAATAGCATATTTATAATCCTCATGTTTTTCTGATTCAAAAACATATATTATTTGTAGTATTTGGATTTACAAATTTAAAGCAATATTAAATTAAAATATTTAAAACATGGTCAAATGTTAAAGGTTTGACTAGTTTGAATTAGTTTTGAAAATATTTGAATTTACAATTGAATTCATATTTAAAAACGATTCACTTTTCATTTTGAAAGTTTTTACAAATTCAAATTATTTTAAAATTGTTTAGATTTAAATATTTTCTGAAACTTATATTTATTTGGAAAATCCTGGGGACTTTCTGCACAATTGCAGTACCTACCCACAGTCAATGACGGGTGTGACCGCGTTGCTGCGTGGACTCTGGCGAGCGCGGGCGACTGGATGCTGACACGTGGTTCGGCAAGGGATGGCGGGTTGGGATACGAAAAACGCAGGGGCCTTTGTGAAAGGTTGCGGAGGCTGTTTACTGAACCTCGCCAACATTCGCCGCCGCGAGATCTGCCGTATTTCAAACGACGATGGCGACGAAACAGATTCGAGTTTGGCGACGCCACACAAACTAAAAACGGAGAGGGTATCATGGTATGAAACTCTCATTCTTATTGTTATTCCGTAGGAGCACTTATTCGATGGGAAAAACGCGACAAACCTAGTGACTTCCGTTGGGTTTTCAGACTGACGGACGAATTCAGAATCTGCAGACTTGATGCTCGACTTTACCAGATGATTTTGAGAGCCGTAGTCGTCGGATTGAGGCGTGGTTTAGCTCGATATAGAGAGGGGGGCAGCCTCTCTGAAGGGATACGGAGATGCTAGGGGTGGTCAGGATACGTCGGCAAGCAGGGGGGCAGAGGGCTAGCGCGGCTACTGCTGTTACCGCTGCTTGCGCGCGCGGGATGCTGGAGCGCGGCGACTTGGGCGCGGGGTGCGGATGGCGGTAGCGATGCAAAACGGCCAGGAAGAGCTGGGACTAGACGGCGACTCACCGAGGAAGCGGACGGCGAGGTGGACCGCGAGCCAGGCGAAGTGACGGGGCGGCGATGGCGAACGACGGCGGCGTGCGGCTCGGGGTTGGTCAAGTACGCGAGGCGCCTGAAGAGAACAATGGGCCCGAGCTGCGGCCGCATGGTGGTGATGTAAGAGCGCATCCCGTGCAGCGCTTCGTCGACTCGAGGTGTCCACGCCCAATCTCGCACAAGATAACCAGAAGGAAGGAGGAGTTCAGGAATCTATCTTCTTCCTCCTCTACTCTGTTCTAGCACCACGGCCCCAGTGACAAGGCCAGAGCCCACTCAATCCAGGTCGTGACACACAGATAATACTAGAGCATTCCAGATCTTCTCTCTCTTTATTCATTGATTTTCACTGGCGAGTTCGAACAAAGACTCACAGAAGTACTAAAATCTTGTCTCACAGGATACAAAATTACACATCACACCCAGAACGACATGACAGACACAGGGCCAGTATCTCGGCCTTCTTCTCAATCTTCCACTTTTATCTTCTTCATCAACACTATTAAATCCCCTGTCACCGTGAGCTTGTTCTTGTCCCTGACGACATGTGCCTTCTCGACGCCTACCGCTGGATGATGATCAGTAGTTTTGTTTTTCCTGTTTGCCATTGATCTTCTTAAAGTTGCCGCATAGTGGTCTCTCGCGATCGTTGCAGTCTCACATCTACTGATGCTATGCACACAAGAAGCAAACGTACGACGGATCATGTGTGAAAACTAGTACACGCTCCAAATGGAAAAAGAAATTTGCACTCTTCCGCCATGACGGGTACTGAAACTAGGGAAAACAGGATATAAGCTAAGCAGACTGAAGAAATATGGAACATGAAAGCACGATTCTCAAGTGTTGGACAGAACAGAACCATCATCACATCAATCTATACCTCCACCTGTACTTTTTGATCATCGTTAGGGTAAAAGCATTACATACACCAGTATTTCACAGTACGACTACTTTAGGTACTCCACAGTTCGACTTACTTCAGGTTCTCCAAGTACATTTTGTGATCAATTATGGTAGTAGTAGAAGTAAAGTATGACTTACTTCAGGTTCTCTAGGAAATACTGAGAACATTGGGATACTAACAAGAGTTCAACCAGTAATAAGTAGCACCACCAGAGACTGACAGAAAGGTTTACCAGTTACGAGCCATTTTGCCTAAGACTACTGTATTGTGCAGTAGTGGCGCGCCATTGTCAGCCATCCGGACTCAGTAGCAGAGGGCGGGTTTGCAGCGGTAGCAGGAGCCGGAGCCGGAGCCGGAGCCACTGCAGGGGCGGGGTGGGCAGCGGCCGAGACAGCAGGGGCGTGGATGGCCGGAGCGGGGGCGTGGACGTGGGGGGCCTGGGCAGCAGACTGCACTGACATCGCAGCCTCCATCCCACCATCTCGCTGCACTGGAAGGGCGCCGTTGACGTACAAGATCACCGATGTTAATGTCTTCTTAAAAGCAGGGTTGCCCTTCCTCCTCGACATGGTTACCTAGCAATGACAACCTATTAGCTGAGAGTGTACCTAACCACTAGCAAGCTGGAAAGGAAAACATTGTACAACGCAAAACATAAGAGCACTACAGGAAATGCTAAATAGGCCGACGGCTGGACCCCGTCGGCGTAGACTCTGTTCCCCGTCGGCGTGGGCTTGCCCGACGGGGGCCGTCGGCGTACGCCCGTCGGCGTAATAGGCCGTAGGCGTAGCCCAATAACCCGTCGGCGTATAGATTCCCGTCGGCCTAGGACCACCTGGGGCCCACCTATAGCAGGTAACGGCCGTTAAGATGAAATGATACGCCGACAATACCGTCGGCCTAAGGGACACGTGCCTCCCTTGTGGCTGCCCTACGGCGGATACCGATGGTTATGCGGTCGCCCTAAGGGGACACGTGGTCGCCACGGACGAGGATACGCCGACGGCCCGCCGCCGTCATTGAGATCGACGCCGACGGCAATGCCGCAGGGCAAAGTTTGCTCTTTGGGCCACACGCTCATGCGACGGCTATGCCGGGCAAACTAGTTACGTGACATATGGTTCATTATACGCCGAGCAATGCTTTCGCTTAGTCCTGGCAATTTTTTTCATTCGCTTTATTCATTTCCGCAGATTATATATTCCTAGATTCATCGTCAAAAGAAGACACAGTTCGGACATAGCACATGGACAAACATAAGATTATCATCACAAAAGAACATAACTAGATCATCCATACATAGGTACATCCTCATCCAAACAACATAGCTAGTACATCCACACATAGGTACATCTCTAAGTTCATCCTAACACATGCACATGCCTACACCTCCTGAGAGCTACTCGAGACCCATGTCTCCCCGTGAAGAAAGGTGAAGCTTGACGTCGAGTAGCCGCCGAACCAAAGACGGAAGAAGGAGAAGTACCGCCATGACCACCACCACCGTAGAAGGAGAAGCACCGCCACCCTCAAAGACGATGGAAAGAAGGAGAATCGCCACCGCCACCACCACCACCACCAAAGACCACCACCACCAAGCACAGAGAAGCACGGCAGATGAACTGTGTCATCATGTGAGATAGTCGAGGCATCGTGACGACCAAAGTGTATTGCCGAGCATCCGGTCCCTACATGTTTGAGGCGAGTTAGCAACCACCAAGACATGTGTTTGTTGTAACAACCGGTTTGGCAAAAACTTACCGGGTCCCCGAGTAGAAGGTCAAAGCATATTCGCCTTTGATGGGAAGATTGGTCTGCCCGGCCTAGTGGCCGTGGCGGTAGAGTGGATCGCTCTCCAAAGGCCATAAAACCTCTCCAAAAGCTGCAAGATAGTTTAGATATGAGGCGCTATGAAATAAAGATTCAAACTAGGGAATGCGAGACTTGTCATATTTTGCAAAAATAAAGGTGGAAACTTACATCATCGCTAACTCCCCATCGCTCAGAGGCCGCCGTCCGGGACCGCCTCGAGGCCACCAAGCAGCCTCAGCGGCCTTGTAGCGCGTCCAAAATAGGCTACAATTTCAAAACAATGAATCTCGTCAACTTAGCCACTCACGAATGACTTTCGGAAATATGATGGAAATGAGAAAAACTTACATCGCTCGCTCGGGAAGGCCGTCGAGGCGGGATAGCGGGTCGGCGGTGAGGGTAGCCTTGATCCGCGTGAGGCTCAAAGCAGAGTTCGGATCACCCTATCGAGAATCTTGAAACGGCCGTGCTCCGGCCGCGCCCGCCACGACCACCGCTTCGTCGGTCTCGCCGCTCTAGGATCTTCCACCTCCCGATGAAAACCAGTGAACGCCTCGAGGTAGTTAGCACCATCCTCCTGCGAAGCCATAGAACTCTGGAAGCGAGGGCCTGGGACATATCGAGCTTCTTCGCTTCATCATTTCCCATACTTCATAGTCGTAACAAGGCCTCTCTAGATGTGTCTCCTGCATGGACAAAAAATGTTATGCGATCAAGTAGGATCACGAAGGAAATAAATACATATTGTTCCATGTATACATGTATACCATATGGGCCTTGAAGCGACCATGGTTGCGGTTTCCGCAGCAAAGGTGTCCCTCCGAGCCACGGTTTGCCTTGTTCCGCTCAAGGCGTTGAACTCAAGGCCTTCCCCAAGCCACCTCGCCGACAACGCCAATGCCATGCGTCCTCCTTACCATCGGCCCACGTGGGCATAAAGCGAAAAACAATACTCATTTGAAGAATGGATAATGCAATTAGCAACAACATAGAATGATTGACAATTTACTTACCCCGCATAATCTTCCTCGATCATCTTTTGTTGGGCCTTCACATTCAAATGCTTCGCGCCTCTTTCTCAACTTATCAAGTCAGATAGACCGGTGGTGGTATGCTTCGATTGTAAACTGCTGCCGTGTCAACCTCGACAAGCCCCCGCAAAGTCTTGTCCGCCTTCTCTGGTCCTCCTAAGCACCCTATAGAATCAGAATCATACATACAAAATATTGTGAGGGTCATAAGTTAGCATGGTGGGGTCATCAACTATGAACGAAACTCAAAACTTTGCCTTACCCAAAACTTGGTGATCACGGCTAAGCTTTCCCAAAGATAGCCCGAGTTTTGGCGGCTCATAGTGCGCCTAACCGTGGCTAGCTTCTCTCGCCGTTAGACGGAGTGTAAAAGCCTGCCAAAATTTCCTAATCGAGCTCCAACCAAGGTGTTAGGCGACGGTACCGGAGGAAATGTCCAATGTCGCACAATAGTAAAACATTAGTACATGCCAAATTCTTATGACCAAAATGAAATTACATGTTCAAAATTAGTATAGCCACTTACTCAATGCCGTTAGGCGTAATGATGGGTTTCTCCTCCTCGAAGTGTTCGTCCCTGGGACACCCGATTCCCCACGAATCTTTGGCTTCTTCGTCACCGACGGCCCCGACTCGGTCTCGGCTCCCCTCCGTGTCTCGAGACTCCCAGTCTCGAGAATCAAAGTCCCGGTCTCGAGACCCCTCCCTGTATCGAGACTCCCACTCCAAGTCTCGAGACTCCTCCTCCAAGTCTCGAGACTCCTCGTTAGGAGACTCCAGTGCGCACTGAAGCCACGTCCCTGTAAGCGAGGGTAGGTCACTCGGAAGGCATAAACCTCAGACTCCAACTCGTCTCGTCCTCCACCTCGTCCCTCGCCTGCCCTCCGCCTCGTCCTTCCCTCGGGAAGTCCGCCTCCTCACTCGCCCCGCACTCGTCACGGCCTCGGAGGAAGTCCACCTCCTCCCTCACCTCGTCCTCCTCCTCCCGCATTGTCGCCATTGTAACGCGAGTTGGGAATGGGTGCTCTTCCACTTTGGTAACCTTCTTCGCTTCCACTTAAGGATAGAGGACGGTGATTCCTTGCTATTCATATTGGTCAATCACCTACATTGAGAAGAGGTAAACAATTTAGTCAATCATAATAAAAATACTAAGCATAATAAAGATATTAAACATAAATACTAAGCATAATAAAGATACTAAGCATAATAAAGATACTAAGCATAATAAAGATACTAAGCATAATAAAGATACTAAGCATAATAAAGATACTAAACATAGTCGAGGCATAAAAGACATAAAAGACCCTCACCACTCATCATCATCACTCTCATGTGTATGTCTTGGGTTCTCATCAGCACTATCAACATCACTATCACGTGAGAAGTAAGTTGGAGGTTCATCGCAGGGTGGAGGCTCATCGTTGCCATTGTCCGAATATAACTTGGTGAGCATATCAATGTCCTTTATATTTGTGACTACCTCACCACGAGTATGTGCATTGTTCTCGAGGTTCTCAAGATCTTGTAAGTCAAAGTCCCCAAAGTTCTCTTGTTCTTGATAGAAAACTCCCTCGTATGTTTTAGGGTCAATGTTGTTGTAATCATCGTCAGAGGGCATGGGTAGCTTACCACGTGGCGATACCTGGAACACGACTTCCCAGCCCTTGAGTTCCTCTTTCTGACATGGGTAGGGTAAATAATAAACTTGTTTGGCTTGGTGGGCCACAATAAAGACATCGGCTCCACTATAGGTGGTTGAAGGCCTAACTTCAACTAACCCAATGGAAGGGGTACTTCTATATCCACCGCGTGGGTCGAACCAGTGGCATTTGAACACAACAAGCTTGAGTTCTAGGGGCGTATTATTGAACGTCAGCCCGTATACGTTTTGTAACCTTCCATAGTAATCAAAGTCATCGGCTCCTCTGGTGAAGACCCCGGTATTTATAGTTTTTGCATTTGGCCGACGGTTCTGGTAAGACTCTGTATGGAATCGATAACCATTCACATCATACTTCTCATACATCTCGACTTTACGGTTACAACCCTGGGAGACACATCTCAACTCATCCGACATCTCAACGTTGGGATCGGCTCCCTACAAGTTGCATACAAATTGTGCATTAGTTACGTGTAATAAGAGGGACAAGTCACGGATTGCCAGGTAAGAGGGACAGGTTATAAATTACCTTTTCATAGAACCAAGACGTGAAATTTTTCTTTCCAGGGGCACCCACTTTCAGAAGGGTTTCCAACTCCGCGTCATCGGGATCCGTCGTTCCCGACCACATTTCATCCGTGAATTGGCTAAAAGGAGAAAATACGTATTAGATCGAAACCGAGTTACTAGTTGCAAATGAATTTGTTCACCATTTTACCTAAGGAAACTGGGCACTTGATTTTCTTCCTCATCTTCATTCTCACCGCGGACCACTTCCTTCATGTTCATAAGCACATAGAGCATTATGCAATCCTTCTCTTCCTTTTTCAAGGTATAACTTGTTGCGCCACCGGCCTTGCCACCGGGACACTGGAAGAGGAGGAGCTTCGGGTCATGCTTCGGCTCGTCGACATTGTACCGACAGACCTGGTTATGCATAGTGGGAACTTCATCGCCATAGTATGTTGTCGTGGAGTCTGTTATCTCTTGGAGGAGAGTTTCCTTAGCTATGCATGCTTCAATCTTATTTTTGTTTCCACATTTGGTTCGAATATACTTAAACTCTCTCTCAATACAAAACTGCCAACAAAACTGCACCGGTCCACCCAAGAGTGCCTCGTTCGCGAGATGCACAATGAGATGTAACATCGGAGTAAAGAAGCCTGGCGGAAAGATCGTCTCTAACTTGCATAGCAACTCCGGTACTAGATCATGCAGCTTTTCAATCATCAAGGGACATATCTGCTTGGCAGTAGCGCGGAAGAAATGACTCAACTCCGCAAGCACTCGCCAGATATGCTCGGGAGATACCCTCGAACCATCACGGCATCACGCTCAATCCATATATGATAGTCATGACTCTTGAGCCCAAAGGACTTTTCGGTTGCCAAATTGACTCCCTTGCTCATATTCAACAATAACCATCTAGGAACATCACGGCAATTTGAGCCACCCAATGACCGCTTCTTTTGGAGGCTATCAAGGCAGTAGTAGGCATGTGGCTTGACCCAATTTTTTCGATTGCGTCAGAGGTTGCATGCATAGTCTCTTCCTATCACATAGCTCCTCAACATCGACTCTAGCCTTGACATTATCCTTTGACTTTTCAGGAATGTTCAGAATTGTGTAAAAGAGAGACTCTGCGACATTCTTTTCAGTGTGCATCACATCGATGTTATGGGGAAGTTCGCAGTCCTTGTAATACTCGAGCTTCGTTATGCCTGCCTCATGTGTCCGGTTAGCGTTTTCATATCCTCAAACTGGGGAAACCGTGACGGTACACGAGAGCACGTAACTCGGCATCAACAACAACACCATCGAACGTTGGTACCTCTTTTTCTTCAAGCACAACTTTGCCCTTGATGAAGTTCTTTTTGTCTTGTCTGAACGGATGGTCTCCTTTGAGGTATGGTCGATGCATGTCAAATGCGGAATACTTTTTACCCGCATTTAGCCAAAGGAACTCAAGTAGATGCCTGCACACTGGGCATGGCCACTTACCAGCTGTACACCATCCGCAGAATAGGGCGTACCCGGGCATGTCGTGCATGGAATAGTGGAACCAAACTTTCATGTAGAAGTTTGTATTTGATGCATGGTCGTATGTCAACGTCCCGTGGTGCCAAGAGTGGTTCAGATCTTCCAAAAGCGGTTGCATGTACACACTCAAATTCTTCCCCGGGTATTCAGGCCCTGGAATGATCAGCGACAGGAATATGGTCTTCCTTTGCATTAGGGCTCCGGGAGGGAGATTGAGCGGCATAACAAACACGGGCCAGCAGCTATACGAGGCGGTCGACATACCATATGGATTGAATCCATCTGTTGCTATAGCAATTCTAACGTTCCGAGCCTCTCCTGCCTCATCGGGATGGTCTCTATCAAAGTTCTTCCATGCCTTACCATCAGATGGATGTCACATCTTTACCCGTCCTTGCTCATCCTCATATCTCTTCCCCGTCTTGTGCCACGTCATCTGTGGCGACTCCTTGGTCATGTAAAGCCGCTGTATTCTTTTTTATGAATGGGAGATAACGAAGAATCTTCATGGCAACTTTTATTTGCGTCTTCTGACCATCGTCTCCCACCTCATGATACCTAGAGGCCCCACACTTGCTAAAGAATTGTCATCCGCAAACTGTTTCGTAACAAGAGGCAACCTTTTGGACAACAATCTATCTTTTGGTATTCCATGCCTGCGCCGCAGGATTTTCTTTGCTTCGCACATGGTTTTAGGCGATAATGCCCTTCGTGCAACATGTTACCATATGTTTGCAGATGGTCTTCAAAGCATGAACGGGTGTTGCCGCATCGAGCTTTTTGGCTAGTGCTTGCGAGATGGCATCGAGTGAGAAATCTTTGAACCCTCGCATGCAGGCCTCTTAGCCGAGGTCATCAAATCATAGAAGGCCTTGGCTTGGCTCGCATCCTCCGTTCACGAGGTTCCTCCAGCTCAAGGTTCATGTGAAGGTGGCGAACTGCATGTCGGCATCATGGAAATCATCTAGCAAATTTCTAATCCCATCGCCTCATTGCCATTGATCCGTCGCATCACCTCACCTCTATCACGCTCATCGAGTAAAGTCAACCGTCGTGACGAAGTCCCATATAACCATATCTCCAAAGGTGTTTTTCATTTCCTCCTTTGATCGACGATGACGCTTATTGCAATGAGCGCAAGGGCAAGTTGGACGAATGCCCGCCTTTGAACCACGCTACTAACTCCTTCACTAATGATCGCCTTCCATGTCCACTCATCCGTTCTATCAACAACACTAGTACGGCCACGATATCCACCCATTATCATCCATCCTCTGCTTTTATTGGGAACCAAACAATAAACATAGCATTTCATATAAAATAATAGCATGAAACTAAATGCATCATATTTTCTATTTATCTACCGAGAAAAACGCATAACCTACATCTCTAATAGGTATAGAGGGTCCTAGCAGCCGTCGGATCCGTAGATTGAGAGTTCTCCATGCTCTACCAGTTTAGATTGGCAGCATTCTCCCACCGCTCTCCGGTACACGCCCCGCAAAAGCCAAGAGGATGTGCATCCGGAGAACAACGGGGAGGCGCTACCGAAATCCTGACTCGGACCAGGACAGAGCATGGAGAACGTACCCAACTACGCATCCGCCGACTGTCCCGTAAATGCCGCAAACATTACGCTTCATAATATGCGACCTCTAATGCATATTTATCCGCGTAATGCTCGCAGACGGGATATGACACCTAGGTGACGCGACTTGACGTGGAAATGGAATCTACTGACATAAAAATGCGAGGGAGGAGACGGAGTTCTAGCTCACCCTCAACGATAGAGGAAGTAGGCGACCTTCGGAATGATGACCTCCGGGACGGCGACCTCTGGGACGATGACCTCCGGGACAGTGATAGGAGCCTATTGTAAAAAAGAATAAATATTAGCATACTCAATTCTTATTGTCAATTTCTTCATATTCATCTACCATGCACCATATCAAGATTATACCCAACAATTACATCTATGACTATACTCTAAACTACAACTAAAACTAACCCTAGACTACAACTAACACCGGTTAACTAACCCTAGACTACAACTAACAAATAATGCAAAATAAAAACAACAAACATATAATCTACATACCTTGATGAAGTAGGAGTGGCGCCGGGGAGGAGGAGGAGGAGGTCAGGAGGAGGTGCTACAGGGAGGAGGAGAGGAGGAGGAGCAGGGGTGCAGGGGAGGAGGAGGGGCAGGGGAGGAGGGGTGCTGGGGGAGGAGGGGGTGCTGCAGGGAGGAGGGGCAGGGGAGGAGGAGTGCTGGGGGTGCTGCGGGCAGGAGGGGGCCGGCGGTGGCGGGCCCTATGGGGAGGAGGGGGTGCTTGGGGAGGAGGGGGCGCGGGGGAGGAGGGGCCGGCGGTGGCGGGGCCTGCAGGGAGGAGGGGTGCCGGGGGAGGAGGGGTGTGGGGGGGGGGGAGGAGGGCCGGCGGCTCGAGGAGGGAGGCACCGGGGGGGTGGCAGGTGGCAAGGGCTCGAGGGAGGAGGCACCATGAGGAGGAGGGGCAGGGGAGGAGGGGGTGCTGCGGGGAGGAGGTGTCAAGTGGCAGTGGCCAAGGCCAAGTGGTGGCAGTCGGGGATGGTGGCGGCGTGAGAGGAGGTAGCAGCTGCTTGGGTGAGGAGGGTGGGTGGACGCGCGAGCCTTATCCACTAGGGGTCTACGCCGACGGCCAGGCCGTCGGCGTAGACTCTACGTAAAAAAACGACCCAACCTAGGCCGACGGGGTTGCCGTCGGCGTATCTAATTTTATATTTTAAAAAATAATAATTTTTCGCAATATTTTAAAAAATATTAAACTTCTATCTATATTTTATAAGGTTATATTGCGCAAGTTTTGAATACATTTTTGTGCTCCAGTGCTAGTTTGACCCGCGGTGGGAGCCTACTCCTACATGTCCACCACGCTTCTATAGGTGTTATCACATGCAACATGGAAGGTCACACCCCGGAGCTAGGTTTTCCATCTAGGGGCAATCCACCACCCTTGTGCATGTATGCTAGGGCCACACGCATGTTCTCGTGGCATCCGACTCGGGCGGTCCTTTTCCGAAACCCTAATCCGAGGGACTCAAGGGTCTACCCTCGTAGCATTCTCCGTGCGAGGGTTGAACAACGACTCTCTTGGTGGTTTAGGTTTGTTTAGGTCATATCTACATGGAAAACCAAGGATAGGCCTGTGGTTCCACCGGTCACTCGTTTGACCATGCGGGAGCCTACTCCTACATGTCCAGCACACTTCTATAGGTGTTATCGCATGCAACGTGGACGGTCACACCCCGGAGCTAGGTTTTCCGTCTAGGGGCAATCCACCACCCTTGTGCATGTATGCTAGGGCCACACGCATGTTCTCGTGGCATCCCCAAGACTTTCGCGGTCCTTTTCCGACGAAACCCTAATCCGAGGGATCCACGGGTCTACCCCCGTAGCATCCTCCGTACGAGGGTTGAACAACGCACTCTCTTGGTGGTTTAGGTTTGTTTAGGTCATATCTACATGGAAAACCAAGGATAGGCCCAGGGTTCCACCGTCTACCTCGTTTGACCACATGAGCCTACTCCTACATGTCCAAAGACACTTCTATAGGTGTTATCGCATGCAACGTGGACGGTCACACCCGGGAGCTAGGTTTTCCGTCTAGGGGCAATCCACCACCCTTGTGCATGTATGCTAGGGCCACACGCATGTTCCCGTGGCATCCCGGCACTCGGGCGGTCCTTTTCCGACGAAACCCTAATCCGAGGGACCCGTGGGTCTACCCCCGTAGCATTCTCCGTACGAGGGTTGAACAACGCACTCTCTTGGTGGTTTAGGTTTGTTTAGGTCATATCTACATGGAAAACCAAGGATAGGCCCAGGGTTCCACCGGTCTACCCTCGTTTGACTGCCATGGAGCCTACTCCTACATGTCCAGCACACTTCTATAGGTGTTATCGCATGCAACGTGGACGGTCAAACCCGGGAGCTAGGTTTTCCGTCTAGGGTCAATCCACCACCCTTGTGCATGTGTGATAGGGCCACACGCATGTTCCCGTGGCATCCCGGCACTCGGGCGGTCCTTTTCCGACGAAACCCTAATCCGAGGGGACCCGTGGGTCTACCCCCGTAGCATTCTCCGTACGAGGGTTGAACAACGCACTCTCTTGGTGGTTTAGGCTTGTTTAGGTCATATCTACATGGAAAACCAAGGATAGGCCCAGGGTTCCACCGTTCTACCCTCGTTTGACTCACCAATGGAGCCTACTCCTACGTGTCCACCACGCTTCTATAGGTGTTATCGCATGCAACGTGGACGGTCACACCCCGGAGCTAGGTTTTCCGTCTAGGGGCAATCCACCACCCTTGTGCATGTATGCTAGGGCCACACGCATGTTCTCGTGGCATCCCGGCACTCGGGCGGTCGTTTTCCGACAAAACCCTATTCCGAGGGACCAGCCGGTCTACCCCCATAGTATTCTCCGTACGAGGGTTGAACAACGCACTCTCTTGGTGGTTTAGGTTTGTTTAGGTCATATCTACATGGAAAACCAAGGATAGGCCCAGGGTTCCACCGGTCTACCCTCGTTTGACCCGCGGCGGGAGCCTACTCCTACGTGTCCACCACGCTTCTATAGGTGTTATCGCATGCAACGTGGACGGTCACACCCCGGAGCTAGGTTTTCCGTCTAGGGGCAATCCACCACCCTTGTGCATGTATGCTAGGGCCACACGCATGTTCTCGTGGCATCCCGGCACTCGGGCGGTCCTTTTCCGACGAAACCCTAATCCGAGGGACCCGCGGGTCTACCCCCGTAGCATTCTCCGTACGAGGGTTGAACAACGCACTCTCTTGGTGGTTTAGGTTTGTTTAGGTCATATCTACATGGAAAACCAAGGATAGGCCCAGGGTTCCACCGGTCTACCCTCGTTTGACCCGCGGCGGGAGCCTACTCCTACATGTCCACCACACTTCTATAGGTGTTATCGCATGCAACGTGGACGGTAGTTTAGGTTTGTTTATGTCATACCAATATACTTTTTTGGCCTTTACAAGCGTACATATGCGATAACCTTCACTCGGTGGAGGGTTTCTCCAAATAGTGGGTTCGATGCCCGAGGGTCCCCAAAAGAGAGGGGTTTCTAGGGTTTCCCAATAGATAGGGTTCGGTTCCCGTGGTCCATAAAAAATGAGATATCTTACAATCACCAAGTTATTTATAAATTACATCTACATTAAAATTACAGTGGGAAATAAATTATGCAACTATGTGAATATTAGTAAAGTAGTAAAAGTACCTACCTAGGCCGGCCGGGCGACACGCGTCGGGCAGGATAGGCCGACGGCCTGGCCGTTGGCGTATCTACGCGCCTAACGCCGTTGCCCACGCCCGTCAGGTGGGATGGGTGGTAGGGACACGTGGCACCATACGCCGACGGTTCTTTTACGGCGACGGTCGCCGTCAGATGTTGGTAACCGTAGGCCGACGGTTTTGTATACGCCGACGGCCGCCGTCGGGGATTTTCGCCCTACGACGACGGATTCTCTACGTCGACGGCCACCTGGCCCAGCTGACGAGCCCGCCCAGTTACGCCGACGGCGTTTCTTGTTATTCCTGTAGTGGAGAGAGCAGATATAGAGCACATTGTACAACGCAAAACATAATCTGTTAAGTAGAATAAAAGGAACAAAACTAGGGGAAAATGGAAAGATTTTCCTAAAGGATTAAAAGTAAAAGGTTCAACACTTAATACTGGAATATACTAAAATAAAGTACAGCAATGTTACACCTCGGCTCGCATGGCCTACAAATGAAGGATGGATATAGGGCAAGACACAAGATATATCTAAAGAAGTCGACAATGGAGAAGACAATGCAAGGAACATGACAACTAGCATAACAAGAAGAAGATAAAGAGATGGAGCCATTTAGAAGTAATTGGATTACCTTCAATATCATTTTACAATTCATGAAGAACTCCACTAGCAGATATGCAATGTATGATACTCAAAAGGAGGTAGCTCAAATCAATGTTCTACACTCAAGTGTAGCAATACTAAAGTGAACTTAAGTTTATTCTGTAATTGTTATAAGTACTGAAGATAAATCTGTTATGACCATGGTTGTCAAGATTGTACACACCTTTTTTTGTCCTCCCTAAGACAGAGTAGAAATATTGACAATTTTTTTGGAACTAAAACATCGACAAAACCATGTAAAACCTATAGACCACACCCCAACAGTTAAAACTTTCTGTCTATACACACTGAAACAGAGGACATAATATCCTAACCGAAGCATACATCAGTTCAGAAAACACCTACCTATTTTGAATTTATGAAGGATTGCTTGCTGCAGCCTGGAGCGCACACATTCATGAAACATGGACTTGCAAAATAGCAAGACATGCAAAAAAGCAAAAGAGAGATTTCACACCCAAAACTGTAATATGCCACAATTTTAAAAATCATCGTCCTAGTGCTCCCCATTAGATCAGCAAGTTCACTAGAGCATCGAAAACAGCAAGTTCAAGGTTCACCCATCATATTAGAGCCGCGCGCTTGAAAGCCAATCAATAGTTTCAGATCCTCAAGGTAATATTTATTTTTGAGGAAAACGGCAGTTGTTCCGCCAAATCAATTAAGAGGGAATAGAAGGTTCAGTTACAAGCTAGAGAGGGACTAGCTGGACAAAGAACAAGCAAAACATCCGACAAAACATGTCTAAACTAAGCGACTACTCGCTTATAACAGGTTGCACTTTGGCTCTTCCTCTCGAGATAACTCCTGTAGGTATGATCCCAAGACCAGCAGATCAATCTAAACGCACGCAAAACTGGACGCAAAGTTGCATTCCAACAATTAGGCTTGATGGTTGCAAGAAGCGGAACAGTGGCGAACAATCAAAAGCAAACCGCAATCTGATTTTGATCCAAGGTTCCCAAGAATATCTCCTCTAATCTCTCAGATGTCCCAAAGCATTTCGATCATAACTACACACGATGCCAACTCTCACGCACGAATGCAAGGAACGACCACAAGCACAAACGACCAGCAAAAGTAGGGGAAAACCGAAGCAAGAGGCGCTGATAGGTGACAGCGATACGCACCGATGCACGGCGAGGGCAAACAACGAAGCTGTGCTCTCAGATCAGCCACATACGGACTAGTACGACAAATCCAGTAATCGAGAAGAGAGCGGGTAAGGAGGGAAGGGATCAGAGAATTAATCTCACCTGGCCGAGGAAGAGGGAGTCGGCGCGAAGGTGGGCTTGGCGAGCCGAAGGAGTCGTTCCGCTTCAAGGATTCCCGGCCCTTGCTACTTGCCTGCATTCGATTCGAGGAGCCCGCTGATGCTTGGAGTTATAGGGCAAGGAGGAGGCGCGGGATGCGGGAACGGATGGGCAAAATAACCGTACCTCGCCGGAGACGAAGATGGAGGGACGGGATGGTTGATTGCAGGCGGAGGTGTTGTGCTTGCGTGCGTGCGTGCGTCTTCTCCCGCGCTGCGGCTGCTTGGAGATCAAGTTGGAGAAGGGTTAGGTGAGGGCATGAAGCAGCAACGGAGAAAAAGGGCAGATGATAGGAGGCTCACCCGCTCGCGATCGCGCTCGCTGCGGCTGCGCGACAGGCGGTCGGCAGCAGGAGGTGTTGCTCGGCTTCGCGTCTCAGGTATTTCTGCTGGTGGGATACTCGAGAGCCAGCCAATATAATAAGGACGCAGGTAGCGTGTTTTTCATTCCTCCAGACCGTCCGATCTGGTGATCTGTCGGATTGGACGGTCCACGGAGATCCCACGGCTGACGCTGGCAAGTGGGCCCGGTGGGACTCCAGCCCCCGGCGGCGACGGGTATGGAACTCTGGATGACCGTACGCACCCCTGGGCACCGGAGGCGGCAAGCATAGACGAGTGCTGCCGCGCGCTTGCGGTGCCTCCATCGCCTAGCAAACCCCCGCCGGCGGCTGGCCGCAACGCGCTTGCTGTGCTTCCTTCTTCCAGCGAACCCCCGCCATGGCTCAAACCCGCCCGCCCTTTCCTCAGCCCGAACCCCTCAAACCCGGAGCAGGCGGCCCACGGCACCCAGGCGAGCGGGGAAAACGGCTTGGCTATAGAAAATCGTCCGCTTGCCGTCTTCCTCGCCGTCGACTGCACCTGCTCCTGTTCACCACCCCCACACCGCCGCACCACACCTTCCACTCTCTTTACTTTCCTTCTCGTTTTGATAGAGAGAGAAGAGGGATTGCGTTGCGAGTAGAGTAATGGGTCGTGTGGCGCAGTAGAGATAGAATTGTTGGGGCTCCTGTTAGGACCTAGATGGGCATTAGAGAGTGATCTGTTGGGCCGGGCTTACGTGTTTGCCTGTCGTTTAGTCGGTAGGTCTAAGCCTGCCACGCATTCTACAACACGAGTCCTGATCCAACACTTACCCGTCTTTATTTATGGAAAATGATACTATTTTTCCGGGATCGAACGAAACGATCCCCCGGGTCGTTCGTTCCGCATAGCTGCACGTGGTAGGCCTAGGCAAACTGCATGTCTCACGTCTCTATCCTTATCCCCTCTCTGCAAACACGCCATCTGAGCCGCCCAAGCTTACTTTGCCATGCGACGGTGCCTAAACTCGTCTCACCGTTGCATCCCTCGACGCTGCAGCCCCACGTCGACGCCCCTCTACGTCAAGTGCAGCCAGCCTGCCACACGCCACGGAGTGCAGCCACACCTCGCCGGAGCGAGCTCGGCTCCCTCGCCCTAAGTCGCCGCCGACCTCTCTTTCCAGGAGAGGCGCCTCCCTCTGCGTCCTGGCGTTGCCCCGGACCTCTACCTCGCTCCCTTTGCTCTCTGTCTCTGATTCGTGCGGTCGACGACGATGTGGTCGATGATTTTTGCAGTGGAGCCACGACATGATGCTACAAGTATAGGACAACGATGCTACAAGAAGTGATTGTCTTCGCTACAAATGAAGGGTCGTGATGCTACCGATCAATGGATGTGTTTTTGAGATTTTGCTACAGGACGATGCTACAATAGTAGTTTCATTTTGCTATTTCTGTTCTATGTTTTTGCTACAATGGCACTAAGTATTTGCTACAAAAGTCTTCAACAAAGTCGATTTTTCTATAGCAACCACCGACGATATCTCCGGCGAGGCCGTTTTTTTGCTACATTAGCACAGTTGTAAGTAGGTTTTGTGTGCTTGAAAGCCAATCAATAGTTTCAGATCCTCAAATGGTAATATTTCTTTTTGAGGAAAACGGCAGTTGTTCTACCAAATCAATTAAGAGGGAATAGAAGGTTGAGTTACAAGCTAGAGAGGGACTAGCGAAAAAAGAACAAGCAAAACATCGACAAAAACATGTCTAAACTAAGTCGACTACTCGGCGATAACGCTACGCTGGCTCTTCCTCTCGAGATACCTCCTGAGGTATGATCCCAAGACCAGCAGATCAATCTAAACGTCGTAAACTGGACGCAAAGTTGCATTCGAACAATTAGGCTTGATGGTTGCAAGAAGCGGGAGTGTACAAAGTAACAATCAAAAGCAAACCGCAATCTGATTTTGATCCAAGGTTCCCAAGAATATCTCCTCTAATCTCTCGGATGTCCCAAAGCATTTCGATTATAACTACACACGATGCCAACTCTACGTGCAATGCAAGGAACGACCACAAGCACAAACGACCAGCAAAAGTAGGGGAAAACTGAAGCAAGAGGCGCCGACAGTGATACGACACGATGATGCGCGTCTGGCGAGGAAAACGACAAGTGTGCTCTCGGATCAGCCATACGGACTAGTACGACACATCCAAGAATCGAGAAGAGAGCGGGTAAGGAGGAAGGGATCGGAGAATTCATCTCACTGGCCGAGGAAGAGGGAGTCGGGCGGTGGGCTTGGCGAGCCAAGGAGTCGCTTCAAGGATTCCCGCCCTTGCTACTTGCCCCGCATTCGATTCGAGGAGCCCGCTGATGCTTGGAGTTATAGGGCAAGGAGGAGGCGCGGGATACGGAACGGATGGGCAAAATAACCATACCTCCGGAGACGAAGATGGAGGGCCGGGTGGTTGCTTGCAGCGGAGGTGTCTTTTGCGCATGCCTCTTCTCAGCATGGTGCTTGGAGATCAAGTTGGAGAAGGGTTAGGTGAGGCAGGAAGCGCAACAGAAGAACGGCAGAGGATAGGAGGCTCACCCGCCGCGATCGCTGGCTGTGGCTGCGGACGGCTCGGCAGGAGGTGTTGCTCGCTTCGCGTCTTAGGTATTTCTGGTGGGAGACTCGAGAGCCAGCCAATATAATACGGAGCAGGTAGCGTGTTGTTCATTCCTCCCGACCGTCCGATCTGGTGATCTGTCGGATTGGACATTCCACGGAGATCCCACGGCTAACGCTGGCAAGTGGGCTCGGTGGGCCTCCAGCCCCCGGCGGCGACGGGTCTGGAACTCTGGATGACCGTACGCACCCCTGGGCACCGGAGGCGGCAAGCATAGATGAGTGCCGCCGCGCGCTTGCGGTGCCTCCATCGCCTAGCAAACCCCCGCCGGCGGCCGGCCGCAGCGCGCTTGCTGTGCTTCCTTCTTCCAGCGAACCCCCGCCATGGCTCAAACCCGCCCGCCCTTTCCTCAGCCCGAACCCCTCAAACCCGCCGCAGGCGGCCCACGGCACCCAGGCGAGCGGGGCAAACGGCTTGGCTACAGAAAATCGTCCGCTTGCCGTCTTCCTCGCCGTCGACTGCACCTGCTCCTGTTCACCACCCCCACACCGCCGCACGACACCTTCCACTCTCTTTACTTTCCTTCTCGTTTTGACAGAGAGAGAAGAGGGATTGCGTTGCGAGCAGAGTAATGGGTCGTGCGACGCAGTAGAGATAGAATTGTTGGGGCTCCTGTTAGGACCTAGATGAGCATTAGAGAGTGATCTGTTGGGTCGGGCTTACGTGTTTGCCTGTCGTTTAGTCGGTAGGTCTAAGCCTGCCACGCATTCTACAACACGAGTCCTGATCCAACACTTACCCGTCTTTATTTATGGAAAATGATACTGTTTTTCCGGGATCGAACGAAACGATCCCCCGGGTCGTTCGTTCCGCATAGCTGCACGTGGTAGGCCTAGGCAAACTGCACGTCTCACGTCTCTATCCTTATCCCCTCTCTGCAAACACGCCATGTGAGCCGCCCAAGCTTACTTTTCCATGCGACGGTGCCCAAACTCGTCTCACCGTTGCATCCCTCGACGCTGCAGCCCCACATCAACGCCCCTCTCCGCCGCGTCGCCTCGCTGCCGCAGTCCCGCGTCGTCTCACCGCAGCAGCCCCACGTCGACGCCCCTCTACGTCGCGCTGCAGCCCGCGCCACCGCTGTACCTCGCTGGAGCGCTGTGCAACCCTGCACCTCGCCGGAGCGAGCTCGGTTCCCTTGCCCTAAGTCGCCGCCGACCTCTCTTTCCAGGAGAGGCGCCTCCCTCTGCGTCCTGGCGTTGCCCCGGACCTCTACCTCGCTCCCTTTGCTCTCTGTCTCTGATTCGTGCGGTCGACGACGACGTGGTCGATGATGTTTGCAGTGGAGCCACGACATGATGCTACAAGTATAGGACAACGATTCTACAAGAAGTGATTGTCATCTCTACAAATGAAGGGTCGTGATGCTACCGATGAATGGATGTGTTTTTGAGATTTTGCTACAGGACGATGCTACAATAGTAGTTTCATTTTGCTATTTCTGTTCTATGTTTTTGCTACAATGGCACTAAGTATTTGCTACGAAAGTCTTCAACAAAGTCGATTTTTCTATAGCAACCACCGACGATATCTCCGGCGAGGCCTTTTTTTGCTACATTAGCACAGTTGTAAGTAGGTTTTGTGTGCTTGAAAGCCAATCAATAGTTTCAGATCCTCAAATGGTAATATTTCTTTTTGAGGAAAACGGCAGTTGTTCTACCAAATCAATTAAGAGGGAATAGAAGGTTGAGTTATAAGCTAGAGAGGGACTAGCAGACAGAAAAAGAACAAACAAAACATCTGACAAAAACATGTCTAAACTAAGCTGACTACTCGCTGATAACAGGCTGCACGTCTGGCTCTTCCTCTCGAGATACCCCCTGTAGGTATGATCCCAAGACCAGCAGATCAATCTAAACGTACGTAAAACTGGACGCAAAGTTGCATTCGTACAATTAGGCTTGATGGTTGCAAGAAGCGGGAACAGGTACAGGCGAACAATCAAAAGCAAACCGCAATCTGATTTTGATCCAAGGTTCCCAAGAATATATCCTCTAATCTCTTAGATGTCCCAAAGCATTTCGATCATAACTACACACGATGCCAACACTCACGCACGAATGCAAGGAACGACCACAAGCACAAACGACCAGCAAAAGTAGGGGAAAACCGAAGCAAGAGGCGCTGTCAGGTGACAGCGATACGCACCGATGCACGGTGAGGGCAAACGACGAAGTTGTGCTCTCGGATCAGCCACATACGGACTAGTACGACACATCCAGTAATCGAGAAGAGAGGGGTAAGGAGGGAAGGGATCGGAAAATTCATCTCACCTGGCCGAGGAAGAGGGAGTCGGCGTGGCGGTGGGCTTGGTGAGCGGAAGGAGTCGTTCCGCTTCAAGGATTCCCGGCCCTTGCTACTTGCCTGCATTCGATTCGAGGAGCCCGCGGATGCTTGGAGTTATAGGGCAAGGAGGAGGCGCGGGATGCGGGAACGGATGGGCAAAATAACCATACCTCGCCGGAGACGAAGATGGAGGGCCGGGGTGGTTGCTTGCAGGCGGAGGTGCTGTGCTTGCGTGCGTGCCTCTTCTCCCGCGCTGCGGGTGCTTGGAGATCAAGTTGGAGAAGGGTTAGGTGAGGGCAGGAAGCAGCAACGGAGAAGAAGGGCAGAGGATAGGAGGCTCACCCGCTCGCGATCGCGCTCGCTGTGGCTGCGGGACGGGCGGTCGGCAGCAGGAGGTGTTGCTCGGCTTCGCGTCTTAGGTATTTCTGCTGGTGGGAGACTCGAGAGCCAGCCAATATAATACGGAGCAGGTAGCGTGTTGTTCATTCCTCCCGACCGTCCGATCTGGTGATCTGTCGGATTGGACATTCCACGGAGATCCCACGGCTAACGCTGGCAAGTGGGCTCGGTGGGCCTCCAGCCCCCGGCGGCGATGGGTCTGGAACTCTGGATGACCGTACGCACCCCTGGGCACCGGAGGCGGCAAGCATAGATGAGTGCCGCCGCGCGCTTGCGGTGCCTCCATCGCCTAGCAAACCCCCGCCGGCGGCCGGCCGCAGCGCGCTTGCTGTGCTTCCTTCTTCCAGCGAACCCCCGCCATGGCTCAACCCCGCCCGCCCTTTCCTCAGGCCGAACCCCTCAAACCCACCGCAGGCGGCCCCCGGCACCCAGGCGAGCGGGGCAAACGGCTTGACTACAGAAAATCGTCTGCTTGCCGTCTTCCTCGCCGTCGACTGCACCTGCTCCTGTTCACCACCCCCACACCGCCGCACCGCACCTTCCACTCTCTTTACTTTCCTTCTCGTTTTGACAGAGACAGAAGAGGGATTGCGTTGCGAGTAGAGTAATGGTCGTGCGACACAGTAGAGATAGAATTGTTGGGGCTCCTGTTAGGACCTATATGGGCATTAGAGAGTGATCTGTTGGGCCGGGCTTACGTGTTTGCCTGTCGTTTAGTCGGTAGGTCTAAGCCTGCCACGCATTCTACAACACGAGTCCTGATCCAACACTTACCCGTCTTTATTTATGGAAAATGATACTGTTTTTCCGGGATCGAACGAAACGATCCCCCGGGTCGTTCGTTCCGCATAGCTGCACGTGGTAGGCCTAGGCAAACTGCACGTCTCACGTCTCTATCCTTATCCCCTCTCTGCAAACACGCCATGTGAGCCGCCCAAGCTTACTTTGCCATGCGACGGTGCCCAAACTCGTCTCACCGTTGCATCCCTCCACGCTACAGCCCCACGTCAACGCCCCTCTCCGCCGCGTCGCCTCGCTGCTGCAGTCCCGCGTCGTCTCACCGCAGCAGCCCCACGTCGACGCCCCTCTACGTCGCGCTGCAGCCCGTGCCGCCGATGTACCTCGCCGGAGCGCTGTGCAGCCCTGCACCTCGCCGGAGCGAGCTCGGCTCCCTCGCCCTAAGTCACCGCCGACCTCTCTTTCCAGGAGAGGCGCCTCCCTCTGCGTCCTGGCGTTGCCCCGGACCTCTACCTCGCTCCCTTTGCTCTCTGTCTCTGATTCGTGTGGTCGACGACGACGTGGTCGATGATGTTTGTAGTGGAGCCACGACATGATGCTACAAGTATAGGACAACGATGCTACAAGAAGTGATTGTCGTCGCTACAAATGAAGGGTCGTGATGCTACCGATCAATGGATGTGTTTTTGAGATTTTGCTACTGGACGATGCTACAATAGTAGTTTTATTTTGCTATTTCTGTTCTATATTTTTGCTACAATGGCACTAAGTATTTGCTACAAAAGTCTTCAACAAAGTCGATTTTTATATAGCAACCACCGACGATATCTCCGGCGAGGCCGTTTTTTTGCTACATTAGCACAGTTGTAAGTAGGTTTTGTGTGCTTGAAAGCCAATCAATAGTTTCAGATCCTCAAATGGTAATATTTCTTTTTGAGGAAAACGGCAGTTGTTCTACCAAATCAATTAAGAGGGAATAGAAGGTTGAGTTACAAGCTAGAGAGGGACTAGCTGACAGAAAAAGAACAAGCAAAACATCTGACAAAAACATGTCTAAACTAAGCTGACTACTCGCTGATAACAGGCTGCACGCCTGGCTCTTCCTCTCGAGATACCTCCTGTAGGTATGATCCCAAGACCAGCAGATCAATCTAAACGTACGTAAAACTGGACGCAAAGTTGCATTCGAACAATTAGGCTTGATGGTTGCAAGAAGCGGGAGCAGGTACAGGCGAACAATCAAAAGCAAACCGCAATCTGATTTTGATCCAAGGTTCCCAAGAATATCTCCTCTAATCTCTCAGATGTCCCAAAGCATTTCGATCATAACTACACACGATGCCAACTCTCACGCACGAATGCAAGGAACGACCACAAGCACAAACGACCAGCAAAAGTAGGGGAAAACCGAAGCAAGAGGCGCTGACAGGTGACAGCGATACGCACCGATGCGCGGCGAGGGCAAACGACGAAGCTGTGCTCTCGGATCAGCCACATACGGACTAGTACGACACATCCAGTAATCGAGAAGAGAGCGGGTAAGGAGGGAAGGGATCGAAGAATTCATCTCACCTGGCCGAGGAAGAGGGAGTCGGCGCGGCGGTGGGCTTGGCGAGCCGAAGGAGTCGTTCCGCTTCAAGGATTCCCGGCCCTTGCTACTTGCCTGCATTCGATTCGAGGAGCCCGCTGATGCTTGGAGTTATAGGGCAAGGAGGAGGCGCGGGATGCGGGAACAGATGGGCAAAATAACCATACCTCGCCGGAGACGAAGAAGGAGGGCCGGGGTGGTTGCTTGCAGGCGGAGGTGCTGTGCTTGTGTGCGTGCATCTTCTCCGCGCTGCGGGTGCTTGGAGATCAAGTTGGAGAAGGGTTAGGTGAGGGCAGGAAGCAGCAACGGAGAAGAAGGGCAGAGGATAGGAGGCTCACCCGCTCGCGATCGCGCTCGCTGTGGCTGCGGGACGGGCGGTCGTCAGCAGGAGGTGTTGCTCGGCTTCGTCTTAGGTATTTCTGGTGGGAGACTCGAGCCAGCCAATATAATACCGAGTGTAGCGTGTTCATTCTTCCGACCGTCCGATCTGGTGATCGCCGGATTGGACATTCCACGGAGATCCCATGCTAACGCCGCAGTGGGCCGGTGGGCCTCGGCCAGCGGCGACGGTCTGAACTCGATGACCGTGACGCACTGGGCACCGGAGGCAAGCATAGATGAGTGCCGCTGCCATGCGGTGCCTCCATCGCTTAGCAAACCTCGCCGGCCGCCGCGCTTGCTGTGCTTCCTTCTTCCAGCGAACCCCCGCCATGGCTCAAACCCGCCCGCCCTTTCCTCAGCCCGAACCCCTCAAACCCGCCGCAGGCGGCCCACGGCACCCAGGCGAGCGGGGCAAACGGCTTGGCTACAGAAAATCGTCCGCTTGCCGTCTTCCTCGCCGTCGACTTCACCTGCTCCTGTTCACCACCCCTACACCGCCGCACCGCACCTTCCACTCTCTTTACTTTCCTTCTTGTTTTGACACAGAGAGAAGAGGGATTGTGTTGCGAGAAGAGGGATTGTGTTGCGAGAAGAGGCGCAGTAGAGATAGAATTGTTGGGGCTCCTGTTAGGACCTGGATGGGCATTAGAGAGTGATCTATTGGGCCGGGCTTACGTGTTTGCCTGTCGTTTAGTCGGTAGGTCTAAGCCTGCCACGCATTCGACAACACGAGTCCTGATCCAACACTTACCCGTCTTTATTTATGGAAAATGATACAGTTTTTCCGGGATGAAACGAAACGATCCCCCGGGTCGTTCGTTCCGCATAGCTGCACGTGGTAGGCCTAGGCAAACTGCACGTCTCACGTCTCTATCCTTATCCCCTCTCTGCAAACACGCCATGTGAGCAGCCCAAGCTTACTTTGCCATGCGCCGGTGCCCAAACTCGTCTCGCCGCTGCAGCCCTCGACGCTGCAGCCCCACGTAACTCCCCTCTCTGCCGCGTCGCCTCGCTGCTGCAGTCCCGCGTCGTCTCACCGCAGCAGCCCCACGTCGACGCCCCTCTACGTCGCCTGCAGCCCGCGCCGCCGCTGTACCTCGCCGGAGCGTTGTGCAGCCCTGCATCTCTCCGGAGCGAGCTCGGCTCCCTCGCCCTAAGTCGCCGCTGACCTCTCCTTCCACGAGAGGCGCCTCCCTCTGCGTCCTGGCGTTGCCTCGGACCTCTACCTCGCTCCCTTTGCTCTCTGTCTCTGCTACGTGCGGTCGACGACGACGTGGTTGATGATGTTTGCAGTGGAGCCACGACATGATGCTACAAGTATAGGACAATGATGCTACAAGAAGTGATTGTCGTTGCTACAAATGAATGGTCGTGATGCTACCGATCAATGGATGTGTTTTTGAGATTTTGCTATAGGACGATACTACAATAGTAGTTTTATTTTGCTATTTCTATTCTATGTGTTTGCTACAATGGCACTAAGTATTTGCTACGACATTTTCGACGAAAGTCTTCAACAAAGTCGATTTTTCTATAGCAACGACCGACTATATCTCCGGCGAGGTCGTTTTTTTGGTACATTAGCACATGTTTTTTGCTACCACCTTTTTGCGGTTTTTCTACAATAGCATAACGCTTTTGCTACAGGGTCTCCGGTGAGATCTACCAGCGGAATTCTCCGGCGAGTCTCCGATGAGGTCGTGTTTTGCTACATTAGCACAACTTTCTTGCTACATGGTCGCGGGCGGGGTCTCCGGCGAGGTCCAGTCTATTTTTATATTTTCTAGGTCGAACCATTTTTTGGTGCATATAGCAAAAACGAGACTATTTGTAACAAAAACGGGTATGCTTATAACAAAAGTGGGAATTTAGGGATTTTTTAAGGACACGTGTCAGCAGCAGGAGGATCCAGGGGATTTTAGGAAAATATCCCCGGGAACAAATAGTACGGCCCTTTATTTATTTATAAACTTCATTCACAATGGCGATCATGGACTTGACTACTTTGAATGTTTTTTGCTGGCGGCAGGTACGGACGCGCGTTGCACCAAAAGAATCCTATAAAAAATTATTTATTTAGAGGTCTATTTTTCAAAGAGAAGGCTGGATGTCTATTTTCGGGTACTCACAAGGTTACAAGACCAAATAAGATGATTAGACTATGTATCCGTGACGAGTTTGGCATAAGCGCATTGGCTAATCCTACATTTACACTTAAACCTAGAACACTATGGCATGAAATAAAGCTTCCTACAACAAGACGGAATATCATTTGGATTTATCGCACATACAAGGTCCGTACATGGGCAAAGTTCAGGGGAAATATTGAGACCATCCGTAGATTACTTTTTTTTCGAGAGCAAGCAATTGCGTGCCTTAATTTTATAGAAGGCGGAGATTATGTACAAGAAATAGCCTTCTACGTACAAAGGCTGCCAACACTCCACAAACCAAAACAAGAGAAAGGACTACTCTCTCGAACTTAGCACTTCGGCTACTCCTGCAAAATCAGATCGGCCAGGAAGGCTGCAGGGTGTTGCTGTTGCACGTTATTTCTCGAAAGAGGCTTTCGCCCCGCTTTATAAATAAAGCCATACGGCCAAACCGATACAAAGTGATGGGAAGTTCCTCTAACAAGCAGACCAAAGATAAACTACGAAGCCTAAGAAGCAGCTAGCTTGCCACCGAAGACGACGAGGTTAAGGAGACCGGAGCTCCACGACAACGCCTCCAAGAAGGTAACGACGTCCCAAGCGCCGCCGCCGCCGAGACCACATGGGTCTAGGGTTTTCACCCGGAGCCCTAATGGGGTGAGAGTAGCCACAACAACGCCCCCAAGAGGGTCACGACACCCGCAGGCATCGCCGTTGTCGGCGCCAAAGCGCTAGGATTTCGCCCGGAAAAACTCTCGCCCCATTCGGTCCCTCGAACCTCCACCACGCTTCGAGCCGAGCTTCCAAAACATGATCTGGGTGCTGCCACCACCAGGAGCCCCCGAAACCCACTCCTTGCCACCCGCATGGTCCAAAGAGATGGGCCATCACCACCGCAACGCCGCCCTGCCGTCAAGACGCCCGTGCAGTCCACCTTCCGGGGCCGCTGCCCCGGCATCCGTGGACTCGCCCCCGACAATTGAGACTCCTCGTGTGGCCTGCGAGATGGATGGGATATAGATGGTCGGAAAAGGAGGGCGGCATCAGCACAGCCACCCGGAGGAGACCGTCCTCCACAGCCGTAGGCCGTTGCTGACCGGACGCGGCCGCAGGGGCACACCTGGCCCTCTGGCCCGGCCAGGCCCAAATTGGGCCTGTAAAGCCCCTGCCGCCACGCTGCTGCAAGAAGGCCGCCGCCTCTGCCACCCTCCTGATCGTCCCGCCCCACCGTACCATCTACAGAGAGCGCCGCCGCCGTGTTAGGCCCGCTTTAGACCCAGATCAGGCCCGAGGGGCCCAGATCTGGGCGGGCCAAGCCCAACGGCCAAAGGCCACGGTGCAGCCCCGCTGCCCCGCCGGCGGCCACCATAACCACCACGAAGAAGCCGCGCTGCCGAGCCCGAGCCGCCCGTCGGACCGGTGCACAGGCAGGGGGACACCTCCCGCTGCTGCCAGCCGTCCACCACCACCATCCAGGCCCGCAACCGACACCGAAGTCGCGCCACCGCAGAGCCACACCACCACCTCCTCACGCCACCGCCGCTGGACTTGCTTCGCCCGCCGCGGGAACCATCACGAAGTCCGCGTCGCCGCCATGGGGGGTTTACCGCCACCCTGGGACCCAAAGGAAGGAGAAACCCCGCTGCCGCGCCGGGCGCGGGCTTTGCCCGGCCACGCCCTCCGGCGACGGCGAGGAGAGAGGGAGGGAGCGGGCGGCGCAGGGGTTTCGTGACGCCATGCGGCGTCGGGGGTCGGAAGTCGTAATGGTAGCACTTAGTGATGTTCAAACATCGTTGCACGTTATTGAAACACCAGACATTTCGGTGCTTCTAAAGAGCGTGGCTGACCGTACATACGAGTGCATCAAACCACTTCTTCTCCTTCCTTCTGAATTTGCCTCTCTCCTTAGACCACCACTCTTGTATGGTGGCGTTTGTTGTCGAGATGTCGATGTTCAGTCCTAGTTTTTGCTTGCATCTGAACCAGACCTCTCTAGCAGTGAGACACACTGGACCAGGATGTGTTCAACTGTGTCGTCTTCCTGTAAGCACACAAAACATGCCGCTGATGCATCTTGGAGGCCATGTCTAAAGCGTCTATCGGACGTCCATACCCGATATTGCACTGCCAAGCAGAGAAAAAACTTGCTCTTGGGCGTGGCTCCATTTCTCCATATGGCTTTATCAAGCTGAAATCACTCCCCACCCTGACTTAACATTTTGTACGTCGATCTCGTTGTGTATTGTCCTGTACTAGACCATGGCCAGCTGAACTCGTCCGGCTGTCTGGCATCCCTGCTCATGGTGTTGATCGCAGCCCAAACAGCCAAACACTTCCTAACTCCTCGGGGGGCTATGTTACCTGGCAGGTCTAGGAGCCATATGTTGTCAAGCATACCTTGGGCTATTGTTCTTGCATTCCCAGCACGAGTGCTGACAGTAAGTGAGAGACCTGGTGCCAACTCTGACACAGTTTTACCTGCTAGCCACCTATCTTTCCAGAACAGAGTGCGCTTTCCATCTCCAGCTTTAATTTTCACCAGACCATCCGTAGATTACATCTTGTGGTAAACAATGCAATTCAAAAGTACAAAGACCGCCGCAAGCGAGCTGGATTGTTTTATTTGGCAACAGATTCCGATGATTTTATACACATGCATAGTCCGCAAAAAGTAAGATCAGCAGGTTCTTGAGAGATCTATGGAGGAGAAAGAATAGACATGAGCACCAGATGAGAGAAACTGACCAGGGAGTATGAGATGGTTATACTAGCAGTGCTCATGGATCCAATCTATCCGTCCCAAAATTTTATTCCATCGCCATCGGGACATTGAAACTAATTGGTATAACGCATGTATTTTGCTTGTTTCTTGTGATTTTCTTAGATTGGGCTATAGTATATCTCTAAAGCAATTTTTAATTTGAGTCAGCTCGATACTCTCCTATGTTCTTTGATGACATGAATGAATATTTTTTTATTCGTGTGGTTAATTTTCATTCGCTTAATTCTTATTCTAAGCGGTGTCATTCCACGATTTTGTATTACATGTATAATTTTTACCGCGTGAACCATTTTTTCTATTACATCCCACACGTAACTAAAAACTTTTCAGTTACAACATACTTACAACTAAATATTTCTTGGTTGAGTTGCAACTAAAAAAATCTTAGGTACAACGGACTTGCAACTCAAAAAGGTTAGTCTCGGTCCACGTGCAATTTAAAAAATCTCGGTGGTAACCCATTTGTAACTCATAGGACGCACAAATCATAATATGAATCCGATGATTATGGAGTTGAATGAGCTCTATCTAATTTCTCATTCTTGTTGAGATAGAAATATCTCTAGATATTCCCGCAATGTCGGAGTCTTTATCAATATCAAATAAAGTTATATCGTCCAGATGATTGCTCAGAATTAAGCTAGCAGATCTGTCCTGCTATAAGAGTTCTTACCTAAGAAACCAAACCTAGTTATTATCATAACACGCGAGTGCCATGATCAATCCATAAATTCGGTCTTCCTAGTTGCTTGCAATCCATGTTGCTTGATATATCATCGTTTACCAATGTTATAAATAGCATGCTATGAAAAAATAGAGTGGTCCTTCTTACACAACCTAGAATACACATCCTAGAAACAAGAATACAGAATATTTTGCATTGGCGTTTTACAGGCGTGTAGAAATCATCACTATCAACATCTAAGAAAAAAATACTCCCTCCATCCCAAAATAAGTGACTTGGTTTTGTCTAAATTCATATGTATCTATATATTAAAATATGTCTAGGTATATGTGAATTTAAACAAACTCACGTCACTTATTTTGGTGGAGGGAATAGAACTTTTTAAAACTTCAAAATGCCGATTTAAAAAAAAGGCTCCATGGAGCCGGCCATCCAAGTCGACGTACTTGTTATTAGCAATGCCATATCATGCTATTTCAAACATTTTCTTTTATCCAAAATAGAATACCATTTTTTGGGGAAAACATTCGTGTGTGAATATGGGCTTAAAAATGTGCAAACTACTATGTTGCTCATTTTTAGACTCAAAATAATATAAATAACTTATATGCAATTTTGGGTTATAAAATTCGCAGGCCAAACGACCGAGTAACAGACCCACTTGATCTCCTTTTCCGAACCAGGACAACGCGTGTGTTTTTCAAATGCTCCCCTTGAAGGCCCGGGGCAGGATAAAATGTCGGCCCAGATTCCCTGCCACCGGCATGTCATGGAACTAGTTTTCAAAATGGCATTTGGCAGAACTAAAACCTACCAGTGGTCTGCTTAAAAGGACTCGCTCACTTCTAGTCCTCAATAATCGCACCATTTAACATTTATATTGGTGTTTTTTCGAGAGTGGTTAGGACATCTCCAGCGCTTAGACATTCAAATTGTCCACTTTGGTTCATTTGGATTGGCCCGCGGATAGAATTGGGTCACGGTCTGGCTTTTGGGACAGTGCTTACAGCGGCACGACCCACTCGGTCTGTGCTGGCTATTTGGTCGACGATGGTTAGTTTGCCAATTCTTCACATTTAAGCATATTGGCACAAACAAATATATAAATTGGCTATTAAATAAAGTGGCAAACATGTTCTTGAAAGCAATACATAGCGAGCATAACGCGACATAGGGACCTCGGTCTGCCCTAAACTATCCCGGCTCAGCCCATGTTTTCCTTTTTTTGTCATCTGTGGACTGTAGGATTGACACAACATATGGGTTCAGCTAGGGATGGTACGTGTCAACCAGAGGAGGTGTCATCGTGTTTGTCAGCTGGAGGTAAGGTGTCAAGTAGGATTCCAACAAAGTTTCACTTTTAGTTTATTTCAAAATTTATGTTGCAAAATTTTATCAAAAGTTTATACTAGTAATTTCAAAATAAACTAAAAATGGGACTCCCTGGTATCCTACTTGTTGACACCTAGCTGGAGGGGTATCGACCGTCCATGGTCTTGCATGGGAGGAGACGAGAGGCAGATTGACAAAAGTGTGGTGGTTTCCGTTCGGATAATCATGGGGAAGCAACTTCTGTGTGCAAGAAAACGGATACTGTGCGTTTAGTACTCAATGTCGCAATCCTTTTTTACACAGCCTAAAATATATATTCCAGAAATCAGAATACAAAATATTTTGCATTGGCTTTTTACACACAGGTAGAAGTCATTATTATCTGTATCTAAGAAATAAATAGATTTTTTTGAAACTTTAAAATGTCAATTTTTTAAAAAAATCTCCATGGAAACTATCCTCAAAATTGATGCAATCTCTATTAGCACGCTATATCGCGCTATTTAAAACAATGTCTTTTACCCAACACAAAATGCCATATTTTTAATGTGTGAATATGGGTTTAAAAATGTGCAAACTACTATTTTACTTATTTCACTATCAACAACAAGTCAGAAGCTCTTTTCCGTTATCACTTGTATTTCTCTATCTCTTCACCGAACTAGTGCACCTATACACCTAACAAGTGTATTAGGTGTGTTGGGGACACAAGAGACTTTTTGTATCTTGATTGAGAAAATTCCTTATTTGACACTACTCCCCAATAGGATTCCTTATTTGACACTTAAAATTTTTCACTTCCTTATTTGACCATTTGTGTAATTGTTTTGCCTTATATAACACTTCAGTGTATTTTGAGAGCTAACGGGATTAACTAGGAGTCTACAAAGACGTTTTTGCCCCTAATACATAATATGACGGTTTGGCGAGAATTTGTACATAGCTAATATAATCATGTGGCATTAATAAAATATATAAGTTAAGATATTTGAATAACACGACGCTGTGATGTTGATTTAGTTTATTTTGCATGAATACGTACGGGCCGGCTGAGCGTATGCGTATCGTGTTAGCTAGCAGACATGCGGGTGATGGGATAACCGACGTATAATTTCCAAGAAAAATAAAATGCGTTGCCAGCAACTATACGTCGGTCGTGACCAGATCAGCAGGACAAAACATGATTAGTACATTACATACTGATTAGTAAAGTGCTGCTCCGTTTTTTAAAAGGAAAACAATGCGCTGCTTCGCACGCACTGGCACGACCGTGTTGCGCGGCCAACACGGAAAAAAAATTCACCGTGTGTGTTAGACATGTATGAGTCAAAGTATTAAACCAGGGGTATTTAGGTCCGGTTAAATAAAATAACGGAACTTTTAACGAAACTGACGATAGTGTCATATAAGGCAAAGAAATTATAAAAATGGTCATATAAGGAAGTAAAAAGTTTTCAGTGTCAAATAAGGAATCATACGGAGAGTAGTGTCAAATAAGGAATTTTCTCATCTTGATTGCAGGGTTGATTGAGAGAGATACCTTTGACCACTTCCTCTCTGAGTTCGATAAACCTCAGGTAATCCACTTAAGAAAAACTTGTTGCTGTTCTACAAACCTCTGCGCTTGGAGGCCGAACGACTGTCTACAAGAATAGAAGTGCGTAGACATCAGACTCATCAACAAAAACTATAATAGGAGCAACGTGCTTAGGGGAAAATACCGTTTCCTCTCTCATTTTACTCCTTCTCTTCTTCTTCTTCCACTCTTTAAAAGGGAGAGGCTTGAAAGGAAGCTTCTCCATGTACCTGATTTATTGTTAGAGACAATAGAAGAAACTTTGAAGGATTTCTTTTTTTCATTAATAAGAACAAAACACATATTAGTCATGTCATATCTCTATCTCTACTATATAATTTGTCTGGTGGTGGTTTTCGTCTGTCCGTCATGTACTTTTTAGCCCCTCAAAGGTGGCAATCAACCCGCGGTATAAAAACATCGGTACTTTTGCAATTATCCCGTCAACCCTCTCCACCAGCAAGCCTCGAGCGCACAATCCTTCTTAGATCGGTCGCCGGCAACCGCCGCAAAATCTTTGTCCTCCTTTATCCGTGACAGGGAACAATGCCTCCTCCGAGAGCTCACCCAGTCCTCCTCACTTCAAAGCCCCGTGAAGGGAGCCGAGGGCTACCATACTGGTCCGTCGCGCTCAGGGGCGGCACTGCTGGTCACCGCCGTCACGCTAGGCCTCCGCACCGGGTGGGTCCGCAATGACGGGAGCAGCCTGGACAAACGAGGCCTTCACGATTAGGGGCGGCGCTGCTGGTCACCCCGCCATGCTAGGCCTCTGCACCGGGTGGGGCTGCAATGACGGGAGCAGCCTGGCCGAAGGCAAGATGCAAACCGCCCGGCCAGCCCTGGCTTCCCGCAGCAACGCCCTCTTTCCTCCCCATCCCCCTCTTGGTTGACGAGGACAGGATGGAGGAGGCTGAAGCGGCGGGAGGTCGATCTGGCCGGCGTCTATCGCCTGCGGCGGAGCGGGGGAAGCGGGAGCAGGGTGGAGCTTCGGCAGCCGTGCGAGCAGCCGCACGATTCCATGGTGGAGAGAGAGCGCGGAGGAATCTTGAGACAGAGATACTCGGGACCGGCCGGAGCTGTTGCCGACGGCGATGGGGAACGACGAGACCTTGTTGGATTGCATGCAGTTGTTAGGGCGGCCCAGAGCACGAGCTCGAGGGAGGGTGGCACGGGGGCAGCTGGCGGAGGAGCTCACCGTGGCAACAGCATACAGCAGCCTGGGAGGCACCGTCCTGTGACCTCCTCCATAGCCAGAGCTCCCGATTCGATTGCTGGCTCGAATTGGCCTTGAATAGGTCCGGAAGGCGCCGGGGAAGCGACTGCGGTTCGCCGGCCAGCGCTGCATCTCCGGCGACAGAGACAACACCGAGGCCTCATCCCCCACCGCGGAAGGGAGCTCCAGGAGGCGGACCAGACCGGGGCAACGTGTCGCCCACCCGCTGTTGCAGCCATAGAGGCTGTCTCGGTTGGCCGACTACATCCCTCGTTGGCTCTACTCATAGGAGACGCGACCGAGAGAAGGGCTCCAAGACGCGAGGTGACATGGATATGCCCTACGGGTACCCGATGTTAGTATACCTGGTCTAGCCCGACGGAAGGCCCACTCGACGACCTGCCAGGGTCCGTGACGCCTATGACGTTTCAGCTGCTATGAATCCCATATGGACACGGACTCCCAAGCGCACAAGACAAGGAAACCTCAAGACTAGAGTTTGAATACAACTTGTAACCTACTCGTATTGGCACTTGAGACCTAGCCTCCCCATATATAAAGGCTAGGAGGGTCCAACGAGGAGGGCATGACCTACAGAAGCCATAACCCCCTAATAGACTAGACCACAACAGATCTACAGATCTCTCTCGACTCATACTCTCGCACACGCATCCCTGCCAGATCGAATCTGCGCACCCTGTAACCTTCGGTTCCGCCGTAATCAAGAGCAGACAAGCAGGAGTAGGGTTTTCCCTCCGGGGGCCTGAACCTGGGTAAATCTCATGTCCCTTGGTTGCTTGTCTGTTAACCGTGCCATGATCTCCAGCATCCCCATCTTCTCCAAAACCCAAGTCCATAACAATGGGCATTGACGAGATTAAACCTCGTCAATTGGCGCCGACCGTGGGGATCGGGGCTGCTGATTGTGCGATCGTGACGGTTCTGATCCGATCGATCTACAACTCCGCGGCGACGGAGAATCACTTCCTCTTCGGTACTTTCGACTTCACCGCCCACTCGCCGGCCACCATGAAAGATTTGCGAGATATTAGGCGGCGACTGAAAAGAATCATCATGAACAAGCTGTGATCGTTCTGGTATTTGGCGACTTCACGGAATATTGCCTTCAGTTTCGTGCACGTACACTGATCCAGGCTGGATTGATCTGAAAAACACCTATCGCGTATACCAAGGATCACGTCAATTTGTCGGTTTTAAAGTCTCGTGGATCCAATCTGCAAAAAAGAGTGTAAGAATAAGCCAGATACGTGGGTTCGAGTCCCAAGGGAAAATCGTCACGTGAAAGTAGAGATCCTTGCATGCAAGTTGGAATAGTACACGGATTGATCTTTGGCTGAATCGCAAATTGTTTATTTTTTCGAAAAAAGATTACGCCCAAACACGATAGTCAGCGGCTAGATACGCAGAGGAAAGATGATAATTGGAAGCTTGCCACGAAGACACGAACGTGGAGTTTCTTATCCTCAAGCTGATCGATTCTGCAGCAAATTGATGGTGGATGATCTGCTCCATGATACCTGCAACCTGCACCAAGCTAGCTGAACCGGTGGAAGCTAGCGACCAATTGATGTCACAAGTACATGGAATTTGCGACCAGAAGTGCCAATTGCATGCATGTCGCTGTCGACTCCATCTGCCGCATCTACTTTATCTGCTACCACGATTTTCGACTCCGCCGTATGATTCACGACTACCATCAATTGCGATAACATGTTGCTGTCTTCGGCTCCGACGACCCGCTGCGGCCTTCGGCTGCGGTGATCCACTGCATCTTTTGAATGCGGCGATCCGATGTGATCTTCGATTGCGGCGACCCGCTATGACCTTCGGGCTCTGGCGATCCTCTAAGATATTCGGCTCCAATGACTCGGGGCTCCCTCCACTTCGGCGACCAGCCATGGCCTTCGGCTCTGACAACCCGCTGCGGTCCTCGGCATCGGCGACCCGTTGCGGCTTTCGGCTGTGGTGACCCGCTGCATCTTTCGGATGCGGCGACCCGACGCGATCTTCGATTGCCGCAACTAGCTGCATCGGCTTCAGAGACCACGACTCGGGGGCTCCCTCGACATCGGCGACCCAATGCGGTTTTCGGCTACGATGACCTGATACATCCTTCGGATGTGGCGACCCGTCGCCGCTATGATTGTGGTCCGCCGTGTCGACTACGTCCGCGGCGTGACCCGCTACCACGTCAACTTCGCCACGACAACCAACAAAGCTAAGTTCTCTACTCAGAGTTGATTTTCTTTCTTACTTTAATCGCACTCGAAACACTCGGGGGCTGCGCCCTCTTCGAGTAACCTAATGTGCCATCGGCTCCACGCACTCGAGCACCTCGAATGCGATAGCCCGAGTAGCTGATTCTGCCTGATCGTCGAATCCTTGAACTCTGAGTGCCTCGGAAAGGTACTGAGACTAAGGGTAATCAGGCTAACGAAAAGGTCTAGCATACAGTGCAAAAGTGTCGACTCGATCGGCACCAGAATCTTACTGTATAAACCGACAGGCAAATATTTCTTACAAGATACAAGTACTTCATAATTCTTTATGTTTTATGCAGCTTACGAAGATGTCGAACTGCGTCGAGCTATTCTATCGGGTCCTCCAACAGGAGTCGACAAAACAACTGGCTACGCCATAAGCTCGAGACCCGAGTCAAGTCACTCCTCGGATGGTTGCATGTCTCGATGCTACACTGGCGTGATGCTGACCACGCACCCGACAGAAGCAACGGCGTCGACTTCATCCGCAACGTCGAGTCCTTCAGGCTAAAATGCCGCATCACTCTGTTACGTTGACTCATAGCTCCTTATGCGTGAGACGCTGACTCGATGCACTTCCGGGTTAGTGGTTTCTCCTCGCAAGAGTCTCCACTCGAGTTTGCGACTCGACTAGACACTCGGGGGATACTCCTATCAGGAGCGCTGGTCGCACACCTGATGTACTTCCGGGTCAGCGGTACACCCACGAGATTGTCGACTGCGTCTACAAGATACAAGACTCGAGTCTCTGGCCGAGTCTACGACTCCGCCAGACACTCGGGGGCTACTCCTATCAGGAGCGTTGGTCGCGCACCCGATGTACTTCCGGATCAGCGGTACGCCCACGATATTGTCGACTACAACTGCACGATACAAGATTTGAGTCTCTGCCCGAGTCTACGACTCCGCCATACACTCGGGGGTGTTGGAGATGTGCCCTAGAGGCAATAATAAATGTAGTTATTATTATATCTTTGTGTTCATGATAAATGTTTACATTCATGCTATAATAGTATTAACAAGGAAACATTAATACTTGTGTGATTTGTAAACTTAATTTGAAGTCCCTAGTAAAGCCTCTATATAAATACTAGCTTGTTGGTTAATAGATGATTGTGGTTTCCCTATCATGAACATTGAGATGTTATTAACAACAAGATCATATCGTTAGGAGAATGATATGGTGGACATACTCCTATAGATAAGCGTAGCATAAAGATCAAGTCATTTTAATAGTTCAATTGCTATATGCTTTCTGATACATAGTAATCTAATTCCTTCGACCATGAGATCATGCATATCACCTTTACCGGATGGATGCTTTCATGACATCAAACACCATACCGTAACTGGGTGGCTATAAAGGTGGCATTGAGTGTTCGGAAAGTATTGGTTGAAACACATGGATCAAGAGTGGGATTTGTCCATCCATATGACGGATAGATATACTCTGGGCCCTCTCGGTGAAATGTCATCCAATTAGCTTGCAAGCATGTGACTGGCTCACAAGGGATCACATATCACGGGAACGAGAAAAGAGTACTTATCGGTAACGAGGTTGAACTAGGTACGCAGAGATACCGACGATCATAACCTCGGATAAGTAAACTATCGTGAGACAAAGGGAAATTGATATCGTATGTAAGTGGTTCATTCGATCGCAAAGTAATCGTAGAAATATGTGGGATCCATATGAATTTCTAGATTCCTCTATTGGTTATTGATCGGAGAAGTGTCTCGATCATGTTCGCGTAATTCACGAACCGTAGGGAGACACACTTAAGGATTCGACATTGCTTGAGAAGTTATGGAATGATGAGAAAGAGACCGAATGTTGTTCGGAGTCTCGAATGGGATTCGGGATATCACAAGGAGATCCGGAATGGTCCGGAGAATAAGATTCTTATAAGGAATGTCCCATTTCGGAGTTGGGGAATGGTTCCGGTGTTTTCATCGGGAATGTTCTAGAAGGTTCCGGAATGTCCGGCACTCCGGGGGGGAAGGGTACATGAATGTGTCATTGCAAGTTGGAATGATTGCATCATGTACTAGGTGTCATCGCTGTCCAAAATAAAGGGTTTATTCAAATCCTAGTTTGAAAAGTCAAACGGCTAGTTTGAAAGTCAAACAGCAAGTTTTGGAAAGAGGAGGAGGAGTGGGAAACCGAGTTGGGGAGGAGTTCCCTCCTCCAACCGCCGGCCCACCTCCAAGCCGAGTTGGGGAGGGACTCCCCTCCCCTTGTCCGTGCCTCCCACCTATAAAGGGAGGGGCAGGGCTGCCCCTCCTAGCACACAAGTCCCTTGCCCCGAAAACCCTAACCCTAGCCGCCGCCTAGGGATCTCCTTACCGCCGACTTGGGCACCACCAAGCCCTAGCCGCCGGCTCTAGCACCTCTTACTCGGCGTGTCTAAACCCTAGATCGTCGTGGGATTTCTCATAGCCCACCATACTCGCTCCGGCTTAAGTCGAAGCCCTGCGAGATCTCCACTCTACTTCCGGTACCACGCCGTTGTGCTGCCGGAATCGCGAGGAGAGTGCTACAACCTCCGCTGCCTGCTGGAACAAGGGAGAGGAAGGTCTTCGTCGAGCATTTAACGGTGACCGATCAAGGGAGCGCTTAACGCAGCGGAAGGATCGCTCACGCGATCTTGAGATCGGGAAGAGTACGACTACATCACCCACGAGAATCCGCCTCGTTAAACACTTTGGAATCTTCGAGGGTGAGTTATTCTATCGACTCGTTGCTACAATCTAGTAGATAGATCTTGGCTTGTTCGGTTGTATGCGTAGAAATTTTTGTTTTCCATGCTACGAATCCCTCAAAGGGTATCAGTCGTGTCTATATGTAGATCTGTTGCACGAGTAGAACACAATGGTCATTGTGGGCGTTGATGATTTTATTGTCGATTGCTTCTTGTGTACTTTGCATCTTGCGGTATGTTGGGATGAAGCGGCCCGGGCTAACCTTACAAGACATCGTTCATGAGACTTGCTCCACGCTTGACATGCAACTTGTATTGCATAAGTGGCTTTGCGGGTGCCTGTTTCTCCTAGCATATTTAAGATCCAATTTACAACGGGTGATCAACAATACTAGTATCAATGTTGTGGTTCTTGTTCGTAAGTTAGAACGACACTTATTGAAAGCCCCAAACCACGTAAAATATGCAAAGAAATTAGAGGCGTCTAACTTTGTTTTTCAGGGGTGTGCTGTGATGTGATATGGCCATGATTGTGATTATATTTGATCTATGCAATGTTCCGTATTGTAAGTTGGCAACCGGCAGGAGCCATATGGTTGTCTTTAATTTATGTTAAGACCCGCGTGTCTATTCAAAGTAGTTGTAATAGTTGAAGCCGGTGGACGACAACCATGAAGAAGCGTCATTGACCTTGATATAATGATGCATCTTGTATTGCTTAGTAGACGACGGTAGCATTATAAGATGATCCCTCATGCACATGAATTTTAAGTCATAAAGTGTTCACCCTTAGTTAGCACCGTTGCTAAAGCTTGTTGTTTCGAAGTACCACGTGATGATCGGGTGTGTTAGATTCCGCAAGTGTATACAACGTGAGCAAGCCAGATTTGTTCATGCGGAAACTAAGGTTTGATCTTGACGAGCCTAGCATGTACAGACATGGTCTCGGAACACGGATCACCGAAAGGTAAAGCATGAATCATATAGTAGATATGATGAACATGTCGATTGTTCGCCATTGAAACTATATCAACTCTCGTGATGATCGGTGTTGATGTGGTGGATTTGGTCCGTGTGATCACTAAAACAATGTGAGGGATATTGTTTTGAGTGGGAGTTCACCTAGATTAATTTTATTATTAATTTGAACTCAATTTGTCATAAACTTAGTCTAAACTATTGCAAATATGTTGTAGATCAATGGCAGCCCCTACCATCAATTTTAATGCGTTCCTAGAGAAAGAAAAGTTGAAAACAATGGAAGCAATCATGGATTGGTTCCGCAATTTGAGGATTGTCCTCACACCGGTAATTTGACCTATGTGCCGGATGCACCGGGTGACCCACTGCGGCTGATCTTGCCGATGAAGTAAAGAATGTTTACCTCACTCTAAGACTCAAGACTCCACGATTCAAAGGTGCTATCTTGTATGGTTTAGAATCGGAGCTTCAGAAAAGGTTTGAGAATTCAGACCCATATGATATTGTCGAGGATCTCAAATTGATCTTTGAGACTCATGCGACAATTGAAAGCTATGAGGCTTCTGAAAAGTTCTTTAAATTCAAGATGTAAGAGGGCAGCTCCGTCAGTGAGCATGTGCTTAAGATGTCTGGGCACGCAAACAAACTTCAAAGCTTGGGTATTGTGATTCCTAATGCTTTGGGGATTTACCGTGTCCTCGAATCACTACCACCAAGTTACAAGAACTTTGTGATGAACTACAACATGCAAAACATGAACAAGACGTTGCCAGAACTCTTTTCCATGTTGAAGTCTGCAGAAGTGGAGATCAAGAAAGAGCACCAAGTGTTGTTGGTCAATAAGACCACCAAATTCAAGAAAGGCAAGTCTAAGCAGAAGGGACACTTCAAGAAGGGTGGTAAGAAAGTTACCACGCCGACGAAGAAGACCAAGGCTGGACCCAAGCCTGATACTGAGTGCTTTTACTGCAAGGGAGAAGGTCACTGGAAGCGGAATTGCCCAAAGTACTTGGCGGATTTGAAGAACGGCAACATCAAGAAGAAAGGTATATCTGATATACATGTTATTGATGTGTATCTCACTAGTACTCGTAGTAGTGCCTGGGTATTTGATACTGGTTCGGTTGCTCATATTTGTAACTCGAAACAGGTGTTGTAGAATAAACGGAAGCTAGCAAAGAACGAGGTGACGATGCACGTGGGAAACGGATCAAAGGTTGATGTGATCGCGGTTGGCACGCTACCCCTTCATCTACCATCGGGATTAGTTTTATACTTAAATAATTGTTATTTGGTGCCTGCATTAAGCATAAACATTATATCGGGATCTTGTTTATTGCGAGACGGTTACTTGTTTAAGTACGAGAATAATGGTTGTTAGATTTATATGAGTAATATGTTTTATGCACATGCACCTTTGATAGATGGTCTATTCTTGTTGAATCTCGATAGTGGAAATACACATATTAATAACATTGAGGCTAAACGTTTGAAATCGAGCGATAACTCGACCTATATGGCATCTGCCTTGGTCACATTGGAGTGAAGCGTATGAAGAAACTCCATTCCGATGGACTTCTTGAATCACTTGATTTCGAATCAGTTGAAAGATGCGAAGCATGTCTGATGGGTAAAATGACTAAGACTCCATTTTCTGGTATGATGGAGCGAGCTACGGACTTATTGGAAATCATACATACCGATGTGTGTGGTCCAATGAGTGTAGCATCGCGGTGGTTATCGTTATGTTCTTACCTTCACGGATGACTTGAGTAGATATGGGTATATCTATTTCATGAAACATAAGTCCAAACTTTCGAGAAGTTTAAGGAATTTCAAAGTGAGGTAGAGAATCAACGTAACAAGAAGATTAAATTTCTACGCTCGATCGTGGAGGTGAATATCTGTTACGAGTTTGGCGAGCATTTGAAGAAATGCGAATACTTTCAGCTGACACCGCCGAACACCACAACAGTAATGGTGTGTCCGAACGTCGAATCGAACTCTCTTAGATATGGTTCGTTCTATGATGTCACTTACAGATTTACCGCTATCATTTTGGGGTTATGCATTAGAAACAGCCGCATTCACTTTAAATAGGGCACCGTCTAAATCCGCTGAAACGACACCGTTTAATTATGGTTTGGGAAGAAACCTAGATTGCCGTTCCTTAAAGTTTGGGGATAAGCCTATGTAAAGAAGTTACAGGACAAGCTTGAACCCAAAGCGAAAATGCGTCTTCATAGGATACCCAAAGGAAACTATTGGGTATACCTTCTATTATAGATCCAAGGCAAAATCTTCGCTGTTAAGAATGGATCCTTTCTAGAGAAGAAATTTCTCGAAAGAAGTGACTGGAAGGAAAGTAGAACTCGACGAGGTTGTCGAACCTTCTCTCGAAATTGCGAGTAGCGCAAAGACCGAAGAAGTTCTTGTGGTGCCTGCACCAATTAGAGAGGAAGCTAATGATGATGATCATGAAACTTCTGAAGTTTCTACTGAGCCTCGGAGGTCAACGAACTCGTACCACCTGCATTGGTATGATCCGTTATGAGTGTCATGTTGGTGGACAACACCGATGACCCGACATATGAGGAAGCGATGATGAGCCCAGATTCCAATAAATGGCAAGAAGCCATGAAATCCGAGATTGGATCCATGTACGAAAACCAAGTATGGACTTTGGTGGACTTACGATGGCCGGAAGGTCACGAGAACAAATGGATTTTCAAGAAGAAAGCAGATCTTGGATGGTAATGTTATCTATAAAGCTCGACTTGTCGCAAAAAGGGTTTCACAAATTCAAGGAGTTGACTACGATGAGACTTTCTCACCAGTAGAAAAGCTAAAGTATGTGAGGATTATGTTAGCAATCGCTGCATATTATGATTATGAGATATGGCAGATGGATGTCAAAACAGCATTCCTCAATGGAGACATTGATGAAGAGTTGTATATGATGCAACCCAAAGGTTTTGTCGATCCTAAAGATGCTAACAAGGTATGCAAACTTCAACGGTCCATCTATGGATTGAAGCAAGCATCCCGGTTGGAATCAACGCTTTGATAAGGTGATCAAAAGTTTTGGTTTTATACAAACTTATGGAGAAGCTTGTATTTACAAGAAAGTGAGTGGGAGCTCAGAGCATTCTTAATACTATATGTGGATGACATATTGTTGATTGGGAATGATGTAGACCTTCTTAATAGTGTCAAGGAATATTTGAATAATAGTTTTTCAATGAAGGATCTTGGCAAGGTACTTACATATTAGGCATAAAGATTTATAGAGATAGATCAAAACGCCAAATATCATTGTCACAAAGTACATATTTGGACAAAGTTCTAAAGAGGTTTGAATGGAAGATAGCAAGAAAGGGTTCTTGCCCATGTTGCTCAATACGACCTTGAGTAAAACTCAAAGTCCGACATCGCAAAAGATAGAGAAAGGATGAGTAAGACTCATGCCTCAGCCATAGGATCTCTAATGTATGCCATGCTATGTACTAGACCCGACATTGCATATGTTGTTAGTTTAACTAGCAGATATCAAAGTGATCCAGAGTGGATCATTGACAATGATCAAAAACATCCTTAAGTACTTGAGAAGAACTAAGGATATGGTTCTTTCTTATGGAGGTGATGAACAACTCGTTGTTAATGTTTACACCGATGCTAGTTGGAACACCGATCCGGATGATTCTAAATCACAACTGGATAATGATTTATTTTGAATGGTGCAGCAGCTTAGTGGAGGAGTGCAAAGCAAAGCGTCATGGCGAGATCTTCAACCTAATCGAATACATGGTCGCTTGAGGCTTCACAAGAAGCGATATGGATGAAAGAGTTCATTACAGAGTGGGTGTGGTTCCTAGTGCGCTGGACCCAATGTCTATCTATCGGATAACATGGGCGCCATAGCCAATGCGCAAGAACCAAGGTCACACAAGAAGCTGAAGCACATCAAGCTACGTTTTAACGCTATTCGAGAACATATCCAAGATGGGGATATAAAGATTTGCAAAGTACACACATATCTGAATGTGGCGGATCCGTTGACTAAACCTCTCCCGAGGGCAAAACATGACCAGCACCAAACTGCCATGGGTGTTCGGTATATTACCATGTACTCTAGATTAGATGACTCTAGTGCAAGTGGGAGACTGTTGGAGATGTGCCCTAGAGGCAATAATAAATGTAGTTATTATTATATCTTTGTGTTTATGATAAATGTTTACATTCATGCTATAATAGTATTAACAAGGAAACATTAATACTTGTGTGATTTATAAACTTAATTTGAAGTCCCTAATAAAGCCTCTATATAAATACTAGCTTGTTGGTTAATAGATGATTGTGGTTTCCCTATCATGAACATTGAGATGTTATTAACAACAAGATCATATCGTTAGGAGAATGATATGGTGGACATACTCCTATAGATAAGCGTAGCATAAAGATCAAGTCATTTTAATAGTTCAATTGCTATATGCTTTCTGATATATAGTAATCTAATTCCTTCGACCATGATATCATGCATATCACCTTTACCGGATGGATGCTTTGATGACATCAAACACCATACCGTGAATCGGGTGGCTATAAAGGTGGCATTGAGTGTTCGGAGAGTATTGGTTGAAACACATGGATCAAGGTTTGTATTTGTCCATCCATATGATGTATAGATTTACTCTGGGCCCTCTCGGTGAAATGTCATCCAATTAGCTTGCAAGCATGTGACTGGATCACAAGGTATCACATATCACGGAACGATAAAGAGTACTTATCGGAACGAGGTTGAACTAGGTATGCGGAGATACCGATCATAACCTCGGATAAGTAAACTATCGTGAGACAAAGGGAAATTGATATCGTATGTAAGTGGTTCATTCGATCGCAGTAATCGTAGAAATATGTGGGAGCCATATGAATTTCCGTATTCCTCTATTGGTTATTGATCGGAGAAGTGTCTCGATCATGTCCGCGTAATTCACGAACCGTAGGGAGACACACTTAAGGATTCACGTTGCTTGAGTAGTTATGGAATGATGAGAAAGAGACCGAATGTTGTTCGAGTCTCAATGGGATCTGGATATCACGAGGAGATCCGGAATGGTCCGGAGAATAAGATTCATATAAGGAATGTCCCATTTCGAGTTGGGGAATGGTTCCGTGTTTTCATCGAATGTTCTAGAAGGTTCCGTAATGTCCGCAGACTCCGGGGAAGGGTACATGAATGTGTCATTGCAAGTTGGAATGATTGCATCATGTACTAGGTGTCATCGCTGTCCAAAATAAAGGGTTGATTCAAATCCTAGTTTGAAAAGTCAAACGGCTAGTTTGAAAGTCAAACGACAAGTTTTGGAAAGAGGAGGAGGAGTGGGAAACCGAGTTGGGGAGGAGTTCCCTCCTCCAACCGGCGGCCCACCTCAAAGACGAGTTGGGGAGGGACTCCCCTCCCCTTGGCCGCGCCTCCCACCTATAAAGGGAGGGGCAGGGCTACCCCTCCTAGCACACAAGTCCCTTGCCCCGAAAACCCTAACCCTAGCCGCCGCCGCCCTCCAAGCCGCCGCCGCCTAGGGATCTCCTTGCCGCCGACTTGGGCACCTCCAAGCCCTAGCCGCTGGCTCTAGCACCTCTTCCTCGGCGTGTCTAAACCCTAGATAGTCGAGGGATTTCTCATAGCCCACCATACTCGCTCCGGCTTAAGGCGAAGCCCTGCGAGATCTCCTCTACTTCCTACCACGCCACAGCCGCCGGAATCGCGAGGAGAGTGCTACAACCTCCGCTGCCTGCTGGAACAAGGGAGAGGAAGGTCTTCGTCGAGTACCGAACGTGACTGATCGATTGGGAGCGCCGCGAACGCCGGAAGGATCGTCTACGCGATCTTGAGATCGGGAAGAGTACGACTACATCACCCACGAGAATCCGCTCTCGTTAAACACTTTGGAATCTTCGAGGGTGAGTTATTCTATCGACTTGTTGCTACAATCTAGTAGATAGATCTTGGCTTGTTTGGTTGTATGCGGTAGAAAATTTTTGTTTTCCATGCTACGAATCCCTACAGGGGGCTACTCCAAACTAGAGCGCTGGTCGCGCACACACAAGATCTTCGAGTCCTACGCCGAGTCTACGACTCCACTACGGACTCGGGGGCTACTCCCATAGGGAGGATTGATTCAAGCATCCAAAAAAATTGTGTCCTTCGGACCTGAAGCAAACAATGGCTGAATTAAAGTCTCTGCTCGAGTCTACGACTCAATGACACTGGGTTACTACATAGGAGCTGGTCGCGCACCCTATAGTCCATTGTGTTGACTACGCCCACGATGTCGATTCTTTACAACAGCCGAACAAATTCAGCCGACCCGATGAACTTTCGAAGTGCTTCAGACTCGACACAACTTTCGACTCCGACATCCAAATACAAGGTTCAAGACAACTAAGTCTCCACCCGAATCTACGTTTCGGATGGAGACTCGGGGGCTACTGACATGGATATGCCCTACGGGTACCCGATGTTAGTATACCTGGTCCAGCCCGACGGAAGGCCCACTCGACGACCTGCCAGGGTCCATGACGCCTATGACGTTTCGGCTGCTATGAAGCCCATATGGACACGGACTCCCAAGCGCACAAGACAAGGAAACCTCAAGACTAGAGTTTGAATACAACTTGTAACCTACTCGTATTGGCACTCGAGACCTAGCCTCCCCATATATAAAGCCTAGGAGGGTCCAACGAGGAGGGCACGACCTACAGACGCCATAACCCCCCAATAGACTAGACCACAACAGATCTACAGATCTCTCTCGACTCATACTCTCGCACACGCATCCACGCCACCGAATCACAAGACCCTCAGAACTCGGGTTTCACTGTAATCAAGAGCGTAAGCAGGAGTAAGGTTTTCTGTGGCATCCCGCAAAACCACTACTAGAAAATCGCGTTGTTTTTGTGCATTGCATCATCATTACCGCATTCTCATGTCATCATGCCACATTGCGTTTGAGCATCGTCATGTCATCTTGCATTTGTTTGCATAAAACTATCTTCGAAAAATCTATTTTGTCTTCCAAACGCCCCGACTTTACTCAAACACAAAACCCGGGTCTCCGAATTATTTTGCTTTGTCTGCCAACGGTTTGCAAAAGCCCTGTTTTAAATAAATAAAATATTTAATTATTTTTAGGGGGCAGCCAAACCGGGCCGATCCGACCCAGTCGGCCACCCCCAGTACAAAAATCGGACCACCTAAAACTTTTCCTACCCAGTCCTATTCTACCCACCCTTCAGCCACATCACCCCGTCCAACCCCGTCTCGCCACCTCACCAACCCACACCCCTAACCCAATCACTCAATGACACCTCACCCCACTCCTCTCCATCTCCTCCACCCCGACGCCACACCCACTTCCTGGCCCCCACCGATCCCCACCCTGAACCCACCTTCCCAGATCGAACCGCCCTCCTCCCGACAAATTCCACCCGGATTCTCTCCTGGGCCCACCTCCGTCCCTCGACCCACCTCCCGCCTCTCTCCTCTTTCCCCATCCACGCGCCCTGTCCTCTCTCCATCGCGCCGCTCCCTTCCTCCCCAAAGAAGCAGGCCGCCATGGACCCGCCCGACCCCAGCCGGCCGTGCGCCCCGCGCCTCCTCTCTCGCTCATCCCCGTCGCGCCTCGCCACCTTGCCCTCCCTCCTCATGGCGCCCACCGCAGCATCATCCGCCCCTCCTCCTCCGCTTGCCTCCGGCCGCCATCCCTACCGCCTCTGCCTCAAGCAGCAGCCGCCGCTGCCGCCTCCTCCGGCCTGCCGACCTCCCCCGCACAGCACCGCGCCGCCTCTCCCGCCTGCCGCCGCCTCCCTGTGGCGCCTCCTCCTCCCAGCCACGCCTCCTTCCTCCATCTCCGAGCTCCGCTGCGTGCTTCCCCTCGCCTCCAGGCCGCCTTCTCGTCGCGCCGGCCTCTGCCCCGCCTTCCCTGCATCCTCCCCCCCCGACCGCTCCTCCGCCGGCCTCAGCCGCCCACCGGCCAGCCCCTGCAGGGCACCGCTTGGGCCCCGTCTCCGCCGTCCGCCCTCCTCCTTCCTGCAGCACTCGCCGACTCTCTGCTGCCCTCCCGGCCCATCGCTCGAGCCCGTCCTTGCCTCTGCAAGCGTGTGGTCATCTCTCTGCTTCTCTACGATCATGCTTTGTTGGCCTTCTCTGCTTGGCCTCGTCTGGCCCAAGCCCGATAGGAGCTGCCCCTGCCATATGTTTATGTGCTTCTGCTCAAGATTCAGTCGGGATGTACCCATGTGTGCCATGGGGTTCTGCTTGTGTTCCCTATGGCCAGTCTTGATGCACCCCAAGTTCGCCAATGACCATCGGCACCGGACCCGATGTCCGCCAAGATCGCCATCGACAATGGAACCAAGACCGAACCCGGTGGCTTTTGCTAGACCATCAACAAGATCTACAATGGGACGCCATGATGACTGGGACCCCGGACCCGAAGACCACATGTGCGACAAGTACTCCTTCCCGGATGCGATGCTCGAGAACACGGACGATACGGACACCGACGCAGAACGCCAAGTTCTTCATCCCGGGCGCCAAGACCGACCTGAAACGCGGGCCCGACAAGATCGACATCGACCAGGGCGAGTCCAATGCGCCCCCGACGCCGCACCAAGTCCTTCTTCCAGGAACGCCAAGCTCTTCATCTCGGACCCGAGTCTCGATCCGCACTGATCCCCGTCGAACCCCGAGACCGACTCAACCCTCGAACCCCAAGATCGTCCAACCTGGATGTGGGAACCTTTTCCCTAAGCCCCTATTTTTATAATGATATAGACTTGTTGCATTAAATCATACATGTTAGCATACATATTTATGTGGTTTGGGGGCCTTATGCCGATTCACCTAAATTAAATATGGGACCCATATGCGGGCAAATCTAGTCTTATATTGGCCCCATTTAAATTTGTGCATCGAACCAATGATATATTTTGCCATGTTAAGATAACATTTAAATTGCGGGGTTTCTAAACAACTGGAACCATATATTTAATTGCCGGGACCCCCGGTTCCGCTTAATATGATCTAATTGCATCGCATCTTTGCCATGCCATACATCATACATGCATCATGCCCGATCTTTTGCGTGGTATTAAATAGTGCATCCGGTGTTTCCTTTAGTGTTTTGGTTCTTCGCGGATAAGGCCGATGAGTTGATGCGAGTGTCGACCCGATCATCGGATGAACCTTCGGCAATGTTTTTCAGGCGAGCATCTCCCCCTTTCTACCTATCTTACTTTTATAGTATTTATTCCCTCCTGTTGATCTCTTGCTATCTGTGTTGCGATGCTCTAGTTTTCGTACCCGTGATATCCCTTGTAGCCTTATATTGCCTTGGACACCTCCTATTACCTGTTGTTTGGTAGATAGTTGGACCTGCGCGTCGTAGTCGCTTGCTCAAGTGTTGTTGCGTGTCGTCAAGTACCACGGTTGTTGGAGTATTGCCGTATGTTTAAGGTTGGAGATGATCATGGCTTTAATTATCATAACTTTAATTATTGTTTAATAACTAAAATTGAAGTAGGTAAATGCAGAGGCACAGGTGGGCAATAGATGTTATTTGGTTTTTAACCGTCCACTTGTGTCCCGTAGGACCCCGAGTACTTGATACATGTTCCTTGAATATTCGCGCTATCCACATCCGGGAGGATTATGGGACCCCCCTGAGCCAGATCTTGATTCATTCTTATTTCTTGGGGCCACAAACTAGTTTGAGGTTTTATTTACTATCCTGTACTTTTGCCATGCTTTACTGCTTTATTACGATTGTGAGGAGCACCTGTATCGTTTAGGTAAGCGGAGTGTTTTCATGTATCGACAAGCCCACCACATTTTCGGTTCCCAAATACGTTTACCACCGGCGCAAACCTTGAGTCCGTCTCGGAGTCACTAACTTCGCTATGGTGTACTCAATGGGTGGCCCCTGAAATATTTCTGAATCCGTGATTGCTTTGTCGTGAAGGCCTCGTTGGTTTTGATTTGGTTTTTCCGAGGTTGATCGAGTGTGTGTTATTTGTGCACCCTGGTAAAACTTTCAAAGCCGTGTCCGCGGTTATGGACGACTTGGAGCAAGATTCTCGATCATAGACAACTATAACTAAAGTAGTGTTATAAATTTGACTTTATAATGACTAGTAATCAGCTTCACTATAATGGAATGGCTAAATAAAACTGCCAACAATTGCTTGTTTGGGTTGTCGCTTGCGACCATTGTACCTGAATAGTAAGTATTGCAACTACAACAGAATGGCTAAATAAAAGTACCAACAACTGCTGGGTTTGGGATATCTCATGCTAATTGTATTTGACTAGTAAGTGTCGCAACTACAACGGAAGGGTTAACTAAAATTGCCCACTGCTTATTATATCAGGATGATTATCTATACTTGACTAGTAATTGCTGCAACGATAACTGAATAAGTAAAACTGCCAACTGTGTGAGTTCCTCGGTTGACTTCCTCGTTTGGTCTCGAGGGGGAAACACCAGGATGGGTTTGTTTGATGGTAGTATCAGGATGGTTCCGAATAGGTATTTCTTACCCCTCTCTGATAGCCGCCAGTTGTATCGAGTCTCTATAGGTTGATTAGTGCATGCCGCGCTGCCTCTTCAGTCCACCATACCTATGTAGGCGAGGACCGCCGAATTCTAGTCTCGCCATCGGCCTCAAGATCGACCGCTCTCTCTTTTCTTTGCCCTTTGTCGGCACCCCTTTTGTTTAAGCAGGTTTTGGGATCGACGTCGTTAGTGGTTACCCTTCCGGCTTGGCTCGCGTGGTTATGGACGCCATTGGTTATTCTTCAGGGCTCTTAGCCCCATTTGCATCTTGTCCATAGTCGGACGCTGTATCATTTTCAAGGTGATTTGGATCTTTGTATTGTATATCTGTATTCTTGACTCTTGGAGTCGTGTTGTATATATCTGTTCTGTGGGTCCCATCGAGGACTGTTGTGTACTGTTATTACTTCGTTTTCCACCCGCAAAAGTGCTGGGAACCTTTGAATCGCTTTCTATGCGGGTTTGGCGGGTTTCGCTAAAACTTGCACAGGCCGATTCTCGAGGGTGTTACTGAGTGGTATCGAGCTCAGTTGCGATACCCCACAAGTCCAAATTTGAGGATAACCTAGCTAACTCAAGTAGAGTGTCAAAACTATTTTGATAAATCGGTTGGATAGTTCTGATTAGGTCTAATTTTTCTCCTTACCCCTCTGCTATTCTCTTCTTACCTCTGCGTGTTTTGAATCTACTCTCTTATCTTTCTTCGAGTCCAGGATTTCTCGCGGTTGGGTTTCCGTCGTACCTTCAGGGTTTCGCTTTCTCCCTTTTATAACGGAGGTGCTACGATCATCAAATCTGCAACTTGTCTGTTGTACCCTTCATCCAATCTTTTGTTCTTGAACTCTTTATCTATATGTGTTCCTTGCTGGATATCCGTGTCGTTGAAAAACATATGAGAAGGACGAGCATTGGTGAAGTTGGGGTATACCTTGAACATGTGTTGTTCATGCCAATGGAACCATTGTGAACTCTAATCGTTATGTATTTTCATAAAAATTTCTGTTGTATCTTCCGGTGTTTTCCGATGTGATGACCTCATCTACATCAGATCCAATGCAGAGCTGGCCTCATCCCTTTGTTCCGAATACCGCTTATGAAGATCTTCATTCTAAATTCCGAGAGTTGAGTTGCCTGATTTTCCTATTCATGTATAGAGTTGATAGTTTGGGTACGGGATGGACTGATCACCCTAACCGACTCTTACTGTTCACTCTTGTACATCGGACTGGTGGATCAATGTAACTTTTCCTCTTCTCATGGAAGATAGAGGTGGCCTTATCTTTTGATACCTCTACCTTCGTCCTTTGTTTCTCCGGAGTGTTCTCTTAACGAATGTGAGCACCGACCTTTGTTGGTGGTGTCGCCGATTTCAAGATGGAGAAGGAATCATTGTTAGTGGTGTCGCGATGATCTACCCGAAGCGAGAAGACGCAGATCGCCGACCTTCCTTCCGGTACCATGAGGCGGATCTCGAGGGCGAGATCCATTGTTAGTGGTGTCGAATTGTGGCATCCCGCAAAACCACTATTAGAAAATCGCGTTGTTTTTGTGCATTGCATCATCATTACCGCATGCTCATGTCATCATGCCACATTGCATTTGAGCATCGTCATGTCATCTTGCATTTGTTTGCATAAAACTATCTTCGAAAAATCTAATTTGTCTTCCGAACGCCCCGACTTTACTCAAACACAAAACCTGGGTCTCCGAATTATTTTGCTTTGTCTGCCAACGGTTTGCAAAAGCCCTGTTTTAAATAAATAAAATATTTAATTATTTTTAGGGGGCAGCCAAACCGGGCCGATCCGACCCAGTCGGCCACCCCCAGTACAAAAATCGGACCACCTAAAACTTTTCCTACCCAGTCCTATTCTACCCACCCTTCAGCCACCTCACCCCGGCCAACCCCGTCTCGCCACCTCACCAACCCACACCCCTAACCCAATCACTCAATGACACCTCACCTCACTCCTCTCCATCTCCTCCACCCCGACGCCACACCCACTTCCTGGCCCCCATCGATCCCCACCCTGAACCCACCTTCCCGCATCGAACCGCCCCCTCCTCCCGACAAATTCCACCCGGGATTCCCTCTCCGCGGGCCCACCTCCTGTCCCTGGACCCACTCCTCCTGCCGGCCCTCTCTCCTCCTTCCCCATCCACGCGCCCTGTCCTCTCTCCATCGCGCCGCTCCCTTCCTCCCCAGAGAAGCAGGCCGCCATGGACCCGCCCGACTCCCGCCTCTGCCTTCCTCCTCTCTTGCTCATACCCGTCGCGCCTCGCCACCTCGCCCTCCCTCCTCCGCGGCGCCCACCGCCAGGCATCCTCCGTGTCCTCCCTCCTCCGCTTGCCCGCCGCCATCCCCACCGCCGCCTCCCGGCGCAGAAGCCGCCTGACCAGCCTCCTCTCACCGGCCTCGTCGACCTCCCATGGCGCCGCCATCGCTCGCCCCGCCTCCCTGCCGCCGCCTCGCCAGGCAGCCACTCCCTCCTCCATCGCCAGTCGCGTCCTTCCTCCATCTCCGAGCTCCGCTGCGTGCTTCCCCTTGCCTCCAGGCCGCCTTCTCGTCGCGCCGGCCTCCGCCCCGCCTTCCCTGCGTCCTTCCCCCCGACCGCTCCTCCGCCGGCCTCAGCCGCCCACCGGCCAGCCCCTGTAGGGCACCGCTTGGGCCCCGTCTCCACCGTCCGCCCTCCTCCTTCCCGCAGCACTCGCCGACTCTCTGCTGCCCTCCCGGCCCATCGCTCGAGCCCGTCCTTGCCTCTGCAAGCGAGTGGTCATCTCTCTGCTTCTCTACGATCATGCTTTGTTGGCCTTCTCTGCTTGGCCTCGTCTGGCCCAAGCCCGATAGGAGCTGCCCCTACCGTATGTTTATGTGCTTCTGCTCAAGATTAAGTCGGGATGTACCCATGTGTGCCATGGGGTTCTGCTTGTGTTCCCTATGGCCAGTCTTGATGCACCCCAAGTTCGCCAACGACCATCGGCGCTGGACCCGATGTCCGCCAAGATCGCCATCAACAATGGAACCAAGACCGAACCCGGTGGCTTTTGCTGGACCATCAACAAGATCTACAATGGGACGCCATGACTGGGACCCCGGACCCGAAGACCACATGTGCGACAAGTACTCCTTCCCGGATGCGATGCTCGAGAACACGGACGCAGACGGACACCGACTTGAACGCCAAGTTCTTCATCCCGGCCAAGACCGACTGAAACGCTACCGACAAGATCGACACCGACCAGGGCGAGTCCGATGCGCCCCCGACGCCGCACCAAGTCCTTCTTCCCGGAACGCCAAGCTCTTCATCTCGGACCCAGTAGCCCTGATCCGCACCTGGTCCCCGTCGAACCCTGAGACCGACCCCGAACCCCTCGAACCCCAAGATCGTCCGAACCCAGATGTGGGAACCTTTTCCCTAAGCCCCTATTTTTATAATGATATAGACTTGTTGCATTAAATCATACATGTTAGCATACATATTTATGTGGTTTGGGGGCCTTATGCCGATTCACCTAAATTAAATATGGGACCCATATGCGGGCAAATCTAGTCTTATATTGGCCCCATTTAAATTTGTGCATCGAACCAATGATATATTTTGCCATGTTAAGATAACATTTAAATTGTGGGGTTTCTAAACAACTGGAACCATATATTTAATTGTCGGGATCCCCGGTTCCACTTAATATGATCTAATTGCATCGCATCTTTGCCATGCCATACATCATACATGCATCATGCCCGATCTTTTGTGTGGTATTAAATAGTGCATCCGGTGTTTCCTTTAGTGTTTTGGTTCTTCGCGGATAAGGCCGATGAGTTGATGCGAGTGTCGACCCGATCATCGGATGAACCTTCGGCAATGTTTTTCAGGCGAGCATCTCCCCCCTTTCTACCTATCTTACTTTTATAGTATTTATTCCCTCCTGTTGATCTCTTGCTATCTGTGTTGCGATGCTCTAGTTTTCATACCCGTGATATCCCTTGCAGCCTTATATTGCCTTGGACACCTCCTATTACCTGTTGTTTGGTAGATAGTTGGACCTGCGCGTCGTAGTCGCTTGCTCAAGTGCTGTTGCGTGTCGTCAAGTACCACGGTTGTTGGAGTATTGCCGTATGTTTAAGGTTGGAGATGATCATGGCTTTAATTATCATAACTTTAATTATTGTTTAATAACTAAAATTGAAGTAGGTAAATGCAGAGGCACAGGTGGGCAATAGATGTTATTTGGTTTTTAACCGTCCACTTGTGTCCCGTAGGACCCCGAGTACTTGATACCTGTTCCTTGAATATTCGCGCTATCCACATCCGGGAGGATTATGGGACCCCCCTGAGCCAGAGCTTGATTCATTCTTATTTCTTGGGGCCACAAACTAGTTTGAGGTTTTATTTACTATCCTGTACTTATGCCATGCTTTACTGCTTTATTACGATTGTGCGAGGAGCACCTGTACTGTTTAGGTAAGCGGAGTGTTTTCGCGGTATCGACAAGCCCAGTCACATTTTCGGGTTCCCAGTCGTTTACAGCCACTGGCGCAAACCTTGAGTCCGTCTCGGAGTCAGCTAACTTCGTTGCGGGTGTACTCAATGGGGTGGCCCCCTGAAATATTTCTGAATCCTGTGATTGCTTTGTCGTGAAGGCCTCGTTGGGTTTTGATTTGGTTTTTCCGAGGTTGATCGAGTGTGTGTTGCTATTTGTGCACCCCTGCAGGGTAAAACTTTCTGAAAGCCGTGTCCGCGGTTATGGACGACTTGGAGCAAGATCTCGATCATAGACAACTATAACTAAAGTAGTGTTATAAATTTGACTTTATAATGACTAGTAATCAGCTTCACTATAATGGAATGGCTAAATAAAACTGCCAACAATTGCTTGGTTGTACCTGACTAGTAAGTATTGCAACTACAACGGAATGGCTAAATAAAAGTACCAACAACTGCTGGGTTTGGGATATCTCATGCTAATTGTATTTGACTAGTAAGTATCGCAACTACAATGGAAGGGTTAACTAAAATTGCCCACTGCTTATTATATCAGGATGATTATCTATACTTGACTAGTAATTGCTGCAACGATAACTGAATAAGTAAAACTGCCAACTGTGTGAGTTCCTCGGTTGACTTCCTCGTTTGGTCTCGAGGGGGAAACACCAGGATGGGTTTGTTTGATGGTAGTATCAGGATGGTTCCGAATAGGTCTTTCTTACCCCTCTCTGATAGCCGCCAGTTGTATCGAGTCTCTATAGGTTGATTAGTGCATGCCACGCTGCCGCTTCAGTCCACCATACCTATGTAGGCGAGGACCGCCGAATTCTAGTCTCGCTGCAATCGCCTCAAGATCGACCGCTCTCTTTTTCTTTTGCCCTTTGTCGGCACTCCCTTTTGTTTAAGCAGGTTTTGGGATCGACGTCGTTAGCAGGGTTACCCTTCCGGCTTGGCCTGGGCAGGGTTATGGATGCCATTGGTTATTCTTCAGGGCTCTTAGCCCCATTTGCATCTTGTCCGTAGTCGGACGCTGTATCATTTTCAAGGTGATTTGGATCTTTGTATTGTATATCTGTATTCTTGACTCTTGGAGTCGTGTTGTATATATATATCTGTTCTATGGGTCCCATCGAGGACTGTTGTGTAATGTTATTACTTCGTTTTCCACCCGCACGAAAGTGCCTGGTGGGCACCTTTGAATCGTTTCTATGCGGGTTTGGCGGGTTTCTCTAAAACTTGCATAGGGCCGATTCTGAGGGTGTTACATTTTTGCTCCGGGGGCCTAAACCTGGGTAAATCTCGTGTCCCCTGATTGCTTGTCTGTTAACCGTGCCACGATCTCCAGCATCCCCATCTTCTCCAAAACGCAAGTCCATAACAATGGGCATTGACGGGATTAAACCTCGTCACGAGGACCGAGCTCGGCCAAGGCGGACGCGATGTCGATCAATGTTCACTGCATAGAGCTCCACTTTATCTTCTGGCTAGCTGGGGATACAGAGGGAACTGGGTAGGAGTCTCGGCCATTTTAATCAGAGAACAGAGCTAGCTCGTCCATGTCATGATTTGTTTTCTCCAGCTAATTATTTATATCGAATATTCACACATCTTCGGTTCTTCACTACAAAAATATGACCGTAATGGAAGTGGTTTGCTCTTCTACAAATATTGCTGCATGTGCGGGTTATTTTGACCTGTTATTGCTTATTTTGACCTGTTATTGATGTTTGCAAGCAAATTGCCTAGCTAGCATTTTTGGGATCTGCCGAGCTAGGTGTGCATATAAATTCGCTAACCATTGTGGTGACTTCTATGATCTAGAATCAGGATTCTATATATGATTACGAAGAGATCGTCTGCCACTATCCTTGCATCTTCCTCTGTTTATTCACGGACGTCGTTTTGCATGCTGTTAATACAGTACATTATTTGTTTTGCTAAACACAAAATATAGTGTATTATTTTTAATTATTTTCTATATTCAAAAACTCATTTCACTTGGCTCCTGATCTTACGACCACGCCTTCAACACTGGCGTGGACCCAACTGTCCGTTTCTTCAAGATTCCAAAGTTAAGCTCATAACGGACTACTCCTGCACCTGTACATGGCCACACATTCAGAGAAGAAGGAACATGGGGCAATGTGCACCGGCCTGTTGCCACGGTGCGAGTGACCGATACAATACATGTTCTTTCAAACCATACTGCCACCTACCATCAATGATCAGATCATCAAGCTCAACGGCACACGGTTTACGCAGTTTTACATGAGCGGAAAAGGTGTATAAATAGTTGTATTTTTATTTATATGCATACTGAATATTGGTCGTTACAAAAAGTTAACCTAAACCCTAGGTAGTAGATCTTAGTTAATAAGAAATAAATAATTGGTCCTTTCTTTCTATGCGTATGATATCTATTGAAATCTTCAATGTTTTCATAATTGGTTTTTGGATATTATGGGTTTATTTTTTCTACAAATACAAATTTCTATGCAAATTATATTTACATGTGCGATATGGAAAAAAGAATGAACCGTAGCAACGCACGGTCATTCAACTAGTATAGAAAATATCTGGTGGGATGGGACGCGTTACAAACGGCTGATACATCCTTGTTTATCTAGGTTGAGTTCAAAATTATAAGAACTAGGTTTTGTGCCTTCTAAAGCTGATACATCATCCTTGTTTATCTATCACAAGTGTGGAATTGCAATGTTTGTGCTCATACAAGTTCATCGGATGAAGCAGTTGCAATATTTTTAAAAGATCTAGTGCAAATTTCGCTCTCTAACGGCTCATGTGATCTACATTATTTTCTTAGAATAGAAGTGAAGAAAACAAGAAACGATATATTCTTTGTTCAAGAAAAATATGCAACTGACTCTTAACAAGAGTAGGAACGCAGGCATGTAAAGCTCCACCTACACCTCTCTCTAGTACTAAAAAATTATCTGTTGACCCACTAGGACAAGAAGACAACACAAGGTACAGAAGTATGATCGCTGCACTTAAGGACTTAACTCTCACTAGAGCAAATATTTACTTTCTAGTTAACAAAGTATATCTGTTTATTCATGCATCAACTTCAGTAAACCGAGGACTGCAGTTAATAGAATACTTAGATATGTCAAGGACACTGCTAATTATGAGGTCGTCCTCCACCTTGGTTAGTACTTTTTTTCTGATGCAGATTGGGCAGGCTATCTTTACGACAGGAGATACATAGGAGGATTTGCTATTTATTTTATCAAATTTGATATCATGGTGTGCAATAAAACAAGCAACCGTTTCAAGATCCAATACAAAAGTTGAATATAAAACTCTAGCAAACGTAACAACAGAAATAATATGGGTCCAATCATTACTTGCAGAACTTGGGGTGAAATAGGACTAATCTCCTTGATAATTTGAGTGTCACTTATCTACCAGCTAATCCAAGTTTTTCATATAGAAATTGACTTTCACTTTTTTAGAAAGATGCTTGAAATAAGCAACTAAGTGTCAGATTTGTGCATTTAGATTATGTTGTAGGCTGTTTTACCAAGGCACTTCTAGTAAAAAACCTAGAAAATTTAAGCGTAATCTCAATCTTACCAAGCTATGATTAAGAGATGATGTTAGTGATATTGGAGTTTAACAATCGTGAGGATCTATCACCTCCTCTTCATCTCCTTTGCATTACTACTAGAAAATGTCTAATTAATGTCTAGTGCTGATTGTAATTGCCTAATTGTAAACTCCACGGCCGACCAGGCACTAGACACCGAGACAAAGGCGGTCGATTCATCTAAATTGATAGCACCACCCACGGCCGAATAGCCCCTAAAAGAACACAAGCACCACATAGCCCTTTATGTTTTTCTCAAACTTTGAAATTTTAAACTTAAAGTTTCAAAACATCCTAAATAAACACCTGGATGTAGCTAACCATATATTCTACTAGTGTGTAGTTTTTCAGCTCGAATACTACGTATTTTGGGCTCAGAAAAAAATACAAAATAGCACAACGAGGTGAAATCTGCACTTCAGTGTACTGTTCATCAGCAACAAAAACTCAATTTGTCATTTTTGCTGAGCCTCAAATACATGGTATTTTGGGATAAAAACTTATACTACATTAATAGAACACATAATTTGCTACATCTATATATTTTTTCGATTTTTTGGAAACATTTGAAACCAAGTTTTTGAAGCTTCAAAAACCAGGTACCGTGGAGCCCGGGCCGGAACCCATCACGCCATGCTCCACAGTCCACCCACAACGAGCTTTCACTGTCCAAGTATGTCCTTGCCGTCCTGGCGCGTAAACAGCCGCGTTCGCGCCTTCTCGGCGTGCGAGCGTGCGTCCCAGCTAACCGCACCGGCGAGAAGGTGATTGGGCCGCATTCGACGGGGCGTACGCCGTTGCCGTCGCAGAGCAGATCCAGACCTTGAGCGCCGCACGTAGGAGACGGGCGATCATCTCGACGAAGTTCTGGAGGTTGTCCGGCGAGCCGCCGAGCCAGAAGCCCAGGACTGCAGGCTGAGGATGTAGAGGCGCGCGTCGTGCGTCTTGTCGTTGGGGAAGTACTTGAGCACCATGGGCAGCGTGCGTACAAGACTAAGCATGCTGTCGTCGAAACTCGAAATCGAATCCCCCGGAGTCCTTCTTGCGCTTGAAGACTGGCCGTGCTGCGCCATGCTGAAGGAGCCGAGCTTGTTGAGGGAGGCGCATGACCTCGGGCATGGACGGGAAGACGAGCACGGCGTCGTGCGTCCATCCGGTCCCAGTGCTTCTCGACGGCGTCCCTAACCTTGAGCACCAGCTAGTCCACGAAGATGAGCGGGCGGACGAACACATTGGCGGAGGCGTACGTGTCCATGTCCCTGAGCTCCTCGCCGGGGTACAGGTCACCGCCGTTGATGACACGGTCGTGGTACGGCATGTCGTCCTTGGAGGACATGGCGAGGAGGTGCCCGTTGAGATAGACAAGGCCGGCGTTCTCCACGCCGACGCCGCGTGACGGGTCGACGAGACGCAGGCGTTGGCGCGCGCGTATGGTAGAGGATGGCGCGGAGGGCGTCGAGCGCGTGGTCCCAGCAGCGGAAGAGGCAGAGCGCGGAGATGAGGTGGTTTCAGAGACGGCGTCGTGGCAGCGAGGAGCGTGAGCGCCGTTGCTAGGTCGCGCAGCGCACGTAGGCGGTGAGGAGCGCTTTGTTGGCAACGGCTTGCTTCAGAAGGCGCCCTTGCTGCAGGGTAGGCGTAGGGGACACGGCCAGAAACTGGCCGCCGGCGAGCTCGCCCAGCGCCGCATTACTGGGAGAGCACGCACGGGAGCCGAGCCGGTATCCGATTGCGCGTGGCAAGCAACGGCGGCGGCCGGCCGTGGTTCCTGCGCCGGGGCCGGGACCGGGACAGGGACCGGAGCCGCGTTATGTTCCCCGCAGAAAAAAAGAAGCGTTGTAGTAATGTCGAAGTCAATCCTGTGTGTATCTCACGTGTTTGAGTTTCAGTCAATTCTAAGATGAGCTCCCAGATTCGGAATCACATAAGTAACACAACCTTGTCCTATTTTCTGCTGGAAATTTGCGAAATTCAACTCGGAGCTTGAGAGTTGTTCCCACACCGACCGAGTAGCAAGTTGGCGGGCCGAACTGTAACGCACCCATCTTTTAAACGTTGACCCCGGGGAATGATTTCTCGTAGGCTATACGTTGTTAGGTAGATGAGAGCTCTCCAGCAACGAATTATACGCGCTCGGATAAAACCCCGTTTAATTCGGTCACCACGGGGACTCGAACTCAGAAGGCTGGCCGCGCACTCGCTAGCCTTGCCACAAAGCCAACACTTGGTTCTCGTAACACACCCATCTTGCGCAGTGCATTCCTCTTTTTTTGACAAACACAGTACAATCAAAGACACTCACAACACGTACATGCACCCACCCCTATGAACGCACACACGCACACCCTACCCCTATGAGCACCTCCAAGAGACTGAGCTGACGGATTGAGTCTTGAGATTGACGAAGTCAACACAGACGCCTCGCTGTCGACGGAAACGTCGCCTCCTACTGAAAGAATATTCCGCCTTTTATGCAATACACAATGTCAAACCTGGGGTTTGAACACTGGTGGGTTAGGGGTATAACTACCCTCCTAGCCACCCAACCACAGGTTGGTTTGCTTGCGCAGTGCATTCCTCGTGTTTGAATTTGTGAGCTTATAGAGTTGGTTTGATCGGTTGAAAAGTTTGTGTTTGTGGTTCGGCAGTGTACCGAGTGCTTGCTCCCGTAACTCTGAATTTAGTTGGATCGAGAAATTCTCACAACTGACAGGATTTTACACTTTTGGCTAGTAATGTTCAACACTTAAAAGAAAATGGCCTTTGAAGGTTTCGAACCTTGGCGTTATCATTAGCAGCGCGCTCTAACCAAACTACTAGTAAGAGGGATGTAAGAAAATGGCCTTTGAAGGTTTCTAACCTTGGCGTTATCATTAGCAACGCGCTCTAACCAATCTACTAGTAAGAGGGATGCTACCAAAACTGGGTATTAATATCAGCAGCATCCAAAACACATACAAGGCATTATATATGCAGGTTTTACATCAAAAGTGCAGCTTTAGTTGATTCCTCACACATTCGTCCATATCATCATCGTTTACATCCACGGTACTTTCTGGTCCTTACGGAAGTAGTAGTATATATTTGCCTACATTTATATAGATTCTTAATTCCAATTTTTTGCCACATTTGTAGTAGTACTGGGAACAATTAGTATGAAGTTGCTTAAATTCTCACACAAACATTTATTTTAGCAATAGACAGAATGTGAATGTAATTAACATCTCATCTTAACAATAAACCACTCACGTTCAAAATCATACTATTTAAGTGGGAGAGTACAGCAAAGGCGGGGGCAAACAGATGATGCAAATTGTAGACATAGCAGATTGTGAAATAAAAGACAGAACAATGAACTCCAACATTTAGGCTACCTAGATTTGATTTCAATCCTACGTTTCCTAGTAAACCCAGTTGTTGCGATCGCAATTGGCCACACCGAGCACCTCTCCTTCTCAACCTCTGAGATGTGGCAAGCAAATCCGATCATAAGTTCATAACTAGAGACGCTGACAACAAATCAAGAGTAGAGGGGGGCAACAGCTACTAGCGAAAAAATCATGCAGACATTTAACGGCATCCACACCATCTAGTTAGTGACTTATAATGCCTCTTGAATGCAAGAGATTGACAAGACTACAACAATATTGTAAGATCGCATGGAAGCATACAAACAATACAGACAATTAATCATACTTGAATAATTTTCATGGTGTTTCACATTTGATCACCAAGTTCAACAAAGCAAGGGCATAGTTTTCAAAGAGTAGTTAATGACTTATTTACTGCCGCTTGAAAGCAAACAAAAAAACAAGTCAAGAGGAAGGGTGGAATGCATCATCATCATCATCAGCAGCAGAACAAATCATGTACTACATCCAACAATGGCATCTCATATAGTTAATGACTAACTGCCTCATAAAACAAAAAATATGAGAGTAACATGGTTAGACTCCATTCACTCGAAACGGGCAGAAGCAAAACAAAATAGATTATCTAATGGAACGACGACAGTTTATGGCACTGCTCAATAGCATATGCTAGCTAATTTTAGATAATTTGTTAGTCTCCATAGGCTAACAAGCCAGGGGCAGCAGCAGATCGCACGCCAAAAACCTCAACAAACGTGCTGAGCAAACAAAATTTTCTACAACAACAACCCCAAGCATTGCTTGAAATTGTTTAGTCCAACCAAATTCGATCAGAACTAAAAATAGAGATCTGCTCAACCAAAACGTCGAGCAACCGTCCAGAAACAGAAACACGAGACACAACAGTATTGGTGTCGATTCCTCGTCTAGCAATAACTGATCCAACGATGTAACACATCATCAAATAGGGGATTCAAATCCCACGCCAATTTCGAACGCTGAGCATGACACACCATGCTCTCATCACACGGTGGCGCCGCACCGCACGCGCACCATGTCGTGGGCACGGCTTTGTGTTTGGAGGACACATTTAGTGGAGAGAAGTTAGTGCGGAGGAGCCGATAGGGATATGGGAGAGCCGACCTCACCTGGACGAGAAGAGGGAGTCGCCTCGTTGGGCTTGGAGCGGGACGAGTTTTTGTGATGATTTACGCCGGTGCTATTACTTGCATGCGATTCAATTCAAGGAATCCGCTGTTGCTGCTTGGATTAATATCATTAGCAACGCGCTCTAACCAAGCTACTAGTAAGAGGGATGTTGCCAAAAAACTGGGCATTGATATCAGGAGCACCGAGAGCATTATATCAGCAGCAACCAAAACACATACTGTACTAGGCATTATATATGCAGGTCTTACAACAAAAGTGTAGGTTTCGTTGATTCACACACATTCGTCCATATCATCATCGTTTACGTCCACGGTACTTTCTGGTCCTTATGGGATCGCATATAATAGATAAATAGTAGTTGTACTATAGTAGTAGCCCCTATGTAACGAACGACTGATCAGAGTACTCAGGTCAGGTATCACGCATAAGGGTGGTGATCATACATGATACGATTATAGCTTATGTCGAAGGAATGACCACGGCAGATGCTGCAATCGGCAGCGAGTAGTAGAACGAAGGGCAAGGGCGGCCAGCCATCTGCGGTGCGAGATGAGGGCGGAGACTCAGGGGTTTACCCAGGTTCGGCCCCCCGGAGGGTAAAGACCTACTCCTGCTAGATTGTATTATGGAGGTGTTTACAATGGGCGAACTCGGCGACAAGGCGGCGAGTTGCTTGGGTGTATGAGGGAACGTATCTCTACTCACCAGCCGTTCTGCAGGCCCACTCGCCAGCCCTTGGACCAGTCGGAAACGTCCCGCTGAGGATACCCCAGTAGGCATATCCCCATCAGTAGTCCCCGAGGCCGTCGTTGATTAGGCGCGGGTGGCTGCTGGCAGTCGGAGTATACGGCTTCAAGTTGGCATCCAGTCGAATCGTCGGCGGGCTCCTGCACGAAGGAAAAAATCCGGCGAACCGAGTTGTGTCTTGGGTGAACCGAACCAACGGGTCGCGGCCTCGGCGAGTAAGTTAGCGAGCCGGGTGGCAGGAGGCGGACCGTCGGGCGTGGTCAAACTAGCCGTTAAGGTAACTTAACGGTAACTTTCGGCGTAATCATCGCGCGGTAACGGCCCCCTAATCTGGCGGGCAGCTTCCGCTATATAAGAGGAATGGTAGGCTATCGGAAAACCAATCGCCCACCATTTCTTCCGAGTACGCACACCTTTCGCCCGTTGATCCCGCGATCTGATCGACCCGCAATCCTCCGACCTCCAAGCAAATCCTCAGCCATGGCCCTCTCCACCGAACCTTGGGGTAGATCCAAGTGCACCAGGGCGCAACTGGCCTCCTTCGAGGAGGCCGGAATCCTGCGGGCCGGCTGCTGGCGAATCCCCGCAGCCGGAGAAACGACCCCGAACCCGCGCGAGAGAGAGTTCATATGCTTCACTAGTCACCTCGAGCGGGGCTTAGGGTTTCCCACTTCTCTGTTCTTCCGGCGCTTCTGCGCCTACTACGGGATCCAGCCCTCGGATCTGGGTCCCCATAGCATCGAGCAGCTCGCCATCTTTGTGGCGTTCTGCGAGTGCTACTTGGGCTGCCGGCCCTATTTTCCCTTGTGGCAAGATCTGTTCCACGGACGGATCAGCCGCGAGGAGGCGGGCGGCCCAATGCTAGCCGCGGGCGGCTTAACCTTCCAACTGAAATCCAAAGCCTCCTTCTTCGACTTGATGCTTTGCCAAAGCGCAAGCGGTTGGAAAAAGTCTTGGTTTTATGTGGTGAGGCGACCCGGAGGGCAGGCGGCGATCCCGGTACTCGGCCGACCGCTCCGAGCGCAATCTCCAGTCGCCAGCTCCGACGACCAGCGGATGGTCGTCGACGAGATGCTCGGACCATTCGCGTCCGAAGAAGAAGGGCTCGAACGGTGAACTGTACAACTGGCTGGCTTGGGCGTCTCGTTCGCGCCGCCTAACGAGCATTACATGTACCAATACGGGCGAGAAGACTCGGTGAAGGCCCCTCGCCGAGTGGAAGCGGAGGACTACCTCCTGGCCTGAAGAGGATCACCAGCGGCATACTGCGGATGCAGGCCGGGCTCCCTCCATACACCGCGATGCGTCCGGCCCAACGGTAATAATTTGATCTTGTTCGCAGATGTGCATATGCGGTAATTCTAACTTTGTTCCATGTTTAACGCAGCTATTTCAAGTGGTGGACGGGTGGCTCCCACCCGCCGATGACGAGAGCTCTGGGCCATCCGCCTAGGACACAAACGAGTCACCTCCCGCCAAAGGTAATGAGGATGATGAGGATGAATCCGAAGAGGAGATCGCCCAGGTCCGAAGACCCGGGCAGCAACGTGCCGAACTCGAGGCGAGCAAGAGCCTCGGCGTCATGGCGATGACGAGGAACTCCGGAGACCACCTCGCTCGCGGCCACTCCCAAGAAGAAGAAGGAGAAAGGCGAGGCCCCCGAGGAGGAGGACGAAGTCGCCGAGGATGGTCTCACCTTGGCGCTCGGTGAGCAGCTCCGATGCCTCGCTCGGCGGTGACGGGCGGCTCAGGCAACCCGCTAGATGCGCCATCCATGGAAGCTTGCAGCTTCACTACCTCCGCCCTTCGCGCCGGTCTCCGGGCTAGGGGAGGCTCCGGCCGTGGCGACTTCGCCTCGCAAGGAGGTCCCGAGCGTGGCGGTCTCGCCTCGCAAGGAGGCTCCGGCCGCGGCAGCTCCACTTCGCGAGGGGGCCTCCGTCGAAGCTGTCCCGGAGGCGCCAACCGCTACCTCAACGTCAAAGAAGCCCTCCGTATCTTGGGCCCCTGGCGTCCTGGAACTGGGGCTTAGTCGCCGATTGGGCCCTGAGCTGGAGAAGCCGGCCGGCCTCCGTACTGGGCTGCGTTTCATTCCAGTCGCCAAGTGAGTGCACTCGGCCTTCATCTTTCTCTCTTAGTATTTGGACTGTTTTGACTGAGTTGTCTCGATACGTAGGACCGGAGTGAAGAAGATGGGCCACCCGACGGTGGCCAAGGTGCCCTCCGCCGCTAGCGAGGAGGACCCTTCCCGTAAGAGGAAGGTGGATGAGGTCGCCGCCTCCACGGAAGGCAGCAAGAAGGCCAAGGGCGACGACATCGTCGCTGTCTTTGACGACACGGCGACCCAAGGCCGGCCGCCCGTGGGAAGCGACCGCTGAAGGGGGATTTCGTTGCCTAGACCGGAGGAGGTGAGCTCCCTTGGGGCGGGCGCGTCAATCGCTACCTTCCCCCGCTTCATGACCAAGGCGGCTACGGCGAGTGCGGCTGCGACCAACCGCCTCGAGACCGCCGACGCTGAGATTGACCAACGCGGGCACACACCGGCGCTGCTTGCGTCCGTGGACGCGCGCAATCGCAGCATGCTTGGCGCGCCATCCAGTACCTCAGTCCCGAGGATCATGTCGGTGTTTTGCAGCGCCTGATTCTTTTTAGTTTCTTGTTTTGTGCGTCGAGTCCGGTCCCGAGTGCGCACTCGCTAAATTGTAGCGGTGGGCATCGAGTATTTTTCGAGCCGCCAGTCCCCGAGTGCGCACCCGCTAAATTGTAGCGGGTGGGCACTGAGTATTTTTCGAACCGCCAGTCCCCGAGTGCGCACCCGCTAAATTGTAGCGGGTGGGCACTGAGTATTTTTCGAACCGCCAGTCCCCGAGTGCGCACCCGCTAAATTGTAGCGGGTGGGCACTGAGGAGTTTTCGTGTGTGCTGACTTTGAAGATGTACAGGGTCTGCAGCTGGAGTCGGCAGAGCGATTGGCTGCGAAGCAGCGTGCTGAGAAGGAACTGGCCGCTCTCCAGGAAGCAAACAAGGAGCTTCAGGTTGTGGCTGCGCAGGCGGAGGTGGCTCGCCAGGAGCTTGTCCCTGCTGGAGAACTGGAGGCGGTGCGGTCTGCGTTGGGCACCGCCGAACAGAAGATCGCCGACCTCGAGCGCGAACTGCGGGAGGCGAAAGAAGAAGCAAGCTCGGCGAACGGGCGAGCGAAGGCCGCCATTGCGGCCGCGGAGGACGATCGAAAGGCGTCTGAAGCCCTCATTGTTGGGCTTCAGAACGACCATACATCGCTTCAAAGTTTCATCACGGGGCTCGCCCGCCCATTGCTTGGTGAGTGCGTCTTCCCTGCCTTATGATTGTACTGTTTGTGGTTTCCATTGTACTCATACTTGTCTCCTTCTCGCAGGTCGTGTTATTGGCTGCCAAGAAGAAGCGAACTCTCTTGACGCGAGGGAGTGCGTGAGCATGCTCGTCGACTCGGCGACGCTGTCGGCGACCTGCATACGCGCCTACCTCCAAGAGATGTCGCCCACGGAGGTTATTCCGTGACCTCGTTGAGGTGTGGGAGTACTTGGAGAAGGCACCCGCGGTCGAGAGTTCATGACGCGTCGGCGTTTCGTCATGAGCGCCGACGGCCTTGAGCCTTGGGCTCGCCCACTTCCCAGGACTTGATCTCGATGATGTGACGAGTGGATACCCTTCATCGACGGGCGGTGGATCTGTCCGAGGTCCTCAAGCTGCGAACGCGCCGCCAGCACTCGAGCGCGTTCGTGATGGGCGACCTCCTTCCTTACCAGGAAACGGTCGTCGCGCCGAACGACCCCGAGCCGCCGCATCGCGACTTCAAGGTTGAGCAGCCTTTCCGCTCGGCGATGGCGGGCGAGCTGACGACGTATCCATCAAACCCGTACACCGCGTTCATCCGTAAGCGCCGGGACGCTGGCGCCTCGTCGTCGAAGCCTGCAGAGTAGTTTAGTTTGCCCAAATGTGTTAGCAGCAGTTCTGCCGAGTAGGCATATGTTGTAATGTAAGACAATGCGATATGCGATTGAATGGAACGTTGTGTTCATTTTGCTATTTGTTTGCGTGTTTTGGATTGATTTTGGGTGAGTCCCCGAGCGCGTCCGCCCTTTGTGGGGTTCCCCTTATATATGATGTTTTGTTGTTTATCATGTGTATGTTGGTTGAGTCGACTCGCCCGAGCTCGGAGAGCCAGTCGCAAGGCGACTCCCTCGAGTGCTCTGTACTTTACCGTTTTCCCGTACGCGAACGGGGCCGGGTGGCCGAGTCCCCGAGCGTGGTACTTGGTAGTTCAAGGCGCGACTCGAGGGTGGTTGAGGACTGAGCGCGTTGGTGTTAGCGCGTCGCTCCTGCCTGGCCCGGTGGGTCAGTCGCGTGGCGAGTCCTGGGCACGCTCTCTTACTTGGCGTTTTCCCTGTCCGATCGAGACGAACTGGTATTCAGTCCCCGAGCGTGGTACTTAGCCGTTCGAGTCGCTATGCCGAGGAGGCGGAGGACCAGGGTCGCTGCAGGAAGCGAAGACAGATGTCTTGGTTCGTAAAACCAGTCGAGCTAGGCGACTCCGATGGGGCTCCGGATTGGCGTTTTTCGTGGACGATGCAAGACCTGAAATGACCCAGTGCTTGTACATCGCACTACTTAGCCGTGCCGGTCGCTGTACCAAGGGTTGACTTCTGTATTTTAGCATGACGCTGTTAATTACGAGTGCGAGTGGCACAAGGCATGGAGAGTAAACGAATTTTGCAGTAACCGTTTCTTTTATTCATAGCGACTGGAGAGTACATATGTGGGGTTCTAGGTATAGAACTTCCGGAGGAGATTTACATTCCACGGCCGCTTGACGTCGAGTTCACCGTCCCCGCGGACGTCGACGAGGTAGTAGGCGTCGTTGCCGAGTACGCGCCCGATAGCGAACGGGCCTTCCCATGGAGGGGAGAGCTTGTGCATGCCCTTCTTGTCCTGGATGAGGCGTAGCACCAAGTCGCCTTCCGGAAGGTGCGGGTTTTCACCCCGCTGTGGTAGCGACGGAGCCCTTGCCGATAGATAGCGGTGCGCGATCGGGCGAGGTCGGCTTGTCGAGTTGGTCGAGCCCATCTTGGCGGGCAGTTCGTTGCGGCCTCCGTATAGTGGACGATCCGCGAGTCGTGTTCGAGGTCGGTTGGCATGACAGCCGGCCGTAGACCATGAAGAAGGGTGAATCCGTCGACCATTGACCGAGGTGCGGATTCCCGGATGACGGAGGGGAGCTCTCGACCCAGCATCCAGCGCGCCGAGTGGTACTTGAGTCGCGGCTTCAGCCGTGGAGGATGCTTTGGTTGGCTCGTTCACCTGGCCGTTGGATTCGGGTGTCTCGACGCGAGGTCGAGCCGGATGTGGTGCTCTCGCAGAACTCGCCATTGCTCCCTTGGCGAGTTTGTGCCGTTGTCCGTGATGATGCTGTTGGGGAAACCGTAGCGGTATATGAGCTCGCGTAGGAACTTAGTGGCAGTCTTCCCGTCGCACTTCCGGACTGGCTTGGCTTCTACCCACTTTGTGAATTTGTCGACGGCGACCAGCAGGTGGGTGTAGCCGGAGGGGGCCTTCTTGAAGGGCCTACCATGTCCATGCCCCACACGGCGAATGGCGGTGATGGGGATTGTTTTGAGCCGAACTTGAACGGCGTCTGGTTGGCGTACGGCACCCGCATCGCTGGACGATATCGGCAGCGTCGGCATGTGCGGTGGGCCAAGAGAAGCCGTGTCGCATGGCTTTGGCGACCAGGAGCGCGGCGTGGTAGCGCAGCGATCGCTGAGTGGATGTCGTAAGATTTTGCGTCCTTCACCGGTTGGACGCAGCGTTGAACACACCGGTGACGCTGCGCTTGTGTAGCTCGCCGTCGATGATGGTGTAGGACTTGCATCGGCGAACGATCATTCGAGCGCTTGTCTCTCGCCGGGCAGGTTGCTGTCTGTGTAGGCGATGTAGGGCTTGGTCGATCGTTCGCTCGGTGACGAAAAGCGACCAAGGTTGCTCTGGTTGGAGCGGGACTCAATGTCGATCTCCTTCGGAGAGAGACGGGCGTGAAGATGGTGTCGAGGAACACGCCGACAGGTGGTGCGAGTCGAGCCGACCCGATGCGAGAGAGGGCGTCGGCCTCCTCGTTTTTCCTTCTGTCGATCCACTCGACAGAGTAGCCTGTGAAGTGGCCGCCCACCTTGTCCACCTCTTGGCGGTATGCCGCCATGGTAGGGGAGACGGCGTCGCAGTGCCGCGACTTGACCCGCAACGAGGTCGGAGTCTCCGTAGCATCGGGCGATTGACGCCATCTCCTTTGCGGCTCGCATGCCGTGGAGTAGGGCCTCGTATTCGGCCATGTTGTTCGTGCAGGGCGTGAATTCGAGGCGGAGGATGTAGCGGAGCTTGTCGCCTTTTGGTGAGGTCAGCACTATCCCCGCTCCGGCGCCGTCCGCGTTCTTGGATCCGTCTGGCGCAGGCTCCAGAATGGAGGTACGGCTTCTTCCGCTGCTGGGCCTCCTCCCGTCGGCGAGGAAGTCGCGGTGCTCGCGACTTAATCGCCTTCGTGGCTCAGACTTAATGTTGTGGACGCCGATCTCGACGGCCCACTTGGCGACCCGCCCGGTCGCCTCGCGATTCTGGATGATGTCTTGTAGTGGAGCTGAGGAGACGACCGTGATGGGGTGCTCTCGAAGTAGTGCGGCAGCTGAGCTCAAGACCGCGTATACCAGCTTTTGGTACTCAGGTATCGTGGCGCGACTCGGTTAGGACCTCGCTGATGTAGTATACCGGCACCGGACGGGCGCTCTTTCCTTCTTCTGGTCGTTCGACGACCATTACAATACCGACGACGCTCGGACGCCGCGACGAAACCAGCATGGGCCTTGTCCTTGTCGCGGGTAGTGCGGCGAGTAGCACCTTTTGAGGTCGCGAGCGTCGTCCGCCTCCTTGTCCCATCGAAGGTGGGATTCTTGCGCATCAGGCGGTATAGGGGCATCGCTTTTCGCCAGCGGGGATGAAGCGATCGAGAGCCGCTACACGCCGCCAGCTTCGACGCCGCAGCACTCGGGTTTGCCGAGCCGGGCGATCGTGTCGATCTTCGCGGGTTTGCCTCGATCCTCGCTTGGAGACGTACGCTAGTAATTGCAGCGGGTACACCAAGGTGCACTTGCCTGGGTTGAGCTTTATTTTGTACCTCGCAGTTGGCGAAGGTCTCGCGAGGTCGGCGAGTAGGTCGCCTTGGCGGCGGATTTTACGACCACGCCGTCTATGTAGACGTGGATATTGCGGCCAATTTGGCTCGCGAGGCATTCTTGCATGCACCGCTGGTACGTTGTTCGGCGTTCTTGAGGCCAAGGTCATGGCGGTGTAGCGAAGGCTCGAATGGCGTGATGAACGCCGTCTTCTCCTCGCCCTCGACAGCCATTTTGATCTGGTTATACCCAGAGTAGGCGTCGAGGAAACATACGACTCGAGCCCGGTGGAGTCGATTATCTGATCGATCCGCGGGAGGACGAATCGCCTTTGGGCAAAGGCGCTCGTTTGTGTAGTCGATACACATTCTCCAGGTCCCGTTCTTCTTTTCGACCAGGACTGGGTTTGCCAGCCACTTGGAGTATTTAATAGGCCGAATGAAGCCGGCAGCGAGTAGACGCTGCACTTCCTCGGCGATTGCCCGACGGCGTTCTTCGTTGAATGGCCGTAGCGACTGCTTGACTGGTCGCACTTTGGGGTCGGCGTTTAATTTGTGCTCAGCGAGCTCCCTAGGGACACCGGGCATGTCGGAGGGTTTCCATGCGAAGATGTCCCTGTTCACGGAGGAACTCGAGCGCGCTTCCTATGCTGGGCTCATGCTCGTCCCGATCGCCACCGCTGGGGTCGCCTGGGACCAGCTCGACGGTGCGGGTGTGCGTCGTGGCCTCAAAGGTTGAGGTGTTTGCGCCCTCTGAGTTGGGCTTCTTGAGTATTGTGGGGTCGTCATTGTTGACCCCGCTCGCGTATTTGGCGAGCTCATCGGCGTGACTAGCTTCCGCGATGACGGCGGGCGAAGTTCGGCCTTTGGCCTCGCATTCGCGCCATGTCGGGTCGCCGTTGATGGTGATGACGCCGCACGGCCGGGAGCTTCATCGCGTTATGCCAGAGCGGGTGCCGCCATGAATTTGGCGAACGCCCACGCCCAGACGCAATGGTAAGGGCTGTCAAGGGCACCAAATAAGACGATCCGCCGTGCGGAAGTTTGCCGGAGTGCGAAGGTGACGGGTAGCGTGACCTTGCCGATCGGGTACGCCTTCCGACCGGGACGGCGATGCGGAACGTGGTGTGGGTTGTCTCGATCATCGACGCGGGAGCCGCAGTCGCTGAAGGTGTCGAGGTAGAGGATGTTGATGGAGCTGCCGCCCCATCGAGTCTTGGGGAGCCGAGTCGCCACCTTGGGCTTGACCACCAGGCGACTCGCCCCGGATACTCGGTGCGTGGAGAGTGGTCTTGCCGCCTGTGTGATGGCTGCTCACCAGTTCAGAACTGGGGACGTCTGTCTGCCACCGTTGACGGCAACAGCTGGCGATGACCTTCTCGCGCTTCGTGTTGAAGCCGGTGAAGGTGTGGAGCGAGCCAGCTACTTTTCCGAATTTTCCGCCATTTTGCGGGTCGTTGTCGGTGTCCTCCCGCGCGTGCCGTGCCTTCTCGATCTCCCTGAGGGTGTGGCGCGGCGGTGGTGTGCGTGGCGGGCTTTCCTTCCTTGCTGTGAAACGCACATGGTTGGTTAAGGAGGGCCGGGATCGAACCTTGGCTTGTTCTTGTAGTTCCCGCCGCTGCCGCGTTGCCCTCCGTCGCGGCGGTAGCTCTTGGGTCGCGCAGCGTGCCCATTGGCGACGGTCGACTTCGCATCGGCGCTTGCCCGTGAGGCGAGTGCCGCCTGTAGCGTAGGGTCGGCGGCGCCGCCATCGTTCCGCCGCCGTTGTCCGCCGGACTCGTCGACGTCTTGATTAGGATCTTCCTCGGCGATCGTTTGGCGATCTCGAGGAGGTCGGGATGTTGTCGAGTGCGGGCGCGTGTCGCTTGAGCTTGGCGACTAGAGGCTCGTGGCGCACGAGGTCTTGAAGCAATGGATCGCGGTGTCCGGTGGATGCCGACCGCTGTACCGAGCTCTTGCCACCGTTGGACCCAGCTGGTCGACGCTGGGTCCCTGGACGCATCGTTCAGTCCTCGATGGTGGTGGCGCGGTGTAGGAGCACTCGAAGTGCCCGAAGGCGTCTCGCATTTCCTCCCAGAGTCGACATCACTGGGAGCGTGTTGATCCATTGCCTGCACGCCCCTCCATCATCGCGGGTGGGTACTTTTCGCTCGGATCATTGGCCCGGCACTTGGGCCCTAGTCGATCGAGCGACCCATAGGCTCGCCATCGCGCGAGTAGTTAGGTGCCGCAGTCGTCGGGCGGCGCGCCAGTTTTGGTTGTTGATGATGTGAGTGCGAAGGCCGATTGGCTCTCCATTAGCGGCGACGAGGTTGGTCGCCGCCCGATCGCAGGAGAGTGTGATTCGCGGGTCGCCGTTGAGCTGCAGTGGCTCGCGGCGGGCAATTGAGGTGTTGCCACACCGCCGACGGCCGCTGAGGCCGCCCGCCCCGAGGAACGCGAGTACACTCGCCCTTGCGAGTCGGGCGCTTTGCTGTTCCACGGCCTTCGCAGTAGGGCCGACATACTGGATCTGAAGGCGCCGCCGCCGTCGCCGTGATCTTTGTCGCCGCGGCTCGGCCTGCCACGAGGTTGTCCATCGGGTGGAGAATGGAAGGCCATTCGCATCTCGCTCCCGTGAGGAGACGACTATCCGCGCTGGTCCTCGAGGGGTGCGGTTGTGGTGGCGGGCACCCATCGCCGTCGATCTGGCGGGGCGGTTGCTTCTCCTGGTGGCGTTCTTCGCAGATCGCGCGCCGCTATCTTGGCGCGGGTCGCTTATCGTCGAAGTTCAGGGCACGCCTGAACGGTGGGATTCAGCGTGACCTGATCCGCTGCTGGTGGTAGCGTGACGCCTCGCTGTCACACCGCCGAGGCGAAATTTTTCGCCGCCTGCTCTTTGCGTCGCTTCCGCCAACTTCAGCGGAGTTCTCGACCTCGTCGCCGTGGCGTTAGGAGGATCGGGTGGAGAAAGGGTCCTCCGGTGGATCGGTGCCGGTGGCCATGTAGGTCGCGGCATGGCGACTGGCACCGTCGTGGAGGTCGGCGGAGTTTTCCGACCCGGAGTCGAAGTCGAAGATCCCGAGGATGGAGGGGTCCTCGAAATCTCCCGCGTTGGAGACCTGAGCGATGGAGCCCGCGGACGAGGCCGGTGATGGATCCGCTAGTGACGCCGGGTCGCCGAGTCGGCGCTGCCGTGAGGGTCGCGTCTTCCGCGCCGCTGAGTTCTCGCCACGTTCTTTGTGGGCGAGTCGCACTTTCGGAGGCGAGGCGGTGGATCGTGCGGATCGGCTCGAGAGCCGATCGCGTGGTGGCGACTTCGCGGATGCGAGCCGAGTCCTCCGAGGTGATGACGCCGGTGAAGCCGACGAAGAGGCTGATCGTGTCGATCGGGCAGGATCACGCCAGGCGTGACGCGGCCGCCGGGACATAGCTGCTCGGCAAGATCTGGAGCATCTCGCCGATCGCTATCATGCGGCCGGTGGCACCGCCTCGTTGATGGGCAGATTGATCTCGCCGCGAACACCGCCAGACCGCCAGGCCCCACGGTGGGCGCCCATCGTCAAGGAATGACCACGGCGGATGCCGCAATCGGCAAAGTAGTAGAACGAAGGGCAAGGGCGGCCAGCCATCTGCGGTGCGAGATGAGGGCGGAGACTCAGGGGTTTACCCAGGTTCGGCCCCCCGGAGGGTAAAGACCTACTCCTGCTAGATTGTATTATGGAGGTGTTTACAATGGGCGAACTCGGCGACTAGGCGGCGAGTTGCTTGGGTGTATGAGGGAACGTATCTCTACTCACCCCTTAGGGAGGTTTATATAGGCTTACCTCCCCTAGGGTTTACATATCTCAACCGATTCGGTTACAACTTTGTCAATCGTTTAACTCAGACCGACTGGGCCTATCTACTCGCCTGGGCCTTCGACCTCCAGTCGCCTGGCACCCTGATGGGCTTCGATCCACTCGCCGTTCTGCAGGCCCACTCGCCAGCCCTTGGACCAGTCGGAAACGTCCCGCTGAGGATACCCCAGTAGGCATATCCCCATCAGCTTACGCCCAATTCAATTTGTATAGTTTTTAGGTATGATGCGTTTGAGGAAGAGTTGCCCTCGGCCATGCATCTTACTGAATGATGCACATGCGTCGGGTAATCTTGGTCCAGACGGACTCAACTCCAGCCTCATCCTCATCAGCGCTTGCAGGACACCGGCGTTTAGGGGAGCGCCGTGGTTGACCGCGTTGTTGTCCGGCACCTGCGGCTGGGGTGGTGGGGCGATCTTGCGGTGGTTGGCGGCCTTGTTGGCCTACGCCTGAGTCTGGAGTGAAGGCGCTTGGGCAGCAGACGCTAGCGTCACCGCCAGCCCAGCAACCTCTTGCGCGGCGCTGCACCTCGCTGGTTCGGGAGCACGCCCATAAGGAACTCTTTCTGGCGGCGTCGTGTCTCCTTTAGGGCCGGATTCCCTTTCCTTGCCATTATGCCTAGCAAAATAACACGGACAACAAAGAATTAGTACTAGCAACATTAGTTGTAGAATGTCGACAACGAACAAATAACATCAAACATCCAATCACCAGTGCATCGCGTCGTATAGTAGTATAAAGAAACTCATGAGAACTCAATCTTCTAAAAATCTATCACCGATGCGGTAAATGCCCCAAATGATAACACTATCAGTTTCCTCTAACTTTAGATCATTCTGACAACACATTCCCTTAATTTAATAAGTCAATGGATTTATCGGATTGTCGGTATATCATAAGATGTACCTTCTTCCACATTAATATTTCAAGCGTACTATAATCGTGCAAAAAACATATCACACCGTTTCTCCTCAATAGAACTTCTCAGTGTACCGCAAAGTCCCTGAATTACTACGAGTGTGGGGGTTCATTGCGGCAACAATGGTTTTGTTTATAAACACTAAATCAGAAAACATATAATGTTCTAATAAACCACAAATAAGTCAAAAGCAGAGAAATCAGGCAGACGTTTAATGGCATGCTGCAGTTTCCAACATAAAGAAAAATTGGAATTAAGAATCTACAATAAATGTGGGCAAATATATAGTATCGAGAACAATCGGTATGAAGTTGCTTAAATTCTCACACAAACATTTATTTTAGCAATAGATAGAATGTGAATGTAATCAACATCTCATCTTAACAATAAACCACTCACGTTCAAAATCATACTATATAAGTAGGAGAGTACAGCAAAGACAGGGGCAAACAGATGATGCAAATTATAGACATAGAAGATTGTGAAATACAAGACAGAACATTGAACCCCAACATTTAGGCTACCTAGATTTTATTTCAATCCTACATTTCCTAGTAAACCAGTTGTTGCGATCACAACTGGCCACACCGAGCACCTCTCCTTCTCAACCTCTGAGATGTGGCAAGCAAATTCAATCATAAGTTCATAACCAGAGACGCTGACAACAAATCAAGAATAGAGGGGGGCAACAGCTACTAGCGAAAAAATCATGCAGACGTTTAACGACATCCATGCCATCCAGTTAGTGACTAATAATGCCCTTTAAATGCAAGATATTGACAAGACTACAAAAATATTGCGAGCTCAGCATGGAAGCATACAAACAATACAGATAATTAATCATACTTTGAATAATTTCCATGGTGTTTCACATTTGATCACCAAGTTCAACAAAGCAAGGGCACAATTTTCAAAATGGTCAATGACATCTAGTTAGTGACTTATTTTCTGCCGCTTGAAATCGAACGAAAAAACAAGTCAAGAGCAGGGGCGGCATGCAGCAACAGAACAAATCATGTAATGGCATCGCCATACAGTTAATGACTAACTGCCTCATGAAACAAAAATATGGGAGTAAAATGGTTAGACTCCATTCACTCGAAACAGGCAGAAGCAAAACAAAATAGATTATCTAATGTAAAGATGATAGTGTATGGCACTGCTCAATATCATATGCTAGCTAATTTCAGATCATTTGTTAGTCTCCATGAGCTAACAATCCAGGGGCAGCAGCAGCCAGATCTCACGCCAAAAACCTCAACAAACATGCTGAGAAAACACAACTGTCTACACAACAACCCCAAGCATTGCTTGCAATTGTTTAGTCCAACCAAATTCGATCAGAACTAAAAATAGAGATATGCTCAACCAAAACGTCGAGCAACCGTCCAGAAATAGAAACACGAGACACATCAGTACTGGTGTTGATTCCTCATCTAGCAATAACCGATCCAATGACATAACACAACATCGAAGAGAGGATTCAAATACCATAGACGTGACAAGAGCCTTTCTTATTATCATTTTTCTTCTGAAAGTTGGTTGAGTGTGTGGCCTTATTCTTATCATCAAACTTACCTTTGCCTTCAGATTTGTTCTTATTCTTGAACTTATGGGATTGGAAGTTTTCCTCTGCACCAAATTGGCACTAGAACCTCTCTCAAATCCTTGGGCAGTTTTTCCTTTGCTCTCTCCTTCTCTTCCACATGAACAGACCTAATGAGATCCGTAACAGAAAACTCTTGTTTCTTACGTTTCAGATAAACAACAAGGTTTCTCCATGAGGGAGGAAGCTTGGTAATAATGCCACGTCCACAAACTTGTCCGGTAAGGTACACTTGAACTGCTCAAGTTTTTTGGCAAGTGATTGTATCTCATGAGCTTGCTCAACGACAGAGCAGTCATCAACCATCTTGTAGTCATAGAATTTCTCCATGACATACAACTCAGTGCCAGCGTCCGAGACCCCAAACTTGGCCTCTAGCGCATTCCATGCGTCCTTCCATTATCAAATGACATATATGGGTCAACAATATTGTCCCCAAGAACACTGAAAAGAACCACCATAAACATGGTACCAGTGTTCTTAAAGGTCACTTCCTGCTGAGCAGAAAGCTCTCCTTCAGGCTTGCCAAAAGTGACACTATAGCAGTTTAGGTTTTCAAACCAGAGAACTGCTCTCGTGCGCCATCTCTTATAGTGCATGCCATCAAAAGGAGGCAGCCTAGTAGCCGCGACTACACCAATGTAGTTCAGTTGTCTATCATCAGGTTTTTGGATTGTTAAAAATATAAGCAATAATCTATATAATTTAATCCGAATAATAAAGTGATAAAACATGATCATACAAACAGTGTCAAAACTAATCATGCATATCAACAAAGTAGATAAACAGATTTCATCTAAATAAGATAAACCTATCACATCTACACCAAACGCTAGAACTAGAAATTCTAGCATAATTTGAAAGATATAGATTGAGATCGCATACGGTGTAGACTGCATAGCAGCGGCAACAGTAGCAACAACATTGTCGCTCATGTATAGGTTGTCGAAGATGTTGGTGATGTCCAGGAAGAAGTTGTCGTTCGGAAACTCGTCGTAGAACGTCGTGATTGCCAGTAGTCGTGCTCCCTAAAAACTTGATCGTCCCTCTTCCGTACAGGTTTATGAGAAGATAAGGTTTTGGAGGCCTACTGTCCTGATCTACGGTACACGCCACAAGCCGGGATGGGGAAGACAAAGGTGACAGAGCAAGGTTTTTCTAGAGGTAGGTGTGTGTGAGGATTAACGATTAGGTTTAACACATAAGCTTATATAGATAAAATCTGGAAACGGTTGCTCAAGAGCACGAAAGTCAGCTCAAAGCATAGTTTCAATCACCATTGGCATAAAAGTTGTCATACTATTATTTTGGACCCAAGAAATTTCTTGTCATAAGTTGAATATAAACCAGCTATTGCGATATCCCTTTGTACAATTTCATTCCAACACAAGAGATTCTGAATTACAGAGTGGACTAGCAAGCCAATAAAACTGGCAAAGCTTTTTTTTCCTTCAGAACATGGAAATAACAGGCTAAAAAGGTCACCTAAACAAACTGCAATCACTAGTGGTGACAACGTGCATAATAGAACACTACTACATACTACTACTATTCCTTTGAATGGGAGGATACCTGGGTCAGTCTCCCGCTAACGGCAGCCAAGTTGCGCGTCCAAGACCCACAACGGCAATTTGGATAGAAATAACCTATAAAAACAAATTCACGAAATGAACTCCGGCGAAAACAAATTTTCTGGACTAACCCTTTTTGCAACACCATACGCCATGCCGTCGCACCCGGAAGAGCAGCGCCATGCTGCGTGGCGCACGCGCCTGCCAACGTGGCTCGCCCATGGCCTCGTGGGTCCCGGTCCAATTAGTGCGGCACCACATCGGGTGGCGCCGTATTGTGTAGTGCAATGCCAACGCGTGTGGCGCCGCACATTAGGTCTTGTACCAGCGCGCCGCCCGGCCCTCCCTCGACCCAAGCCTCATTCCTCTCACCCCAGGAACCTCCATGGCGGCTAGGGTTCGTCGGCCTCGGTGATTCCCCTCTCTAAATCCGCAAGAATCTGGTCGATTTTTCTAAGGATCTTACTCCAATCCCTCCCCCGGGTATCTCCTCTCAAATCCCTTGCTATTTGTCCAAAAAATTCTTGCTAATTTCCCCTATTCTTCAAATTTTGGTGAAACCCTAGTTTCAATTGGATTTAGATGTTGATATGAAGCATTGACATGGGTATTTGATCTTTAGGTTTAGAAATACTTGTAAGATGGATAGTGAACTCCTAGGTTGCAATTTCTCTTTATATTATGAAGCATTGCCAATATATATTACTAATTATATGGTTACATCTAGGTGTGTTAATTTTGTTCATGTAGGATGAATTTTTTGTTCATGTTATAACTATAGTTAGAACTATTGCCAATATATATTACCAACTCTAGATGCTAGAACGATAGGTAGAGTAGGATGAAATTTTTGTTCTTGTTACAATTATAGGTAGAGTAGGGTAGGATTTTGTCATTTTAGAACTATGGCTAGAGTAAGATGGAGTATATGTTAGAACTATAGTTGGAATAAGATGGAATTTTTGTAATTGTTCTTATTGTATCTATTGTTTTGAATATGTAGGATGTATCTAAACACCTCTCTAAACAATGTTCACTATGATGTTCAACACCGTGCCTACAAGTTGTCGGAGAAGAGACAGGTACTAAAATCTTCCATGCAAGTCGAACAAGATGCCATGTTTGTTGAGATGGAAATCTAACCTTTGCCATTGTATGTTTGCAGGAGCTTCTACCCCTTCTACTTAGGTATCACGAGGTCTCGTCCGGCAAGATGCGTTATGACAAGCGGTACACTCCGTACATACAACAGCTAGGACTCCTCCCCTTTATCCACATGGTCACTCGGTCAACACCGGTGTAACATCCCAAAAATACCAAACTTAGATCATCAAACACTAATCATCAAGATTAGGGCTAACAAAATCTTTTCCAAGTAAACCCATGAATGCATGTATATGTGTATGCATGAATTTTGAATTTCTTTAAAAACCACCTTGTTTGTGTGATCCATTGCTTGTAAAATGTTTATTAGGTGAAAATAACATCATCTAAAACATTTCCCACACTTTTCCTAAAGACAAGTAAATCAAAACAAATATATTAAGGGAATGGTCATTTTGACCAATTTAACTCCCATGCCTACTTTGGCTGTCTCAAACTTTCAAAACCTAACAGAAACTTTTCTGGACCTTTGCACCCCTTGAATGTACTCACAACAGAGTATCAAGGCCCACCTTGTGATCATCTAGAAACTTTCAAATGCTTAGTTTAAATGACAATTCAAAATTGAATCTTCTTCATATGGGAAGATCCCACCTTTTCAAAACCCACTCAAACAAGCTCAACTTTCAAAACCCAAGCATCTGCAGACTCACCAGAACCAATCTAGCAAACTCACCAAAATTCATTTCAAAATTCAAAACTTGAGTTCATGCGGCCATTTCATCAAACAGGTGGCAGACAAAAATCAAACAAAACCACAAACACTATAGTGTGCAGTGATTTGAGCCTAACTTGTTCCCTAGTTAGCTCACACACAAACCAGTAGATCATCTAGAAACATTAGCCCAACACTAGCACCCCTGTGATCTTTCCATTGCCATTAATGGTGAACAGCCGAAGCCAACCTTGTCACCCCATTGTGGACAGCAAGCTAGGAGCAGCAGCAAGCCTAGCCAGCATGTCTGGGAGGCATCCCACCGTCCACCGCCACTGCCTGTCCCAGCCGCGAGCGTTGCCAAGCCCTGGACCACGCGCACAAGCCGCGTCTAGACCATGCCGAGCGTGCGCCAGAGCGCCACCCGCGACCATAGTCCCCAGACCGCGCGGCGCCCTCACCGTGCGCACACATGATCACCACCGACCCAGGACACCGCCAGACACTCCCGTTTGCCGCCCCGTGCCATACAACCACCGCCCGCCGTCGAAGACGCCGTCTACGCAGCAGAGCACCGCCTGCCTGCACCAAACCACACCGCCCATGCTCGCGACCATGCCGTTGAGCATCGCCAGAGACACAGACCGCCCCTACCCTTGCCCATGCCAGAGCTGCCTCAGAACCCGACGAGCTCACCGTCGCCCGACGGTCCCTCGCCGACTATAAATAGAGGCCACCCCATACGATTTCTTCACACCATCTCACTCCCTCTCCTCACCGATCGCCAAACCATTCTTAGAGCAAGCCGAGCACCACCGCCGAATTTCACCGAGCCCGCCTCGGGAGTAAAGGAGCCAGCGATTGAGCCGCCCAGAGAAGCCACCGGCAGGAGGTTCGCCGTCGACTTCGCTTCGCCGCCTTGCCGACCTCGCCTGCACCCGGTGAGCCCCAGCACCCCTCACTGCCGCGCTTAGGTTTCGCTTCGCCGAGCTGTCTCGCCGACGATGACCCTCAGTTAGATTAGAACTAGATCGGACGACCCACGTTCCCATACCGCTTCGCCCAGCCCTGTCAGCGACGAGTGGGGACACCCACTTAAGCAGCGGGAGCACTGCGCTTAGCAGGCCGCCCGTTAAATTTCCCGCAGCCCAAAGAATTCAAATTAAACCTTTTTCTTTTTAATTTCAAACACACTTCTGTACCCAACTTCAAAAATCAACCCAGGTCGATTCAGTGCACCAAATTGGATGAAACCAATTTTGTTGGAAAGGTCTGTGAATGCTTAATCCAAGCCCGTTGGATTCAAGTCATTTGGATCTGTAGATCACCCATACCAAAAATAACAAGGCATAAGCTTTTCTGCATTCAAACATTTTTCAAATTTAAATCATAAAAGCTTTTGAGTTGATTCCAAATCTCAAAAATCACATTTAACCATACCTTTCAGAATATATAAAAATATATAGGTTTACTTGCAGAAATAATGTTCAAGGAATGAAATAATGCTACACAAGCATTTCTAGCCACTTTAATCAATTAAAATAAAAAGGTAAAACCTTATTAAATTGTGACACCACTTTAAATCACATTCCCATGGACTACAATATGTGGTGATGACATGTGTCAACATGATCCCATGTTTAGTTTGGAGAATATTAAATCTTAAGTAGTTTTCATGAGTAGAAATTACTTTTCTAAAATAAAAAGACTTCAACCAATCCTTAACCCTGTAAGGTTAGAGATGATGCTAGATCATCTATAGGACCCTTGTGTGTGATGATTACAAGTAGTTAAGTATTGTTTGGTGATTGTGTACCTCGTATTTATTCATAGACGCTAGTACCGACCAAGGATACTACGAGGAGGAAGGAGGATACTACCAAGAGGAAGCCGAAGAGAACTTCAACCACTGCTCTGCACAAGGCAAGCCTTACTAACCAAGTTGACCTATGCAAGCTAAAACTTGCAAGACACTCTACTTTAGCAAGCCTAATGCAAGCTAGTAACTATGCAAGATTATACTGCTATTGATGCAAGTTAACCCTTGCAAGATCCCTACCGATGCCACAAACCCCTATTTATGATCCTACCCACTTGTTAAACCAATCCTAGTTTTATGGCAAGCTTCTTACTTTATTTCTTTATCAAAGCTGCTTAGAGTCTACTTAAGAGTTTGGTAGATATTAGACAGCTGTGCTCAAGTTTGCCCTAAGAGCATAAAATTTGGCCTAAGCTAGAAACCTTGATCTCAGCCTAAGATAGAATGTTGGACTTAGTGAAACTCCACTAGTTACCACCCCTCATTATTACCATCCCCAGCTGTAGATGCTAGTTCTAAGCATAAAACTTGATCAACTTTAGATGGAAATACTTGGTGGAAAAATGGTTATGAAAACCTTGGAATGAGGGATCATTCTATTGAAATGTTTTGGACATGTGTTTCCAAACACTTGATGATTTTGGTGATGAAAATGTTGAGGCATGAGCCTTAGCCCTTTATAAAACTGATGGTTGTCTGGATGCGATACCATTCCAATTTTATCGTACAACCACAATACCCGAATATTGGGTAGGGCTTGACTGGAAACTTATATACCTTAGTATTAGTTCCCTCACGGCCAAGGTCTGAGCTGAGGCTACCTTGTGAAGATTGTCCACTGCAGCACTCCAAGATGACATGGTCATGGTTGGGAGGCCAAACATACTGAGGAGAGGTGCTTATACTAGGAGTGTAATTGAAAGGTTAGGATTGATTATCCGCATATCGAGTATGGTGAATTCAGGATTTGTTCTGACGGATGTATCGAATGTTGTGGTGAAAGTGTACAATCTCTGCAGAGTGTCAAACTATTCGAATAGCGGCGTCCATGATTATGGATGCTTGAGTGGCCATCTTGTTACCCGTCAGACTTTTCAAAATGACTTGTGAAATAAGTTGAGACTTTGACTTGACCACAACAGAGTTGTGACCCGAGTTACAAGATCCCACTGAGGAGTTACAAAACTATAACTAGTTTTGGGAACTTAGTAGAGATAAACCTGGCTTTTTGCAAAATAACCCTAGAGCCTAGTGTCCCATTATCCAAAAAACCCTTACCTGTTATTATTAGTTTGCGAGTACTTAAAGAGTACTCATGGCTTTGTCCCTGGCTATTCCATGGCGGACTATGAAGAGGAGTACCGGAAGATGGACCCTGTGAAGGTTACGACAACTAGGATCATCTCCCATCGTCGAGATTACTGTGACCCGAAGATGGAGCTTCACGCCACTGCTATTATTACGTATTCCGCTTCTTGATGCAGTATTGAGAACTGGATCATGAGATCCCTATTTGTGTAAGAACTTATGTATCGTTTGTAATGGATGATGTACTATGGTATCCAATTGTTATGTCTCGCAAAATGGTAATCACTGGATTGCGATGTATGGCATAACAGCATCCAGATTGAAAAATCCGGTGTTGACAAGTTGGTATCAGAGCCATCCTGACCATAGGAGACCCTAGTTAGGTTGGACGTTGAACCAAAAACTTAGTTTCAAAAACCAAGGAAAACAAATATTTACGAAAACTTATTCTCATTCGTATCTCTTTAATTCTTTCATAAAACTTCATGTTCCTCAAAAACTCTTGCAAAATAGATAAAATTTTGACACACTTGATCACTCTGCTAATCTACTCATCCTCTATTTTTATAGATGGACGTGAAGTACAACAAGTTTTATCAACTCGGAAATGGGGGAGACCTTATCTTTGAGAGGGATCTGGATCAGCTTTCGGAACTTCTGGAGCGTCCGCACCCCGAGTTCTTCGGAGCTCAGCTCAATGATCAAGGAGGATAAGATCTGCAGTGGCTAATTGTTGCAAGTCTCTGAGGAAAGATTGAACCTCCCACAGCAGAGGGAATTCAGTTTACCTTGAGGGAAAACAACTGGCTCGATGGACTTGCCAGAGCAATGCAGGAAGCTCTTTCCCGTCTGTGTGGGCAGAGCATCAATCAGATCAATGGTACTCGCTTTGAGTTTTTCCCAAGACGTGATGCCAATGGACAACCACTGGAAGCCCCATACCACCCCGAGCTGAAGACTCAATTGGACCACCTCAGCTTCATGATGTACGACCATCAGCAGGAGTTGGACAACTGCCGTGACTATTGCAACCACAAGTCTGCCATCATCAAGACGAAGGATCAGACCATCGCCATGCTATCCAAGGATCGCAAGTCTCGCCGCCGTCAGTTCGACAAGAAGGAGCGCATTATTGCCCATCTTCGCCATCGCATCTCCTCTCTGGAAGAGACCATCCACGAGAGAGACATGCAGTTGGAGGAAAGGGAGAATGCAGGAGAGGATCTTCGTGGAGACCCTTACTCCTATCTCAGCGATGATGATGATTTTCTGGAGGATCAGGCCATGGACTTCTTCACCGATGAGGATGATTTCGCCTTCATCGATGATAATGAAGATGATGAAGCCACAAACTCCGAGCAGTAGTAGCACTGAGCACTAGCGTAGTGAGTAGTAGTCGGTCCCACTGTATCGTAGATTCCAGAATGGTTCTTAAAACCATTTGTGTTTCCTTGTTGTGGTGTGTGTTGTACTGTGTGCTATGAGTGAATGAATGAAAAAGCAAGTTGCTAGAAAAACCTGAGTCAAACTCTAAAAACTTTTCAAAAACCCAAACCCTTAGCAATTTCCCTCTTTTCTCATGATCGATATCAATCTTCAGATGCCACGTGGAGGAAGTGGTTCAGCCCCGGACCCGATGTTGCAGATCCTGCAAATGTTGACTTCGACGCTGTCAAAGAGCGGAACGTCAAGCCAACCTAGCCACTCTGCAATGCAGATAGCCAGCTAGCCCACAATAACCAAGGCCATGGAAACCAGACAACCACGGATCTAAACTCAAGAATTTCCGAATACCAACCCAATTTTCACCAAGTCGGAAGAACCCCTAGACGCCGATGATTGGCTGCAAACCATGGAAAATAACTTAGAAGTAGCCGGAGTGGAAGCCAACGAGAAAGTCTTGTTCGCCACCCATTATCTAGCGGAGATTCAGGCATGGTGGAACAGTGTTCGTGCAATGACCGGAGGCCGATGATGACCGGAAGAATTCAAGGTCAAGTTTAGCGAACCCATGTGCCACCGTGTTTGATCAAGAGAATGAGAGACGAGTTTAGAGAGTTGAAGCAAGGAAGGATGACTGTAGTGGAATACCGTGACAAATTTTTGTCATTGGCTAGGTATGCCCCGGACGAGATAGACACCGAAGCCAAGAAGAAAGAAAGATTCCTGAATGGTCTGCATGACGAGATGTAGACGGTGTTATTCAATATCCCCTTTGTTGATATTGAAGCCCTTGTCGACTCTGCTATCCAAATGGAAGGAAAGATCAACCAAGCCAATGAGAACCGCAAGCGTCGCATGATGCATCAACCAGAACCCATCGACCCCAAAGTATCGCCAACCCATCTCCGTGATTTGCCCCACGAACCACGGACCCCTATGACCCGTCCGACCTATCCCAACCGTGGAAACCCTAGACCCGGAGGAAATCACAACAACCCCGGCAACTCTAGCAATTTCACCCGTGCCCCACCCAAATTCAACACCAACAATGCTACCGCCAACCCTAACACCGCCGAGGACTGAAGCAATGTCAGTGCTGTCATGCCAAGGACAAGTCACAAGTGACCTGTTATGACTGTGGAAATAAAGGCCACTATTCCAATGGGTGCCCCAACAAGAAGAATACTACAGCCCCCAACGCCAATGTCCTAGCTCAGCAGCAGCGTCGTGTCCAGCCAGGGAGAAGATTTGCCCTGTGGAATTCACTCAACCGCAATGGCCGCCTTTTTCTCATGCATGTCAAGAAGCTCGAAGCGCAGACGCCGTCGGGTATGTTTTCTCGTTAATTCAGTACTTGCAAGAGTGTTGTTTGATTCGGTGCATCGCATTCATTTGTCACCAAGAATTTGCCTGCACTAGTAAAATTCAACCAACCAAATTGAAGCATGTGATGATTGTGCAAATTCCCGGATCAACCACCAAGGCTAGGCAAATTTGCAAAGCCGTCCCTATCCAAATCCATGGCATAGATTTTTATGCTAACCTAATAGTACTCAGAACTAAAGGTTTGGAAGTAGTACTAGGAATGGATTGGATGTCCAAGCATAAAGGATTGATCGTGCCAAGAAAGCCATTACCATGACCAGTACCACCGAGTATCGGTCGAGCATATATCCAAACCTTACCTCCCAATTCAAGTGTAACAAGAGTCTAGCCCAACCTACCATTGACCAAGTTCGGATAGTCTAATACCCGATGTATTTCCATATGTTTTGCCCAGTATGCCCCGCTCGATATCGAGTTTATCATCGAACTAATCCTAACAGGACCCATAGCCCGTAGACCCTATAGTATGTACCCGTCGAACTAGAAGAACTAAAGAAGCAATCGGATTCCATGTTGGAAATCGATTGATTCAACCAAGTGCGCCCCATGGAGATCACCGCCTTGTTTGTGGACAAGAAGGATGGAGGTAACTTGTGTACGGATTATCGGAAGTTGAATGATGTCACCATCAAGAACAAGTACCCTTGCCTAAGATCAAGATTTGTTTGATCGCTTGACCGGTGCCTGTGTTTTCTAAGATTGATCTTAGAACTGGCTATCATCAACTCAAAATTCGTGCAGAGGATATTCCAAAGACTGCCTTTACCACCCGATATGGATTGTATGAGTATACAGTTATGTCTTTTGGATTAACCAATGCCCCCTCTTATTTCATGAATAAGATTTTTATGGACTTCCTGGATAAGTTTGTCGTTGTTTTCATCGATGACATTCTGATTTATTCCAAATCAGAAGAAGAACATGAGCGACACCTAAGGACCATTCTTGGAACCCTTAGACAGCATCAGTTGTATGCAAAGTTTAGCAAATGTGAATTCTGGTTACAGGAAGTAGGATTGCTCGGTCACATTGTATCAGCCGGAGGAATTGCCGTTGACCCTGCCAAAGTGAAAGATGTAGAAGATTGGCAAGCCCCAACCACTCAAACCCAAGATCGTGCTTTTCTCGGATTGGCGGGATATTACCGCAAATTCGTAGAAGGATTCTCGAGTATAGCCCGACCTATGACACAATTTCTGAAGAAAGACAAGAAGTTTGAATGGAGAAACAAGTGCGAAGCGAGTTTTCAAGAACTCAAAAGGAGATTGACTTCAGCCCCAATCTTGATCATGCCGGATATCACGAAGCCCTTCGATGTGTATTGTGACGCATCCAAGATTGGTCTCGGATGTGTGCTAATGCAAGAAGGCAAAGTTATATCTTATCTATCGCGGCAATTGAAGCAACATGAACAAAATTACCCAACCCATGACCTCGAACTCGCAGCCGTAGTTCTAGCCCTGAAGACATGGAGACATTACCTAATGGGAAACCGTTGTGAGATTTATTCGGATCACAAGAGCCTAAAGTATATATTCACTCAAAAGGAGCTGAATATGAGGCAGAGAAGATGGATTGAGCTAATCAAGGATTACGACCTGGACATTCACTATCACCCTGGAAAAGCCAATGTGGTAGCCGATGCCCTTAGAAGATTGCCGTGCCGCTTGAACTCCATGATTTTAAAGGATCAACCAAGTTTGCACAAAGAGATGGAAGATTTTCGAATGGAATTAGTAAGTGAAGGATTTTTGGCTAGCATCGAACTTCAGCCCACTTTGATTAGTCAGATTAAAGAGGCGCAGAAGGAAAATGCCAGTATCGACGGAATCAAGCGTCGTATCGATACAAGCAAAGTACCCGGATTCACCGAGGACGAAGAAGGAGTTTTGTGGTACAAACGATGCCTTTGTGTACCATCAGATTCTGAGTTGAAAGAAGTTATCTTGAAGGAGGCTCATGATACTCTTTATTCTATCCATCCCGGAGGAACTAAGATGTATCAAGATTTGAAAGAGCAATTTTGGTGGCATAAGATGAAGAGAGAAATCGGAAGCTATATCGCCAAGTGTGATATATGTCAGCGAGTCAAGGCAGGACATCAAACAACCGCTGGATTGTTGCAACCTTTGCAAATTCCGGAATGGAAATGGGATTCTGTAGGAATGGACTTTATCACTGGACTACCTACTTATAGTAGGGGAAATGACTCTATTTGGGTCATAGTGATGATTGTCCAAAGTCGCCCATTTCTTGCTGTCAAAACCACCTATCGAGTTCAAGCTAGCGGAGTTATACATCGCTAGAATCGTTAGTTTGCATGGAGTCCCCAAGAACATAGTCTCGGATCGAGGAACTCGGTTTACCTCGAGATTCGGAAGAAAGTCCAAGAAGGTTTAGGAACCCGCCTAGATTTCAGACCGCTTATCACCCTCGACCGATGGACAAACGGAGCGAGTAAACCAACATCAAGATATGCTTAGAGCATGTGTGCTAGAGTATGGATCCAAGTGGGAAGACTGGCTGCCGTTTGCAGAATTTTCTTACAACAATAGTTACCAAGCCAGTTTGCAAATGGCCCCATTTGAATTTATGTACGGAAGAAAGTGCCGCACCCCTTTGAACTGGTCGGAAGTACGAGAGAGTCAGATCTTCGGACCCGACATCCTACGAGAAGCAGAAGAGAAGGTTCACAAGATTCGTGAGCACCTCAAGACATCCCAATCCCGACAGAAGAGTTACGCCGACAAGAGACGTCGAGACCTCGCCTTCAACATCGGAGATTTTGTTTATCTGAAAGTGTCGCCATTGAAGGGAATGCAACGTTTCCAACTCAAGGGAAAGTTAGCCCCCAGATATATCGGACCTTTCAAAATTTTGAACCGTCGAGGATAAGTATCATATCAACTGGAACTACCTGAAGAGATGTCAGCTGTGCACAATGTGTTCCATATCTCGTTACTTCGCAAATGTCTCGAAGTCCCCGAGAAGACCGAAGTGTTCAAGAATATCGATCACCGGACCATAGAGATCAATGACGACCTAACCTATCCCCAAGTACCCATCCATATATTGGAAGAAGCTTTTCAAACTACCAGGACCCGAAGCATCAAGTTTCTCAAGATTCAATGGAGCAATCACACAGAAGAGGAGGCTACCTGGGAACGCGAAGATCACATCAGGACGGAGTTTCCAGATCTCTTCAAATCCTAGGTAATCTTTTCGTCCTTTTTCAAATATCGGGATGAGATTTTGTTTAAGGGGGGAAGGTTTGTAACATCCCAAAAATACCAAACTTAGATCATCAAACACTAATCATCAAGATTAGGGCTAACAAAATCTTTTCCAAGTAAACCCATGAATGCATGTATATGTGTATGCATGAATTTTGAATTTCTTTAAAAACCACCTTGTTTGTGTGATCCATTGCTTGTAAAATGTTTATTAGGTGAAAATAACATCATCTAAAACATTTCCCACACTTTTCCTAAAGACAAGTAAATCAAAACAAATATATTAAGGGAATGGTCATTTTGACCAATTTAACTCCCATGCCTACTTTGGCTGTCTCAAACTTTCAAAACCTAACAGAAACTTTTCTAGACCTTTGCACCCCTTGAATGTACTCACAACAGAGTATCAAGGCCCACCTTGTGATCATCCAGAAACTTTCAAATGCATAGTTTAAATGAAAATTCAAAATTGAATCTTCTTCATATGGGAAGATCCCACCTTTTCAAAACCCACTCAAACAACCTCAACTTTCAAAACCCAAGCATCTGCAGACTCACCAGAACCAATCTAGAAAACTTACCAAAATTCATTTCAAAATTCAAAACTTGAGTTCATGCGGCCATTTCATCAAACAGGTGGCAGACAAAAATCAAACAAAACCACAAACACTATAGTGTGCAGTGATTTGAGCCTAACTTGTTCCCTAGTTAGCTCACACACAAACCAGTAGATCATCTAGAAACATTAGCCCAACACTAGCACCCCTGTGATCTTTCCATTGCCATTAATGGTGAACAGCCGAAGCCAACCTTGTCACCCCATTGTGGACAGCAAGCTAGGAGCAGCAGCAAGCCTAGCCAGCATGTCTGGGAGGCAGCCCACCGTCCACCGCCACTGCCTGTCCCACCTGAAGCTGTTGCTCGACCACGCCAGACAAGCCGCTGCCTAGACCATGCCGAGCGGCGCCAGCGCCACCCGATTATCGCCCCGCATCAAGGCCCTCACCGCGCACACACGATCACCACCGACCCAGACACCGCCAGACACTCGCTTGCCGCCTGCCATACAACCACCGCCGCAAAAGACGTCTCGCCGGCAGAGCACCGCCTGCTCTGCATCAAACCACACCGCCCCATGCCCCGCGACCATGCCGTTGAGCATCGCCAGGACACACAACACCGTCCCCTACCCTTTCCCATGCCATTAGCTGCCTGTAACGTCGCCCCCGACGAGCTCACCGTGCGCCGTCTCCTCGCTCGACTATAAATAGAGGCCATGTAACACCCTCAGAATCGGACCTATGCAAGTTTGAGCAAAATTTGCCAAACCCGCATAGAAACGATTCAAAGGTGCCCACCAGGCACTTTCGGGTGGAAACGGTAATAACATTACAAACAGTCCTCGATGGGACCCACAGAGAGATATATATATGACTCAAAGAGTCAAGAATACGATATAATATACAAAGATCCAAATCACCTTGAACGATAGAGCGTCCAGCTACGGACAAGATGCAAAGGGCTAAGAGCCCTCAAGAATAACCAATGGCCCATAACCCGCCCAGCCAAGCCGGAAGGGTAACCCCGCTAACGCCGATCTCAAAACCTGCTTAAACAAAGGGTGCCGACAAAGGGCAAAGGAAAAGAAGGAGCGTCAAGATCGAGGCCAAGACACCGAGGCTAGAATTCGGTCCTCGCCACATAGGTATGGTGGATCAAGCGCAGCAAAGATGCACTAAACAACCTATAGAGACTCGATACAACCCGGATATCGAGAGGGATAAGAATGACCTAACCGGATCCAACTCAAGCTATCACCAATCAAACCCATCCCGTGTTTCTCGAGACCAAACGAGGAAGGCAACCGAGGAACTCACAGTTGGCAGCTTTTACTTATTCAGTTATAGTTGCACTTTACTAGTCAAGTTTAGATAATCGTCCCGATAAAGTAAGCAGTGGGCACTTTTAGTTAACCATTCCGTTATAGTGGCGACTTACTAGTCGATACATTTAACATGAGATAACCCATAAACCCAAAGCTTGTTGGTACTTTTAATCAGCCAATTCCGCTAGAAGTTGCCATACTTACTAGTCAGTACAATGGTCGCAAGCGACAATCCAAACAAGCAATTGTGGGTATTATTAGCCATTCCATTATAGTGAAGCTGATTACTAGTCATTACAAGTCAAATTTATAGCAATAAACTTTAGTTATGCTTGTCTATGATCGAGATATCAGGCTCCAAGTCGCCCATATCCATGGACACGGCTTTCGAAAGTTTTACCCGCCGGGTGCACCAATAGCAACACACGCCGATCAACCTCGAAAACCAAATCAAAACCCAACGAGGCTTTCACGATCGAACAATCACAGATTCGAAATATTTCAGGGGCCACCTTGAAGTACATCCGCAACGGAGTAAGCAAGTCGAGACGGACTCAAGGTTTGCGCTAATGGTCAGAACGACGCAGATCCCAATCGGGATCCGATACCGCGAAACATTCCGCCGACCTAAATAGACAAAGGTGCTCTCGCACAATTTTAATACGTATAGCATGGCATAAGTACAGATCGTAAATAAAACCTCAAACTAGTTTGTGGCCCCAAGAAAATAAGATAATCAAGCTCGCTCGGGGGTCCCATATACCTCCTGGATGTGGATAGCGCGATAAATCAAGGAATAGGTATCAAGTACTGGTCTTACGGGACACAAGTGGGCGTTCGGAAACCAAATATTTTCTATCACCCACCGATGCCTCTGCTTATTTCAATTTTAGTTGTTAAACAGAAATTAAAGTGACGATAAGTAAAACTATGATCATCTCCAACATCGACATCATGCGGCAATACATCAACAACTGTGGCATTAGACGACACGCAACAGATTTGAGCAAGCGATCACGACGCGAGTCCAACTATCTACCAAACAATGTAATAGGATGTGTCCAAGGCAATATAGGGCTGCAAGGGATATCACGGGTACGAAACTAGAGCATCGCAACACAGATAGCAAAGATCAACAGGAGGGAATAAATACTAGAAAAGTAAGATAGGTAGAAGGGGGAGATGCTCGCCTGAAAACATTGTCGAAGGGTTCACCCGAAGATCGGAGCGAAGCTCACATCAACTCAACGGCCTTATCCGCGAAGAAGCAAAACACTAGAAGAAGCACCGGATGCAATATTTAATACAACGGCAGAAGATCGGCATGATGCATGTATGAGGTATGGCATGGCAAAGGTGTGGTGCAATTAGGTCAGATTAAGCGGAACCGGGGTCCCGACAATTAGTTAGGTGGTTCATGTTATTTAGAAGCCCCGCAATTTAAATGTTGTATTAGCATGGCGAAAGATAACACCGGGTTCGCTACACAAATTTAGATGAGGCCAATATAAGGCTGGATTTGTCCGCATATGGGCCCCATATTTAATTATTAGGTGAATCGGCATAAGGCCCCCAAACCACATGATAAGATGCATGCATGAACAATTTATATGCAACAGTTATATAGGTGACATTTATAAATTAGGGTTCTGAAGGGGTTCACATTAGGGTCTCGACGGTCTTGGGGTTCCGGTTCGGGTCAGGTCCGGGGTTCGGTCTCATGGAATCGTTTCGATATCGGGGTAGTTCTTGCTCCGGAAGCCGACTTGTTCGCGTCGGGCGCATTGGGTTCTTCCGGTCGAGGTCGTTTTGTCGCCACGAGGACCTTGTCGCATTCGCGTCCTCGGGTCATGTTGTGGGTTCGCCGCCTCATGCGGAGATCCCGGCGTCCTAAGAGAGTACTTGTCGCGCATGTGGCCTTAGGGTTCGGCGACGCGATCTTGTTGTCGAGAGAACTTGTCGGGTTCGCGTATCGGTCGGTCTTGGCGTTCCGGCCATCTTCGGTCTTCGGATCCGAGAGGGTTCGGGGTCTTGACGGGGTTCGTGCGCGCCGGGATCGGTCTTGGCATTCGGGGTGGATCTTGTGGTTTCCATGTGGACGTTCTTGGCGTTTCCTAGTGAAGAACTTGCGTCATCGGGGTCCGAGAAGGGGATCTTGGCGCGGCACCGGGTACGGGATCGGCCTTCGGGTTCCGGTTACGAGCGTCGTTGTCGATCTCGAATTAGCGTCGGTATAATTGAGTCGTGTCTTGTCCGCCCTTTGAAGATGTCGACCTTAGGTTGGCCTCGCCGCTAGGGGAGGACGCGACGCGACATCAATCAAGCTCGCCTAGGGCGACACGACAAGGGCGCATTTACAGCACCGGAGGCGAACGGAAGGCGGCGGCCGCTTCGCAGTGGAGCCTCAGAGGAGAGGAGGGCACGAGGAGGACGCTGGGACGCCTGGCCGTCAGATGGGGTGCTTGGCGGAGGGCCTCGACGGCGGGGTGGCCGAGGCCGAGGGCGAGCGAAGGGCGCGGCGCGGGCTCATGAGGCTGGGCCAAGGCAGGCGGGCAGCGCAAGCGGGCGGCGGAGAGCTGCTGCAGAGAAGCGCCGCGCCGGAGGCTCGAGCGGCCGGAGGGTTTGCAGGGCGGCGGGCGGCCTGAGGAGCGGGCGGGCGAGGAGAGGCGAGGCGGCGGGAGGGCGCCGCCGAGGTTGGTGGGGAGGACCGGGCCAGCGGCGGGGCGCAGCTGAGGGCGAGAGCGGCCGGGCGGGGGTTGGCTGTGGCGGAGTGGGCGCAGAGGCGGGAAGGTGGTCGGAGGGTGCGCGCAGGAGGCGGCGAGGTTGCTGGGCTCGCTGGGGAGAGAGGGATCGGCCGAGAGCGAGGGAAGGAGCTGGCGCGCACCTGGACGCTGGAGGAGGGCGTGCTGGACGAGCCGGGAAGAAGAACAGGGAGAAGGGAGGCAGCCATGGTGGGTGGTGGCCTGGTGGGGCCGGGGAGGGGTGGGGTTGTCGGTTGGGGAGGCCAGGAGCCGAGTGGTGGGCGTGGCACTGTGCGCAAGTGTGCTTGTGTGGGGAGAGAGAGGAGAGAGAGGGGCAGGGTTTGTGTGGGTTTGATCAGGGGTGACGTGGCAGATTTTAATTGGGGGGGAAGAGAGGGGAGCTGAGGTGGCGAGACTTGATTGGAGGGAGTGAGGTGGCCAGGGGGTGTGGGTAGGTTAGTTGGTAGGTTAGGATTATTTGTGGGACTGGTTGGGCCATTTTAAAAATCCTGGGACGGTCGTTCGGGTCAATCGGCCCGTTCGACTGCCCCGCTAAAATAACTTAATATCTTATTTACTTTAATTGGGCCGTTTGCAACCCGATAGCAACAAAACAAAATAATCCGGAGACCCGGGGTTTTGCATTTGAATAAAGATGGGGCGTTTGGAAAACAAATCGGGGTTTGCAAAATAGTTTTATGCAAACTATGCATGATGATGACGATGCAATGCACAAATTCAACGCAATTTTCTAGCAGTGGTTTTGCGGGATGCCACAATTCGACACCACTAACAATGGATCTCGCCCTCGAGATCTGCCTCATGGTACCGGAAAGAAGGTCGGCGAATCAAGTCTTCTCGCCGGTAGATCCTCGCGACACCACTAACAAGAGGTCGTTGTCCGTGATCGCCGGAGAACTCCGAACAAAGGTCAAGGTAGAGGTATCAACAATAAGCCACCTCTAGCTCTGGCGGAAAGGGGAACCGATGCATTCTCATCCACTTCAATGTACAAAAGCGAATAGAAGGGGTAGTCGGCATGGGGCCAATCCATCACGCACCCAAACTATTACTCGTAATCAAGAGAAGAGTGCAACCATTCTAAATGATCAAGATCTCGACAAGCGAGGTTCGGATCAAAGGAGTGATGCAGACTCTGCATCGGATCTGACATAGATGATGTCGTCGCGTCGGCAACACCGGAAGGCACGAACAAGGAACAAAGAATGGTAGCACCGTAGACGGATTCTTCAGGCAGCTTGAACACCGAATGGTAGCACGCCGTTATCAAAGAAGGAAGCGAAATCCTGAAGGTACGACTGAAACCCAACCACGAGAATTCCTGGACTCGAAGAAAGAGACGAGAGCAGATTCAAAACACGTAGGGGTAAGAGGGGAACAGCAGAGGGGTAAGGAGTAAAACCAGACCTAGTCAGAACTATCCAACCGATTTTGCAAAATAGTTTTGACACTCTACTTCGGCCGTTAGCTAGGTTATCCTACAGGCTGGACTTGTGGGGTATCGCAATCGCCGAGCTCGATACCACTCAGAACACCCTCAGACGGACCTATGCAAGTTTGAGCAAATTCGCCAAACCCGCATAGAAACGATTCAAAGGTGCTCACCAGCACTTTCGTAAGGGTGGAAAACGGTAATAACATTACACAACAGTCCTCGATGGGACCCACAGATATATATATATAATGACTCAAAGAGTCAAGAATACATATAATATACAAAGATCCAAATCACCTTGAAAGCGATAGAGCGTCCACTACGGACAAGATGCAAAAGGGCTAAGAGCCCCAAGAATAACCAATGGCGCCCATAACCCGCCCAGCCAAGCGGAAGGGTAACCCGCTAACGCGCCGATCTCAAAACCTGCTTAAACAAAAGGGTGCCGACAAAGGGCAAAGGAAAAGAAGGAGCGCCAAGATCGAGGCCAAGACACGGAGGCTAGAATTGCGGTCCTCGCCACATAGGTATGGTGGATCAAGCGAATGGCAAGATGCACTAAACAACCTATAGAGACTCGATACAATCGGATATCGAGAGGGATAAGAATGACCTAACCGGATCCAACTCGGTTATCACCAATCAAACCCATCCTGGTGTTTCTCGAGACCAAACGAGGAAGGCAACCGAGGAACTCACAGTTGGCGCTTTACTTATTCATTATAGTTGCGGCACTTTACTAGTCAAGTTTAGATAATCGCCCGATAAAGTAAGTGGGCACTTTTAGTTAACCATTCCGTTATAGTGGCAAGACTTACTAGTCGATACATTTAACATGAGATAACCCATAAACCCAAGAGCTTGTTGGTACTTTTAATCACCAATTCCGTTGTAGTTGCCATACTAGTCAGTACAATGGTCGTTTACAATCCAAACAAGCAATTGTGGGCGTATTATTAGCCATTCCATTATAGTGAAGCTGATTACTAGTCATTACAAGTCAAATTTATAGCAATAAACTTTAGTTATGCTTGTCTATGATCGATATCGTGCTCCAAGTCGCCCATATCCGCGCGACACGGCTTTCAAAGTTTTACCCGGGTGCACCAATAGCAACACACGCCGATCAACCTCGAAAACCAAATCAAAACCCAACGAGGCTTTCACGATGAACAATCACAGATTCTAAATATTTCAGGGGCCACCTTGAAGTACACCCGCAACGGAGTAAGCAAGCTCCGAGACGGACTCAAGGTTTGCGTAATGGTCAGAACGAGCAGATCTCAATCGGGATCGCCGATACCGCGAAAACATTCCGCTGACCTAAGACAAAGGTGCTCTCGCACAATTTTAATATGATAGCATGGCATAAGTACAGATCGTAAATAAAACCTCAAACTAGTTTGTGGCCCCAAGAAAATAAGATCGAATCAAGCTCGCCTGGGGGTCCCATATACCTCCCGGATGTGGATAGCGCGATAAATCAAGGAATAGGTATCAAGTACTCGGGGTCTTACGGGACACAAGTGGGCGTTCGGAAACCAAATATTTTCTATCACCCACCGATGCCTCTGCTTATTTCAATTTTAGTTGTTAAACAGAAATTAAAGTGACGATAAGTAAAACTATGATCATCTCCAACATCGACATCATGCGGCAATACATCAACAACTGTGGCATTAGACGACACGCAACAGCACTTGAGCAAGCGACTACGACGCGCGAGTCCAACTATCTACCAAACAACAGGTAATAGGATGTGTCCAAGGCAATATAGGGCTGCAAGGGATATCACGGGTACGAAACTAGAGCATCGCAACACAGATAGCAAAGATCAACAGGAGGGAATAAATACTAGAAAAGTAAGATAGGTAGAAGGGGGAGATGCTCGCCTGAAAACATTGTCGAAGGGTTCACCCGAAGATCGGAGCGAAGCTCACATCAACTCAACGGCCTTATCCGCGAAGAAGCAAAACACTAGAAGAAGCACCGGATGCAATATTTAATACAACGGCAGAAGATCGGCATGATGCATGTATGAGGTATGGCATGGCAAAGGTGTGGTGCAATTAGGTCAGATTAAGCGGAACCGGGGTCCCGACAATTAGTTAGGTGGTTCATGTTATTTAGAAGCCCCGCAATTTAAATGTTGTATTAGCATGGCGAAAGATAACACCGGGTTCGCTACACAAATTTAGATGAGGCCAATATAAGGCTGGATTTGTCCGCATATGGGCCCCATATTTAATTATTAGGTGAATCGGCATAAGGCCCCCAAACCACATGATAAGATGCATGCATGAACAATTTATATGCAACAGTTATATAGGTGACATTTATAAATTAGGGTTCTCGGATAAGGGGTTCACACATTAGGGTCTCGACGGTCTTGGGGTTCCGGGGTTCGGGGTCAGGGTCCAGGGTTCGGTCTCGGCGGAATCGTTCTCGGATATCGGGGGTAGTTCTTGGCGTTCCGGGAAGCCGGACTTGGTTCGGCGTCGGGGCGCATTGGGTTCTTCCGGGTCGAGGTCGTTCTTGTCGTCACGAGGACCTTGTCGCATTCGCGGTCCTCAGGTCATGTTGTGGGTTCGTCGCCTCATGCGGAGATCCTGGCGTCCGGAAGAGAGTACTTGTCGCGCATGTGGCCTTAGGGTTCGATGACGATGATCTTGTTGTCGAGAGAACTTGTCGGGTTCGCGTATCGGTCGGTCTTGGCGTTCCGGCCATCTTCGGTCTTCGGATCCGAGAGGGTTCGGGGTCTTGACGGGGTTCGTGCGCGCCGGGATCGGTCTTGGCATTCGGGGTGGATCTTGCGGTTTCCATGTGGACGTTCTTGGCGTTTCCTAGTGAAGAACTTGCGTCATCGGGGTCCGAGAAGGGGATCTTGGCGCGGCACCGGGTACGGGATCGGCCTTCGGGTTCCGGTTACGAGCATCGTTGTCGATCTCGAATTAGCGTCGGTATAATTTAGTCGTGTCTTGTCCGCCCTTTGAAGATGTCGACCTTAGGTTGGCCTCGGCTGCTAGAGGGAGGACGCGACGCGCACATCAACCGAAGCTCGGCCTAGGGCGACACGACGACAAGGCCAGACGCACGAGCACTGGAGGCGAATCTGGCGGCGGCTTCAGTGGAGCTCGCAGGGAGGGCACCGAGGAGGCGGACGCGGGGACGCCGCCGGGATGGGGTGCTCGGAGGCTCAAGGCGGGGGTGGCTCGAGGCCGGGCGAGGCGAGCAGAGGCGAGGCGGGCTCATGCGAGGGCTGCCACGGCGGGCGCTGGAGGCGGCCAAGCGGCGGGCGGAGCAGCTGCACAGAAGCGCCGGCAGAAGCTCGAGCGGCCGAGGCTCGGCAGGGCGGCGGGCGGCTGAGGAGCGGGGGCGGAGAGGCGAGCGGCGCGGGAGGGGCGCCTCGAGGTTGGTGTGGGAGGACCGGGCCAAGTGGCGGGGCGCAGCGAGGGCGAGAGCGGCGGCGAGGGCGGTTGCGCTGTGGCGGACCGTGGGCGAGAGGCGGGAAGGTGTCTGGAGGGTGCGCGCAGGAGGCGGCGAGGTTGCCGGGCTCAAGGCGCGGGGAGAGGAGGATCGGCCAAGGCGAGAGCGAAGGTGGGAAGGAGCTGCGGGCGGCGCACGGACGCGGGGAGGAGGGCAGCGCGCGGACGAGCCGGGAAGAAGAACAGGGGAGAAGGAGGCAGCAGTTGGTGGGTGGTGGGCCTGGTGGGGCCGGGGTGAGGTGGGGTTGTCGGTTGGGGAGGCCAGGAGCTGAGTGGTGGGCGTGGTCAGGTGCGCAAGTGTGTGCTTGTGTGGGGAGAGAGAGGAGAGAGAGGGGCAGGGTGTGTGTGGGTTTGATCAGGGGTGACGTGGCAGATTTTAATTGGGGGGGAAGAGAGGGGAGCTGAGGTGGCGAGACTTGATTGGAGGGAGTGAGGTGGCCAGGGGGTGTGGGTAGGTTAGTTGGTAGGTTAGGATTATTTGTGGGACTGGTTGGGCCATTTTAAAAATCCTGGGACGGTCGTTCGGGTCAATCGGCCCGTTCGACTGCCCCGCTAAAATAACTTAATATCTTATTTACTTTAATTGGGCCGTTTGCAACCCGATAGCAACAAAACAAAATAATCCGAGACCCGGGTTTTATGCTTGAATAAAGATGGGGCGTTTGGAAAACAAATCGGGGTTTGCAAAATAGTTTTATGCAAACTATGCATGATGATGACGATGCAATGCACAAATTCAACGCGATTTTCTAGCAGTGGTTTTTCGGGATGCCACAGGCCACCCCCGCACGATTTATTCACACCATCTCACTCCCCTCTCCTCACTGATGGTGCCACACCATTCTTAGAGCAAGCCGAGCACCACCTCTCCGGAATTTCACTGGAGCCCGCCGCCTCTGGAGCAGAAAGGAGCCAGCGATTGGAGCCGCCCCAGGAGAAGCCACCGGTACCAGGAGGTTCGCCGTCGTCGACTTAAATTGCTCGCCTCGCCGACCCTCGCCTGCACCGTGAGCCCTCAAAGACCCTCACCGGCCGCTGGGCTAGGTTTCGCTCGCGAGCTGTCTCGCGTCGACGATGACCCTCAGCCGTTAGATTAGAACTAGATCGGACGACCCACGTTGCCCCATACTGTTTCGCCCAGCCCCTTGTCACTGACGAGTGGGGACACCCACTTAAGCAGCCCGCGGGAGCACTACGCTTAGCAGGCCGGCCCGTTAGAATTTCCCGTGCAGCCCAGCAATTCAAATTAAACCTTTTTCTTTTTAATTTCAAACACACTTTTGTACCCAACTTGAAAAATCAACCCAGGTCGATTCAGTGCACCAAATTGGATGAAACCAATTTTGTTGGAAAGGTCTGTGAATGCTTAATCCAAGCCCGTTGGATTCAAGTCATTTGGATCTGTAGATCACCCATACCAAAAATAACAAGGCAGAAGCTTTTCTGCATTCAAACATTTTTCAAATTTAAACCATAAAAGCTTTTGAGTTGATTCCAACTCTCAAAAATCACATTTAACCATACCTTTCAGAATATGTAAAAATATATAGGTTTACTTGCAGAAATAATGTTCAAGGAATGAAAGAATGCTACACAAGCATTTCTAGCCACTTTAATCAATTAAAATAAAAAGGTAAAACCTTATTAAATTGTGACACCACTTTAAATCACATTCCCATGGACTACAATATGTGGTGATGACATGTGTCAACATGATCCCATGTTTAGTTTGGAGAATATTAAATCTTAAGTAGTTTTCATGAGTAGAAATTACTTATCTAAAATAAAAAGACTTCAACCAATCCTTAACCTTGTAAGATTAGAGATGATGCTAGATCATCTATAGGAACCTTGTGTGTGATGATTGCAAGTAGTTAAGTATTGTTTGGTGATTGTGTACCTCGTATTTATTCATAGACGCTATTACCGACCAAGGATACTACGAGGAGGAAGGAGGATACTACGAAAACGAAGCCGAAGAGAACTTCAACCACTGCTCTGCACAAGGCAAGCCTTACTAACCAAGTTGACCTATGCAAGCTAAAACTTGCAAGACACTCTACTTTAGCAAGCCTAATGCAAGCTAGTAACTATGCAAGCTTATACTGCTATTGATGCAAGTTAACCCTTGCAAGATCCCTACCGATGCCACAAACCCTATTTATGATCCTACCCACTTTTTAAACCAATCCTAGTTTTATGGCAAGCTTCTTACTTTATTTCTTTATCAAAGCTGCTTAGAGTCTACTTAAGAGTTTGGTAGATATTAGACAGCTGTGCTCAAGTTTGCCCTAAGAGCATAAAATTTGGCCTAAGCTAGAAACCTTGATCTCAACATAAGATAGAATGTTGGACTTAGTGAAACTCCACTAGTTACCACCCCACATTGTTACCATCCCCAGCTGTAGATGCTAGTGCTAAGCATAAAACTTGATCAACTTTAGATGGAAATACTTGGTGGAAAAATGGTTATGAAAACCTTGGAATGATGGATCATTCTATTGAAATGTTTTGGACATGTGTTTCCAAACACTTGATGATTTTGGTGATGAAAATTTTGAGGAATGAGCCTTAGCCCTTTATAAAACTGATGGTTGTCTGGATGCGATACCATTCCAATTTTATCGTACAACCACAATACCCGAATATTGGGTAGGGCTTGACTGGAAACTTATATACCTTAGTATTAGTTCCCTCACGGCCAAGGTCCGAGCCGAGGCTACCTTGTGAAGATTGTCCACCGTAGTACCCAAGATGACAAAGGGTCATGGTTGGGAGGCCAAACTCACGTGAGAGGTGCTTATACTAGGGAGTGTAATTGAAAGGTTAGGATTGATTATCCATACCGAGTATGGTGAATTCAGGATTTGTTCTCGACGGATGTATCGAATGTTGTGGTGAAAGTGTACAATCTCAGAGAGTGTCAAACTATTCAATAGACGCTGCCATGTTATGGACAGTTGGAGTGGCCATACTGTTACCCCGTCAGACTTTTCAAAATGACTTGTGAAATAAATTGAGACTTTGACTTGACCACAACAGAGTTGTGACCCGAGTTACAAGATCCCACTGAGGAGTTACAAAACTATAACTAGTTTTGGGAACTTAGTAGAGATAAACCTGGCTTTTTGCAAAATAACCCTAGAGCCTAGTGTCCCATTATCCAAAAAACCCTTACCTGTTAGTATTAGTTTGTGAGTACTTAAAGAGTACTCATGGCTTTGTCCCTGGCTATTCCCATGGCCAGACTATGAAGAGGAGTACCTGGAAGATGGACCCCAGGAAGGTTAAGACAACTAGGATCATCTCCCATCGTCAGCATTGCCTGTGACCCCGAAGATGGAGCTTCGCCTACGCTACCGTTATTATTACGTATTCCGCTGCTTGATGTTGTATTGAGAACTGGATCATGAGATCCCTATTTGTGTAAGAACTTATGTATCGTTTGTAATGGATGATGTACTATGGTATCCAATTCTGTTATGTCTCGCAAAAATGGTAATCCTGGGATTGCGATGTATGGCATAACAGGCATCTAGGATTGAAAAATCCGGGTGTTGACAACCGGCCTTCTACCCTGCTGCGATCACCGCGCTTGTCGACCGGTGGAGGCCGGAGACGCACACTTTTCATCTTAGGACCGGGGAGACTACGGTCACTTTGCAGGACATGAGCATGATCCTGGCACTCCAAATCGAGGGAAACCCTGTGTGCATAAGCACGAATTCAGACGGGTGGTGTGAGCAGATGGTCAGCCTTATAGGGAAGGATCCACCCAAGGCTATAAACGTGAAGGGGGAAAGACTGAGGGTCGCTGCCGGGGCTACTTTTAGTTGTATCATCCAGAATTTCAAGACCTGCCCCGGGGATGCTGACGAGGAGACGATTAGGATGTACACTCGTGTGTATGTGTGGTACATCATCACGAGGAATCTCTTTACCGACATCGGTGGGGATCGTGCTCAGTGGCATTGGCTCAAGTTGCTCACGATTTTTGACTCTAAGCTCAGTTGGGGTTCGGCGGCGTTGGCCTGGTTGTACCGTCAGGTAATCAGTTCTTTACAAATGTTGTATATTTCTGCATTACCTCAAAAAATATTGTTCTTACCAAATGTTTGTTCACTTCATGTGCATCTGGATGATGCTTGTCTTAGGAGCGCCACCAATGTAGGCATTGGTGGTTGTTTGCTCCTTCTTTTGATGTGGAGCTGGGAACGCTTCCCCGTTGGACGGCCGAGATTGTTGAAATTCAATGCTTATGTTGATGACAACAATGACCTCCTTCTCCCCACGTGGGATTACAAGTGGGATGTGGTCTCCGAACCGCCAGGCGACCCAGTGGCGGCGTACAAGAGGTACACCAATGAGTTTGACACGATCACCATGGATCAGGTAATTTCCTCGGGTCGGTCAATTATATGTCTTGAACTTGCTTCGAACTTGACAGGAGTGTGGTATGCTACAGGTGACGTGGGAGCCATACGATCGAGGGGAGCGCTTTGGTGTCCCGAAAGACTATCGCCTTAACCCGATTTGCTTCGAAGAATCCCGTCTGTGGCTAATGCGTTGCTCCCATGGAGTGCATGTGGGCTGTTGAGCATCACCAGCCACAGCGTGTCATGACCCAGTTTGGGTTATTTCAGATTGTACCGCCTGAGTGGAAGGACACGAACATATAGCTCCATGGGTAAGATATCATCGTCCAACCTGTGATGCATTTATCCTTCACCAAATAATTCTCTAGGACTTGTTGTTGTGTGCAGCTACGACAGGAAGAAGCATAGGAAGGAGAAGGATTGGGACAAGCTTCACAGGAAGCATGTTGAGAAATTCAGGAGGTGTGTGATCGAGGCTAAGAAAGCAAACAGAACACAGGAAAGTGATACGTCGGAAACGTATCTATAATTTTTGATACTCCATGCTTGTTTACTATCTACTTTTCTTTGCTTTGTCCACACTTTGAGGTGTTTTTATATGTTTTCTGGTACTAATCTATTAACAAGTTGCCCCAGTGCCAGTTGCATGTTTTCTTTTTTTTTTGGTTCTACAAAGGCAGAAAATCAATATTCTCGGAATTGGACGGGACAAAAGCCAAAGTCAATATTTTACCGTGAGCAACACAAAGCAAGAATACGAGATGGAGGAGGCTCACCAGGGGGCCACACCCCTTGGCCGCGCGGGTGGGTCCACCTCGCACCTGGGGGGGTGTAGCCGCCCTGGCGCCCCCCTGCCTCACCTCTTCGCCTATAAAGTCCCCCCGATGCCAAAACCCTAAACACCCGATCAAAACTCCATGAAACTATCTATAGCCTCCGCCATCATCGTCCCTAGATCGGGGGGATCTGAAGCTCTTCCCGGCACCCTGCCGGAGGGAAGATCATCCTGGAGGCCTTCTTCTTCATCATGCCAGCCTCCGATATGAAGCGTGAGTAGTTCCACCTTGGACTACGACTCCATGTAGTAGCTAGATGGTTTTATCTCCTCCTTTGTGCTTTCATGTGTAGATCTTGTGAGCTCCATTCATGATCAAGCTCTAATCTATTTGTAATCATGCATGTTTTGTTTGCGGGGATCCGATTCATATTGAGATTATTATGTTGGTTTGATTAATGGTTTTATATTTATGATTCTATCATGTATGTGTTGTTTGTGATCTTGCATGCTCTCCATTTCTAGTGGTTATCTTGGCCAAGTAGTTGCTAGTGACTCCAAGAGGGAGTATTTATGCTCGATAGTGGGTTCATGCCTCTAGTTTCCAAGGGAAGTGTCAATAATCTCTTCGGTTGTAGATGTGCTATTGCTAATAGGGAGAAAACAACAGTCTCTTGTTCATGGAACATGTGGACTGTTTACCTTACACACTTTTTTAAAGCAGTTATTTGTTGCTTGCAACTTAATACTGGCGGGGGTTCGGATGATAACCTGAAGGTGGACTTCTAGTCATAGATGCAGTTGGATGACGGTCTATGTATATTGTTGTATTGCCCAATCAACCTCATAGGATCTTTCTGGCTAGTAATTGCATTGTTATGCCTTGCTCAGTTCCTGTCAATTGCCCGCTGTAATTTTTTACCCTTCATGCCATGTTGTTTATCTAAGGAGAGCACCTCTAGTGAACTATGGACCCCGGTCCAATCTTTACCATTGATACATCTTCCACTGTTACTTCTTTACTTGCTGCAAACCATCATTACCTTCCACACCATATAGTTAATCCTTTTTTACAGCAACCGGTGAGATTGACAACCTCATTGTTCGTTGGGGAAAGTCTTGAGTTTGTGTTGTGCAGGTTTCTACGTTTCTTGCAACACCTTTGAGAAGTTTCCTCCCTCCTACTGGTTCGATAACCTTGGTTTCTTACTGAGGGAAGATTTGCTGTTGTGCTGCTTCACACCTTGCTCTTGGGGTTTACCGACGAAGTGCTCCACGTCAACAAGGAGTCATCAACAAGTTTTCTGGCGCCGTTGCCAGGGAGGCTAAGGACGTCTTCACAAGTGGAGTCCTCCTCAACCTCTCTCTTTACTTTGTTTTTAGTTTGCTTAGTTTCTTTTGCTTGGTTTTTTTGCCTCTTTTTATCAAAAACTCCAAAAAATTAGTTTAGTTTGGTTTGCTTTCTCTTATCAAAAAGACAAAAAAATTAGTTCCTACTCTAGTTGCCACCTTGCTCTAGCTCACCATGTTGTTCCCCAAGTTCTCCCTGAAGGACCTTTCGATAGGTAGTGGCTCTATAATTGGGAAAGAAAATATTGAAGAATTTTTCATTCATATTAGCAAACATGAGGATATTGAGGATAGAAGAACTTGCTCATAATTATGAAATTGCTGCAGCTTCTTTAGTTCATATGTTGGAGTCTAGGTTTGTTAGCCTTAACCCCATGATGCAAATATTGTTCCTAAAACTAAAATAAGAAAAGAATGCTGAAAAGAGAGAGTTTATTCTTGAAACTTTGCTCAAAGAGTTCCATGATGTTGCTAAGGAAGCCAAAAAGGTCTTTGAGCGTTTTGATATGCTAGGCTCATGTGTAGATGTTGTGGGTACTTCTGATAAAACTAAGCCTAGAGTGGAATTTAAGATACCTATACCCTTTAAGCTTGTTGGGATGCATGAGGCCTTTGAAAATAATTTTGTTTGGATTGTTCCTGAAAATCCTTTTAATGAAATTAATAAACCAAAGAGAGATGAGAAGGTATCCTCCAAAACTCATTTGGATGAGATACCTTTCATACTTGAAGATTTTGCAAGTATTGATGTTAATGCTTCCTCATTTGAAAATACTTGATTTCTTGCTTCTTGTGCCTAACTTAAAGGCGTTAAAGAAAAGTACTTATTGGGAGATAACCCAAGAGTTTCCTTGAGTTTTGGAAGTTATTACTTCAGTAATGACCTTTCCTTATCCTTTTTGTTTGCTTTTTGTGCCAAGAATGACTTCTAATGAGAGGGAAGTAATATTTGGGGAGTTGTTGTCCCGAAACATATTTCTGTCCTCCACCATAAAAATTCGTGAGGAGTCTCTGTACGTCGGATTGAGCTGAAAATTTACGAATAAATCCCCCAGTATGTTAGATAACTTTCGTTAGTTCAACAATTTTTTATTTGAGCAACAAAAATATTACAAAAAAACGGTTTCTACCTATTGGTCTGTTTTGACAAATTTCTGCCATTATTTGCATTTGCTTCTTGTTGATTCCTTTTGAGTTCTCTTTTGGTGAATTGAGATTTTTGAAGTAGTTGCTAAAATTGATTGTGTTTTTAGTGAAAAGTTTTTCTGTTCCAAAGCTAAACCCAAAGGTCTATTATCTTTTGAATACACTAAAGTTGCTAATGAAGATTGTGTGAAGTTTTGTATGAAGGAAAAAATTTCAGGTGAAGAGAGAGAATGATGTAATGAGATGAAGAATGGACAAAAGCTCAAGCTTGGGGATGCCACCCCGGTGTCACCCCAAGAAATATCCAAGAGGTACAAGCGTCAAAGCTTGGGGATGCCCAAAGCATCCCCTTCTTCATCAATAAAAAGCTCAGGTCTTTCTAGACACTTCGTTTTTATTGTTTCATGCACTGTTGTGTTGTTCTTGGAGCGTCTTAGTTTTCATTTGATTTGCTTAGTTTTCTTGAATAAAGTAGTTTGGACCCCCGTTCTCGCTGTGTTGTTTCAAATAAGTCGATTAGTGTTGGAAAGGAGTAGAAAGTTTTTGCTTGAAAGTGCAAGAGAAGCTTGCATTGACTGTGACTTAGACTTTAGCATGACATGCTAGGAGTTGTTTTGACCTTATGTTTAGTGATTATTGCTATATCATGACTTGTTCCAAACATTTGGTATTGCTTAGTGTTCCTTGAAATAATCATGCATTGTTTTAGCATATAAAAGCATAGTATTGTGGTATTCTCATTTGATGTTTTGTTTGGGTTGACTTGGCACATGCTCACACATGTTATGACTATGAACAAGTCACCATAGCCTCTATGATCATTTAGTCCTTGACTTGTAGTACCACTCTATGCTTTGATTAGTAATGTTTTGTCGCTCTGCATGATTATGGCCATTGTTGCTCTCTTAGTTGGTTGCTCCCAGTATTTTGCTAGCCTCCACTTGTATGAGTAAGCTCTAGTCATGCTTATAACTCCCAAGAAACCAAGTTATTCCAAAGTTTCCACTATAAACTCCTATGCATGGTGTGTCACACCATTCCAAGTATATTCTTGTTTTCATCTATCTTCCAATTAAAAAGTATTTTGTTATGTGAAAACTTAGTGATTAAAGCCCTCACAAACTTGATGCCACACTTTATATTCCTTGCCCCTAATAAACTTGAACCATTGTGTCATCTATGTTGTATATTCTTGCACTTATACATTGGAATTAGCAGAACCGTGTTGTCACGGGGAACGTTTTCAACGTTGCACTTGGTACTTTATACACAGTTGATATCATGCTCTTTTGTCTATGGATGTCGTCAGTGTGAAATAAATAGGGATCTTGTAAGTACATGGAGTTATGTATTTTGTGTTAGAGAAACGCCTGGTCCGCTATCCTAAGCCATGCCTAATCATGGTGGAAACTTGCAGCATCACCATAATGAGCATTCTGTGAAGCATCCTCAATAAAAATCTATGCACATAGTAAATAAAAGGATCGCTGAGATGCTCATTGTCTGCTTGCCTTGTCATTTTGGTTATGGGATATCTCATGTACCATGTGCAAGGGGTACCCCGTTGGCGGCTCTCTATGATACACATGTAGTTACTATGACAAGAACTTACAGGTGACCAAAGTTGAGTAGCATGCGGTGCGGCCCTCGTATTCAAGGGACATGAGATTGCCAACTTATACTTTGTCAAGCATATACTCCATCTTTGTTCACTCTAACCTTAATCACTTCAAGATTCTTATGATAGGGGCAATGAGGGCTGAAAGCTAACAAGTACCATAATTTTTGGAAGCTCTTTTTGAAACTTGCAATCCCTGCTTCCCTTTATGAAGGGCCTTTCTTCCACTATTATATTGAGTCTCCACCTTCTACCTTTAGGCACCATTAATAGAGCATAGTTGTCATTCTTAGTTCTATGTGCAGTGTGCCAAAACTTATTGATTGATGCATATTGATGATATTGCTTGTTATTGTGCTACTTGTATCTAGTCACTCTTGTGAACTTTGAAGGTGTCCTATGCATTTATTTGCTACTCTATGAGGGACAAGCTGAATGCCATTATGCCATGTTTTCTGTATGTGAAACAAACAAATGTTTTTCAATGCATGTTATTCATGATCTTTGTTTGTAGCCTTTCATGTTGCATGCGTAGTTACTTTGTCTTATTGTTAGAACTCCATCTTTCATGCACATGTTTAGAGTTCTTTGATCCCAGCTTTTAATGCTTGCAAATGGTTTGATCTTGGTTTTGATGGTGCATGTCACCTCAAAAATTATTCTTTTATCACTTACCTACTCGAGGAAGAGCAGGAGTTAAGCTTGGGGATGCTTGGTACGTCGGAAACGTATCTATAATTTTTGATGCTCCATGCTTGTTTACTATCTACTTTGCTTTGCTTTGTCCACACTTTGAGATGTTTTAATATGTTTTCTGGTACTAATCTATTAACAAGTTTCCATAGTGCCAGTTGCCTATTTTCTTCTGTTTTTGGTTCCAGAAAGGTAGAAAATCAATATTCTTGGAATTGAACGGGACAAAAGCCAAAGACAATATTTTACCGTGGGCAACACGAAGCCAGAATACGAGACGGAGGAGGCTCACCAGGGGGCCACACCATTTGGCCGTGCGGGTGGGCCCACCCCTCGCCTAGGGGGTGCAGCCGCCCTGGCGGCCCCCTGCCTCGCGTCTTCGCCTATAAAGTCCCCCCGATGCCAAAACCCTAAACACCCGATCAAAAATCCACGAAATCGTCTGTATCCGCCGCCACCATCGTCCCTAGATTGGGGGGATCTGAATCTCTTCCCGGCACCTTGCCAGAAGGGAGATCATCCCGGAGGCCTTCTTCTTCATCATGCCAGCCTCCGGTATGAAGCGTGAGTAGTTCCACCTTGGACCACGGGTCCATGTAGTAGCTAGATGGTTGTATCTCCTCCTTGTGCTTTTATGTCTAGATCTTGTGAGCTCCGTTCATGATCAAGATCTAATATATTTGTAATCATGCATGTTTTGTTTGCGGGGATCCGATGGATATTGAGATTACTATGTCAGATTGGTTTTGTCTTATTAATTCTATCATGTCTGTGTTGTTTGTGATCTTGCATGCTCTCCGTTGTTAGTAGCTATCTTAGCCAAGTAGTTGCTAGTGACTCCAAGAGGGGGTATTTATGCTCGATAGTGGGTTCATGCCTCTAGTTTCCAAGAGAAGTGACAGAAATATCTTCGGTTGTAGATGTGTTGTTTGCACTAGGGAGAAAACAACAGTCTCTTGTTCATGGAACAAGTGGATTGTTTACCTTACACACTTTGCTTAAAGCAGGTGTCTATTGCTTGCAACTTAATACTGGAGGGGGTTCAGATGATAACCCAAAGGTGGACTTCTAGTCATAGATGCAGTTGGATGGCGGTCTATGTATATTGTTGTATTTCCCAATCGAATCTCATAGGATCTTTGTGTCTAGTATTGCATTGTTATGCCTTGCCCAGTCCTGTCAATTGCCCTGCTGTAATTTGTTTACCCATCATGCCATGTTTGTTTATCTAAGTAGAACACCTCTAGTGAACTATGGACCCCGGTACAATCTTTATCATTGATACATCTTCCACTGTTAATATTTACTTGCTACAAACTATCATCACCTTCCACACCATACAGTTAATCCTTTGTTACAGCAACATGTGAGATTGACAACCCCACTGTTCGTTGGGGCAAAGTCTTGAGTTTGTGTTGTGCAGGTTTCCACGTTGCTTGCAACACCTTTGAGACGTTTCCTTCCTCCTACTAGTTCGATAACCTTGGTTTCTTACTGAGGGAAGACTTGCTGCTGTGATGCTTCACACCTTGCTCTTGGGGTTTTCCGACGAAGTGCTCCACGTCAACAAGAAGTCATCGGAAAGGCCCTTCAGTCAAGATGCTTTCAATAACTACATCACATGGTTCATTGACAACACGCAGGTGGAGATATACCCACGAGCATTTCAGGATTCGATCTTGGAGGAGCCATTGTTGTTCGATGAGCTTGCAACCGAACAATACAACATCATGGTCAAAGAAGGGCAACAAGTCGAGTTCTCTCCTTTGGTCGACTTCGTGGTAAAGTGTGTTGAATGTTTGTTTTCCGTCTAGGCCCTTTTTACACCTTGCATGGATAACTTACTAGTTTTTTTTGTGTATGACAACGCACGTAGGTAAGAAAGTCCGCCGACGCATGCGAGGATGCTTTCGAGACATACCCTCGTGGAGAGAAGGGAGAGGGTCTGTTTTGTGAATTTGTTAAGAAGCAGGGCCAACGGTTAAGGCGGCTGTTGAACTTGCTAGGTTGTCGTGACCCCGAGGTGGCAACACCGTCCACGTCACGGTCCAACACGCCCCAAGGTGACAATTATGGCGATCATCACTCCACATCCGAGGACGAGTCGAACACATCCGAGGTAGTACAACCATTGCATCCCCCACTAACCCTTGCATTACTAGGCATATGCCCTTACCAATATTCTTTTGTTGACAACTCCAAGGTGAGGAAAGCGTCTCCGACGAGATGACCTTGGGCAACTACACTCGATACAAGGTCCAAGAGCGGTCCGACTACGTGCTCAAGCCAAGGCAACTGTAACACCCTCAGAATCGGACCTATGCAAGTTTTAGCGAAACCCGCCAAACCCGCATAGAAACGATTCAAAGGTGCCCACCAGGCACTTGCGTGCGGGTGGAAAACGAAGTAATAACATTACACAACAGTCCTTGATGGGACCCACAGAACAGATATATATAACAGCGACTCCAAGAGTCAAGAATACAGATATAATGTACAAAGATCCAAATCACCTTGAAAGACGAGCGTCAGACTACGGACAAGATGCAAATGGGGCTAAGAGCCCGAAGAATAACCAATGCCCATAACCTGCCCAGGCCAAGCCGGAAGGGTAACCACGCTAACGTCGCATCTCAAAACCTGCTTAAACAAAAGGTGCCGACAAAGGGCAAAAAAGAGGAGGCCACCATCGAGGCCAAGACACGGCGAGGCTAGAATTCGGCGGTCCTCGCCTACATAGGTATGGTGGACTGAAGCGGCAGCGGCAGCATGCACTAAACAACCTATAGAGACTCAATACAACTAGCGGTTATCAGAGAGGGGTAAGAAAGACCTATTCGGATCCAACCTGATGCTACCATCAAACAAACCCATCCTGGCATTTCCCCCTCGAGACCAAACGAGGAAGTCAACCGAGGAACTCACACCGTTGGCAGTTTTACTTATTCAGTTATCGTTGCAGCAATTACTAGTCAGGTTTAGATAATCATCCTGAGAAGATAAGCAGTGGGCACTTTTAGTTAACCATTCGTTATAGTTGCAACAATTACTAATCAGATGCAGATAGCATGAGATAACCCAAAACCCAGCAGTTGTTGGTACTTTTATTCAACCATTCCGTTGTAGTTGCAAATCTTACTAGTCAGGTACAATTGTCGCAAGCGACAAACCAACAAGCAATTGTGGGCAGTATTATTTAGCCATTCCATTATAGTAAAGCTGATTACTAGTCATTATAAAGTCAAATTTATAGCAGTAAACTTTAGTTATGCTTGTCTATGGTCGAGATACTGTGCTCCAAGTCGTCCATATCCATGGACACGGCTTCGTAAAGTTTTACCCGCCGGGTGCACCAATAGCAACACACGCCGATCAACCTCGGAAAACCAACTCAAAACCCAACGAGGCTTTCACGAACAATCACAGATTCAGAAATATTTCAGGGCCACCCTTGAAGTACACCAAGAACGGTAAGCAAGCTCCGAGACGGACTCAAGGTTTGGGTGGACGGTCAGGAACGATCGAACCCAAAATGGGCTTGTCGACACGCTGAATCGTGTCCCGATCCTAACAAGACAGTGTGCTCCTCGCACAATCGTAAATACATAAGTAGCATGGCATAAGTACAGATCGTAAATAAAACCTCAAACTAGTTTGTGGCCCCAAGAAATAAGACTGAATCAAGCTCGCTCGTGGGGTCCCATATACCTCCGGATGTGGATAGCGCGATAAATCAAGGAACAGTATCAAGTACTCGGGTCTTACGGACACAAGTGGGCGTCGAAACCAAATATTTTCTATCACCCACCGATGCCTCTGCTTATTCCAATTTTAGTTGTTAAACAGAAATTAAAGTGACGATAAGTAAAACTATGATCATCTCCATCATCAACATGCGGCAATACATCAACAACTGTGGCATTAGACGACACGCAACAGCACTTGAGCAAGCGATCACGACGCCGCAAGTCCAACTATCTACCAAACAATGTAATAGGATGTGTCCAAGGCAATATAGGGCTGCAAGGGATTTCACGGTACGAAAACTAGAGCATCGCAACACGTATAGCAATAGATCAACAGAAGGAGTAAATTACTATAAAAGTAAGATAGGTAGAAAGGGGAGATGCTGCTTTGAAAACATTGTCGAAGGTTCAACCAAGATCGGGTAAGCTCACATCAACTCAACGGCCTTATCCGCGAAGAAGCAAAACACTAGAATAAACACCGGATGCAATATTTAATACAACGGCAGAAGATCGGCATGATGCATGTAGGATGTATGACATGGCAAAAGTGCGATGCAACTAGGTCAATATTAAGCGGAACCGGGGTCCCGACCATTAATTAGGTGGTTCATGTTATTACCCTACCCCGCAATTTAAATGTTGTGTTCGCATGGCAGAAGATAGCACCGGTTCGCTACACAAATTTAAATGTGGCCAATATGAGACTAGATTTGCCCGCATATGGGCCCCATATTTAATTATTAGGTGAGTCGGCATAAGGCCCCCAAACCACAGATATGCATGCGAGATGAATGATTTCATATGCAACAATTTGTTATGTTATAAAATAGGGTTCGAGGAAAAGGGGTCACACATCAGAGGGGGCTCGACGATCTTGGGTTCCGGGGTTCGGGGTCGGTCTCAGGGTTCAGGGTTCGGCGAGGTCGTTCTCGGACTCAGGGGTAGGTCTTGGCGCATCCGGCGTCTTCGGGTCATGTTGTCGGTCATGGCGTCCGGGACGAAGCACTTGTCGCATCGGGGTTCTCGGCGGACTCGTTGTCCGGGGTGAAACACTTGGCGTTCCTTGTCTTGTCGAAGGCCTTGTTGCTCTACGGCGAAGAACTTAGCGTCAACGGGGTCCGAGAAGGCGATCTTGACGCGCACCGGTATGGATCGGCTTCGGTTCGGGGGTCTCGGCCCGTAGTTCTTGGTGTCCAAGCGCGCATCAACCAGCAGGTCTTGTCGTTCCATGTCGATGATCTTGGCGTCCGGAAGAGGATACTGCCGCATCGGGTTAGGTCTTCGGTCCGGTTCGGTAGAAGTTCTTGTCGTTCATCTCGACCATACACCCAACAGCCCTGGTACCGGCGAAATCAGGCCTAAGGCACGGGCGGCTGCACGGCGGATGGAGGAGAAGGCGGACTCGTCGAGGCAGCGGCCACCGGGGGCGGCTCGCGAGGCTCTGCTCGAGGCGGGCTACAGACGGCGGCGGGCGACGACGGGAGAGGCGCGACCGACGGCGGAGGGCTTGACGGCGGGCGGGCGGGCGGCGCTGGCGAGGTCGGGAGGTCAGGGCGGGGCGACCGCAAGCGGGCGCCTGCCGGCCAGCCGGAGAAGGGCGAGCCATGGCGTCGCCGGCGACGGAGCTCGGAGGCGGGCGGAGCCATGGAGGGGACGAGCCGCCGGAGCTCGTGGCAGCGGGCGCGGTGTCTGGGCGGAAACGGGCCCGACGGGCGATGACCGGCTTGGTCAAGGCTGTTGCGCGTGGTGGGGGCGAAGGCTTGGGAGGCCGAGGCGGGGTCGCCGGCGCTGGCGACGCGAGGCAGAGGGCGGACGGGCGGCCACGGTGCAGCGGCGGAGCCTTGGAGCGGGCGAGCCGAGGGAGGTTGCGCGAGGATGCTGGGAGGTTGGGAGAGGGCGGCGGCTTCGGGGTGGGTGCTCATGGTGGAGGAGATGGGCGCTGGCTGCTGCGAGGCGAGCCGGGAGCGGGGCGGGTGGCTGGCGTGAGGCGAGAGGAGGCAGCTGCTCGGAGGCGGAGGGGGAAGGGCGAAGGGCGGAGAGGTTGGTGGAAGAGGGCGGCGGCCTGCCGAGAAGGAGGAGAGGAGGTGGAGGCGCAGCTGGAAGGAGAAGGGCGGCCCCGGAACGCAGGGCCGTAGAGGAGAGCGAGGAAGAAGAAACGAGGAGGAGGGGCATGCCGGGGTGGGGCCTGCAGGGTGCGTCATGCGTGTGTGCTAGTCTGTAACTGGCGGGTCAGGCCAGGGGTGGGGCCTGTGGTGGCACTGGGTGGTGGGAGGGGTCGATCGGGGTGGTGGATGCTTTGTGTGTGTGTGTCTTTGGCCGTGGGGTGGGGCCAGGCGATAGGGAGGAGAGAAGGAGGGGTCTGAGTGGGTGGCGTGTGGGCCAGGGGGGGTGAGAGAGAGGGGAAAAGTGGGAGCTGTCTGGGTGGGGTCCATGTGTCGGTGGGAAGAGGGAGAGAGGGTAGGATGGGCTAGGGTGAGAGAAGGAGAAGGGGCTAGAAAAGTGGTGGATCGGTGAGGTGGCGTGTGGGTAGGAAATGGGTGAGAGGGTGAGGTGCCAGCCAGAGATTGGTGGGTAGGATAGGATTTGGGTCTAAATAGGATTTAGATGGGGCTGTTTTAGTTTTTGTGTTTGTTTGGTTCTGTTCAAATTAAAACAAAGCCACTTTGCAAAATAGTTTTTAGACAAATAAACTCTCCGATGCGATCGGGGTTTTGTGTTTAAAAATAAGAGGGGTGTTTGTATAAATCTAAACTAGGCTTTTCAAATAATGCAGACAAACAATGCACGAAGATGACGATGCAATGCACAAAAACAACGCGATTTTCTAGTAGTGGTTTTGCGGGATGCCACAGCAACCCAAGAAGCCTTACACACCAGACCCTTTTGCGGTCAAGGCAAAGAATTCCAAGCAGACATAACATTTAGAGGTGGATGATGAAGAGGAATCGAGGAGGAGGAACATTCCCGCGATAAGGCGTCGAGTAAAGAAGATGACCCGTGGGAAGTAGAGTAGATGTGGTCTTGTTAGTTTTTGAACTTTGGTGTCGTTTGAACTTGCTAGCTGTATTGTCAAACCATGTGATGTTGTATTATCGAACCATGTACTGTCAAACCATGTGAAGTCTTTCCTATTTCAGTTTTCAAGGGATGTGGACTGCTCGTGGTGTTAATTGTTATTTAAATTTTCTGAAATGCTATATAATTTACCTTAAAGAGTTTGCAAGCAATTGTCAAATCAAATCATAACAAGTGAAATGTTGCAGCTGTTTGACAAAGGGCCTAACAAGTTCGAAGATTCAGCAGTGCCACTGCCATCGTTGTTGTTGTCCTGGCAGACATGTGCGACGCCACGGCCTACGGCACCGCACAATAGCTACTCGTTGGGCTGGAGTCTACAGGCATGTGCGGCGCCATGAGGCATGGCGTTGCATAGTGCGCGACATGCCTGTACTCCATGAGGCATGGAGTCTACAGGGCGTTGCACCGTGCAACGCCACGCCTCATGGCGCCGCACATGGGTTCCAAAAACAACAGAACTTCTGTTGATTTTGGATCCCATGTGCGGCGCCATGTGGCATGGCGTTGCATTGTGCAACGTCCTGTATGGTGGCGCTGCACCGTGTAACATATGCCTTATGGCGCCGCACATGGGTTCTAAAATCGACAAACGCTTCTGTTGATTTCTGAGCCCATGTGCGGCGCCATGTGTGATGGCTTTGCACGGTACAACTCCACGCCGTGTGGCGTCGCACACTCAGGATGTTGTGACATCCAACTTTAAGGGGTTGTTTCAAGGGAAAATCGCGAACATAAGCAAAATCTTTCGGGGGGGGCAAATGTTTCTGGGGAAAATCTTGACACATGCAAAATAACACGAGCCTCCTCCATGGCTCCCGGTTACATACTCAAAGTCTAGAACATAGACCCTTTTCCCTTCGTCTTCCTCTCTTCGTCTTACTCCATGGAGCGCCACGCCGTTCGACGCAGCCTTTCCCTCTCCGCAGCACGAGCCTCCTTCTCGAGATGCTCCTCTTCCTCCTCTTTCTTGTGGCGCTCGTCCTCACGTTGCTTGCGCTTCTTCGCCATCTCCTTATCACGCAGCTCTTCTTGGTACCGCCTTATTCTTATGGCACGATCGATCTCTTGGATAGACTTCATGGCTTGAGGTTGCTCGAGGTCTATCCAAGTGTAATACCTGCATACCGGAGGGGGAGACTAGAAAATAATATTGCATGTTAGTACTATGATATGGAATAGTTGGGACACATGAAGAACTAAATTTCTTTGTGCATATCGGTGGAGTCTCGTACGGGTTGCGGCTGCGCACGGAAGAGCAGGAATAGTTGGCACACATGAAGAACTTCCTTTCCCAAGTATCAGAATTGTAGTCTTTGGACTCCTTAACAATGCAATCAGTTTCGCACCAATAAATAGGAACCTCCTTACCATGGCCACCGTCAATACGATACGCCTCATGTGGCCTTTCCTCTTGGTTAGTGAAAGGTGGCCTAGCATTGGCCCTCCTCTTCCTCTCTTCATCTTCCATCTCCTTTTGCCTCTTCCTCTCTTCCTCTTCCTTCTTCCTCTTCATCCTTCTTTTTCGCCAAGTCACGAGCAAGTTGAACTACCTCTTAAAATGTCTTCCTCTTCTTTTCTTCCTCAACTTCCTTCCTCTTCCTCTCTTCCTCTTCCTTAGCTTCCTTCCTCTTCCTTACCACCTCCATCGTGTCCGCTCAGTACTTCGAGTAGTTCACACCTTCCCCATCATTGTCCTTGTTGGGTTGAGTCGCCATACCTATAAAATGAAAGGTAAACGTTAGTAAAGTAAGCATGAATGCAAAAAAATAGTGGATTTAACCCAATAAGGATGAAAGATAGTAAAATATGCATAAATATGAACATACCTACAAGCATACGGATTTGGTCCTGCTAAGTAACCTATCATATTAGCCCAAGTTGTCGACCTCTTTGTTGTCTAGGAGCTTGTTGTCTAGGAACATTGTGGCTTGCAACTTGTTGGCTAGTTCTTGGTTGACTTGGGACTTGTTGTCTACCACTAGGTTGGCTTGGAGCTTGTTGGCTAGTCCTTGGTTGGCTTGGGACTTGTTGGCTACCACTTGGTTGCCTACTACTTGGTTGGCTACTACTTTATTCATTTCCTTTTCCTCTTTTCCTTTGGGAACACTTTCTTGCATTGTGCCCTTCACCATTGCACGTTCCACACGGTCTCTCTCACCACGTTTTCCGACCACCACCACGTCCCCATCTGTCCATGTCGCTCCTAAAGCGCTTTGTCTTGCGTCTTCCACGTCTAACAACCTTCCATTTCGGATCGGGCCATAGTTGAATTCCATGGTACTCCGTCCATTTTGATTGGTCTAGGTATGGGTGAAATCTAGGAGACCATGTCTTCTTAGTAGTCTCAATAGAGAACTCAGACTCTCTCACCGTGAGCGGATTATTATAGTCCAAATGTCGCCTGCGAGACGCCACGATCAAGTGCGAGCATGCAAGATGAAGAAACAATGGCCTTCCGCATGTGCACTCACAAGTCTTAAGCGAGACCTTGAAAGCTCGGCCTCCGTGTTGGACACCATCAGCCGTTGTACCTCTGGGCTCCGTAACTTGGTAAATTAGCTCGTCATTATCATATTCCGTGACAACTTGAGAATCTGCTTTCCTTGACTAAAATTGCATCCAATCGTAAATCTTAGGTGGGTACTTGTATTTGTAATTATTCTTGTTGTCCCCCGCAATCTGCCGGTCCGTTTCATTTGAGTATTTCAGAAAATACTCATTCATTATGTCGAATGTATATCGGACTATTGCCGTGACGGGCAATGTACGGACACCTTTGAGCAACTTGTTGAAGGCCTCTACCATGTTGCCTGTTATTTGGCCGTACCTCCGGCCACCGTCATCGAAATGTCGTGCCCACTTTTCCATATGTTCAATGTTCCTACTGATAAACTCTTGACCACCCGCATTGAGTTCTTTGTTGGCTAGAAATTTGTTGTACAAGTTAGAGAAACAACATTCTATGAAAGCGAGGAAACAATCTTGTAGATCATCGGACAAATCCTTGCTCTTGCATTCCCTATAGAAGTTTGCACAAAAGTGTCTCATGCACCAACGATGGTGCAATGGAGCATGGCCAGGAATATCAACCATTACCGCATTAAGAATTCCTTGATGACAGTCCAAGATGACACATATTTCTCTTTGAGGGGTTAATATCTTGGTTCTCAAAAGATGGAATAACCACTCCCAATTATCATTGTTTTCCGCCTCCACCAAAGAAAACGCCAAAGGAATCAACCGGTAGTTGGCATCATTGGCTATTGAAATCAAGATAGTGCCCTTGAATTCTCCGGTCATAAAGGCGCCATCAACGGAGATGACCTGCCTACAATGTTCAAAAGCCCGGACACAATGCTCGAAACCCCAAAATGCAGGGCCAAAAACTCGAACGGTTCTTACGTTTACAATCCTTGTCTTGTTCCCATAAGGTTTAACCACATGAACCATGCACGGGTTAGCATTGGCCATCGCTCCTAACAACCTTGGTATTCGGTTATAAGATTCCTCCCAATCACCGTACAATATCTTGAATGCATCTTGCTTAGCCTTCCATGCCTTCCTGTACTTCACCTCGTAGTGAAAGATGGCTTTCACAAGATCCATGACCATCTTGATGCTCATTATTGGAAATGACGCGATGTCATTGGAAAGCCTATAAGCGAGGAACTCGGAGGTGAGTTGCCGGTGCTCATGCTTCGCATCCTTTCCATCCACCATCGGGCCTCGGCACATGTGAGTTGATACACAACTAGATATGTGCCATTCGGGGCCTCCCTTGAATGGTCTTGCACACACAATCCAAGGACATCCTTCCTCCTTGCACTTCACCGTGTAACGCTTATTGATGTCCGAGTGCACGACCGTGTAAGGACGATGATGCTTCACCGAGAAGTCCTTTATCCATTGCTTAAATTCCATCAAGGTCTTGAACTTTGATCCTTTGCAAGAGCCATTATTCACATGATTGCCATCCCGATAAGAACTTGTCCTTGGTCCAAGCACTATGCCCTTGACACCATCAACCTTGGCTTCATCCGCGAGACTAAGATCACGAAACAAAGGCACCCGATGATCCTGGCCCAGTACGGTATCGTGGATTTCAGCCTCTCTAGTCATGAACCCCTCCTCGTCAACTTCTTCTTCAGGACCATCAGCATCCGAGTTCGATGCATAGACTCGAGAATATGGGAGGTCATGGTCCATGTCATCTTGCGTGATATATTTGTCCAAAACTCCAACATTGTTGTTGTGGAGTTCAACATCATCATCTTCACCCCCATAATAATCATTGTCCTCTTACAACACTTCGGCTTGGTGTCTTGAAATCGGGCTCAATGTTTGGGTCAAAGGAGGTTCACTTCATAGCTCTTGGTCTATGGGTGGAGGACTCATAGTACGCAATGGGGAGGCAAGACGGTTCAAGTCCAAAGACAATGAACTATCAACTTTCTTGGTGGCAAATAGCTCAAGAGCCTTGTCTAGTGATTCGTCCACCACCTCCTTGTATGCAAGACAACGGGTTTCGGAGAAGATACGTATGGTCTTCCAATGGACATGCATTCCCAAGCCAACATTATGTCTTCCCTCTAACTCAACAACATTATTTGGGTCTATCCATTTCAATTCAATCCTCAATTGCTCCAAGACCTCGGCATAGGTTGGTGTACGCTCAAACAACAAATCAAGCTCGTCCGGGTCCGGTTCTATGTTACCTCTCAAAAAAGCATCCTTGTCTATATGGTGAACATGAACAATTCTTGCCATGCCTAAGATAATCACAACAACAATACCATGGTCAATATACTCAATACATACAAATGCTACCATGAACAAAATGCCCAACCCATATGCCAATGCAACAACATTCTACCATGCATCTTACAAAACAACCTAGGGTTTGCAAGATATGGGCCAAAACAAGAATTCAATGGGTGAAATCAAAGAAGAAGGGGAAGAATACCTCAAGGCACTTGGGGGTGATCGAAATCCACGGAGAGAGTCTTCTGATTTGGGCACTAGGAGGGAGGAGGTTGAGGGAGGAGCCGAGCCGCCGCCGCCGCTGCTGTGGTTCCTAGGGTGAGAGGAATGAGGCCTGGGTCAAGGGAGGGCCGGGTGACGCGCTGCTACAAGACGTAATGTGCGGCGCCACACGCGCTAGCGTTGGTGGCGCCGCACTAACGGGACCGGGGCCCACGAGGCTACGGGCGAGCCACGCTGGCAGGCGCGCGGCGCTAGGGGTGGGCATAAAAAACCGAAACCGAATACCGAAACCGAATTAACCGGAACCGAAACCGAATACACCGAACCCGAATTAGCCGAAACTAACTTCGGTTAGTAAATATGATTAACCGAATTTATAAATATTAATTCGGTTTTGACTCTCGTTAACCGAAATAACCGTACAAACCGAAAATTATACGTGACAGAGCTAAATATATTTGTGATTTTGTCCCAGACGTTCATTACTGTATGTAGATACTAGCTCAAGCCACAAAAATACAAACATGCAAAAGCTGTCAGGCAACCCATGCATGTACGTATGTCTCCAGCCACATGAACGTACACGTTCGTGGTTTAACCGTCAATTGTGTCTATGAATTTTGTTGGAAGCCTTTCAATTGTTTTCGTGTTTCGAATATAATCATGTATTTTAGCTAAACTCTCAACACATACAATTTGTTGAATGTATAAGGCTTGGAATATAGACATCATTTTTTTGAACAAGCAAGATAGACATCATGCTTATTATGTTCTTTTTCTACACATGCGTTCAAGACATCAGCTACCAATGTATTGTTTTAGGTACTCGCCGACCTGGAGGTTGCTTCTGGTGCGTCGATGAGTGGTTTAGCTCGTATGGATCTGACATAAATTATGGTACAATGTTGTTATTTCCAGAAGTTCAGTTTAAAAACCGAACACCGAAACGAATTGTCCACTAACCGAACTATTAATTAATTAGAAAACCAAAATAATTTTGGTGTCTATTTTGTAGAAACCGAATTATAGAAAACCCGAAAAACCGAACCAAATTAACCGAAAAACCCGAATGCCCACCCCTACGCGGCGCCACGCAGCATGGCGCTGCTCTTCAAGGTGCGGCGCCAAGGCATATGATGTTGCAAAAAGAGTCAGTCCAACAAATTTGTTTTCGCCGGAGTTCATTTTATAAACTTGTTTTTTTAATAGGTTATTTCTATCCAAATTGCCACCCACGACATCTTGATCGTCGTGAAAATCGAGAACCGAGCTCCGGGCTGGAAGAGTGCCCTGCTAAACCCCGGATCGTACGGTTGACTTTTACTGATGCGGTGCTCTTTGCGTTGCCGTCCCGTCCTTGGCAATGAGCGTGATCCCCGTTCCGGCCACAATTAACGGTGCCACGCATGGATCGCCCCCGCCGTGACCGTGACATGGTTTGGAAATGGAAGACCCCTCCTAGCCTCCTCCGGCGGTGACTGTCAGGTGGCCTCGACGTCGGTCTGTCTCTCGCGCGCCGAGGGCGGCCTCGGAGTCCGTGACCTGCACAAGTGTCTCTCATGCATGCATGCTCAAGTTCGTCCGCAAGCTGGTACGGCGCCGGTGGGATCTCTCTTCCACTCTCGCCGTTAGATATATACGCCCACCTGGCGTTCCTTCAAAGAAGCTCTCTTCACCGCGCGCGTCACCAAGGTTATACTAGTTTGGCAACCGCGAGTCCACTGCGTCGGTCTGGTATGGCAACTCGCAACACGCGGCCGGCCCCGGCCTGTTCGCTAGCTATTCGCCGGCCGCCTACCTGACCTGCTGTCTCACTCCATGGACCGTGTACGTCCCTCACTGTTGCCGAGGCGGTCAGTTGTCACTACCTCTTCGCCCCCGGCCTGGCTGACCTCACCGGCCTCGACGGCGCGCGGCGAGCTGGACGCCATCTGGCACGCCGCGCTCTCTGCTGTCGGCTACCCCGGCCGGATACGCGCAAACTCCAACCTCCGGGCCGGGCCGGGCCCCGCGGGGTGGTGCTTGTCGCCTACGATCTCTCAGAACTCGCAACCTACACCCGTCCCCATCCCCCAAGCGCCAGCTACCTCCGCTCCGCCTCCACCGCTCCTCAACGTTCGATGCCAACCGCTGCTGCCGTCGTCGCGTGTAACATGTTCGATGAAATGGCAACAAAGTAAAAATTCTCTTCTTTTGTTGTTTTTTGAGATACATGTGAATGTTTTAGTAGGATTGTGACATGTGCATACATTGTAGTGTCGATGATGAAAGTTTCTTCGAGACTATGGAGGTTGCCAATTCATCTTTTGCACAAAAGCAACATGTAGATGAAAATGATGAAGAGCAGGAGTATGAGGTGGACGAGGACGGCAAGGGCATGGTGGAAGCGTCAGCCGGTAGGAAGGCAAACTACACCGTAGATAAGGATGTGTTGCTTTGCAAGACTTGGTTGAAGATTGGCATGGATCCATTGGTTGGCACCGACCAAAGTAGAGACACATATTGGATAAGAATGAAGGAGTACTTTGATGCATGAATTATTTGGTTCATTTTGATCTTGTTTGTGATAGTTGCTATTGTGTTTTTGGTTTGCGCCGGTAGCGCACGTTGTAGTTTGCAACGCTTGATGGAGACAGAATTCCCGTCGAGCCGCGCGCGTTGCATCACTGATTTGCATCGCTTTAAAATGGTGCATCTGCTGGAGATGCTCTTATATCTTTGAACTTTAGGGTATAAAGATCTTTTCCAGACATACGAACCACATGAACACTACTTTTATTATTTGGTATATATGGGTAGTACCGCAGAACAAGTTTGCTTCCGTGTAACCCAAGAAACAACATGTGCTTGGTGTCATGAGAGGAAGCGCCGGCCGTTCGCGAGTTCGATTCTCGGCGGAGTATACTCGATTAAAATACTTCTCCACACGCGGGACGATGCTACTCCAACCAGAAGTCCAGAACCGGTTCGCGCGGTAGGAATACGAGCTCGGGACGATCCTGTATCAAAATCAGGGTCCAAAACTAGTCGGCTACAAGCCTACAACAGTCTTTATTTAAACGCATCACACGCGTACTCGTGTAACATCAAATATCAAATAGGTGTTTACAGTTCGAGCTACCTTATAGTAACATTTACTATATAGATAATCTGCATCGTTCCGTAAATATGGACGCAATTGCTTCTCCATGTACTCCCGCTGGCAGAAGGTATGTACTCCGACGCAAGTTCAAGCTATTTGTGCCTTATTTTTCTTCCGAAGTTATTTCTACTCCCTTCATCTGGAATTATATTTCTCAGATTTATCTAAACTCGCATGTATTAGGTATATTTTAGTGTAGAGATAGATACATACAAATTTAGATAAATCTGTGGCATCTAATTCGAGATGAAGGAGTAATATTGTGCTTTATTTTTTTCTAAAGTTATTTCTAGCATTCTTTGCCTTATTTTTCGTGGAATAAGGCCATGCATTACGTTACTGGTATTGGTAGTACTACTAGCTTGGCATCTTCCTTTTTAATCAAAAGTAATACTTCATCCGTCTTAAAATAGATATCTCAATTTTGTCAAAATTTGAATGAATTTAGGCACTATTTAGTATATAGATTTATTTAATTTTAAAAAAATCTAAGACATCTATTTTAAGACCGAGGGAGTAGTTTTAGCTAGCTTGCATATACGCTAGGGAGTAATTCTGGATGTTGTGTCTAATACCTAGGGCCACACGGCAGCAGAAACCGAAGAATACTATGAAGAAGTTTTTATTCCTTTTCAAAGTGAAGGTTGGATGTCAAGTTTCCGATAAACACAAGGCTATTGGATCAAAAAAGATATTCAGGCTATGCATTCATAACGAGTATGGCATCAGGGCACTGGCCAAACCTGCACTTATAATAAAATCAACTGCACTAAGGCGGGAAATAAAACTTCGTATAGAGAGGCGGAAGCTTCTATGGATTTATGGTGGCATTCTTCCCAACATCGATACATGGGTAGCTTTCAAGGAAAATTCCGAGACCATGGCACAACTGGATCTTACAATGGACAATGCAATAGACAAGTATGCCCACCGACGCTTGCAAGCCGGATTGTTTTACTTGATCGCAGATATGCATGATTTTACGTTCACGGTTCGCAGTCATCTGTATGGTGGCAATGAATTCTTGAGAGATCTATGGAGAAAGAAGAGACTAGAGCGCAGGATGAGTCGAACTAGTCATGAGATATGTAACAGTTCTGAAAGTGTCAAGGAAGATGATCAATTTGGCACAAACCTTACCTCCACTCTCGTCGCGGTGTTGAAATTGTGTGGCAGAAGGCACGTGTTTGGCATGCTACTTGTTATTTCATCAGCTTTCGCGATAGTATATTTGTAAATACGTATTTGCTAGTTTTCAGGCGTCTGAAAACTTCTTAAGTCTTAGTCGCCTCTTTTACCGTTTGATTTACCTCGTGATTCGTGCTACACATGATTTACAACTCAGGTGTAACTGAGAATTTAATAAGTTGCAACTAGGTTGTAACTGAGAACTACTACAAATCTTATGAGTTGCAACTGAGAATTAGCACAAATATTAGGATGACATCAGCGACTTAGACATAACTAATTCCCAGGCCCCTGAGATCTATGCACTCCCTTGTAAATAACTGTTCAGTTGGGTTAATTTTGGTGCTACTGCTTAGTTTTCTCATGAATTGAGAAATAATCGTCCATGTTGTTTACTCTTTTACAATGCAGAGTTTTGAAGTCACACCACATATTTTCTGGACGATCAACTGACGCATGACCATACGCTGTAAGATGATGACACACTATTCGGTCTCGATGTTACAGAAATAGGTACGCGCTTTAAATTAACTATTTAATACCGTACTCTAACACCTTACTCCAAATCTCTCCAAAAGAGACCGCTCACACAACTAAATAAATAGACTACCGCAGAAAAAGTTTGCTTTCGTATAAACCAAGAAACAACATGAGTCAGACTGCGTGCTGCTTGGTGTCGTTAGCGGAAGCGCCGGCCGTATTCTGAGTTCGATTCTCGGCGGAATATACTCCGATTAAAATACATCTCCTCACGCGGGACGATGCTAGTCCAACCAGTTCGTGTCAATCTTGTGTCGAAATCAGGGTCCAAAACTTTTTTTTACGGGGATCAGGGTCCAAAACTAGTCGGCTACACCCAGTGTTTATTTAAACATCACGCAAATACTCTCGTGTGACATCAAGTATCAGATAGGGTTTTACTAGTTCGAGGTATCTTATAAGTTTAACGTTTCCTAGATAGATCTGCATCGTTCCGTACATGTGGGCGCAATTGCTACTCCAAGTACTCCCGTTGGCAACAGGTATGTACCATAATTCGGGCTATTTGTGCCTTTCTAGCTAGGATCCTTATTTTCTCAGGTATAAAAGAGGACATGCATTACGTTAGTGGTAGTGCTAGTTCTAGCTTCTTCTTCTTTTTATAATTCCTCCGACCCAAATTAATTGATTCAAATTTTGTTTAGATTCGGATGTATCTAAACTTATTTGAAAGCTAGATATATCCAAATTTAGACAAAACAAAATCAACTAATTTGGATCGAAGGAAGTATTCAAGGTACTCCCGCCATTCTAAAAAGTATGTCGTAAATTTGGATGGATCTATTGTCTAGATACAACTAAATTTTGCGACATCTCCTTTTCAGGACGAAGGAAATACTTCCTCCGATCCAATTTAATTGACTTACATTTACCTAGAATCGGATGTATCTAATATAAAACATAACTAGATACATCCGAATCTCGACAAATTCAAGTCAATTTAATTGATTTATATTTATTTAGATATGGATGTATCTAATACTAAAATATGTCTAGATATATCTGAATCTAGACAAATTCAAGTCAATTATTAATTTGGACCGAAGGGAGTAGTTAGTTTTAGCTAGCTTGCATATGTCGTCGGGGGTTAATTTTAGTATGCTATGTCTCGTGCCTAGGACCACAAGGCAACAGAAACCGAAGAATACTATGAAGAAGTTTTTATTTCTTTTCAAAGTGAAGGTTGGATATCAAGTTTCCGATAAACACAAGGCTATTGGACCAAAGAAGATATTCAGCTATGCATTCATGACGAGTATGGCATTAGGGCACTTGCCAAACCTGCAGCTATAATAGAATCAACTGCACTAAGGAGGGAAATAAAGCTTCGTATGGAGAGGCGAAAGCTTATGTGGATCTATGAGGACATACATCCCAACATCCGTAAATGGGCAGCTTTCAAAGAAAATGCCAAAACCATGGCTCAACTGCATCTTACAATTGACAATGCAATAGACAAGTACGCGGACCGACGCATGCGAGCTGGATTGTTTTATTTGATTGCAGATTTGCATGATTTTACGTTCACGGTTCGTAGTCATCTGTATGGCGACAACGGATTCTTGAGAGATCTATGGAGAAAGAAGAGACTAGAGCGCAGGATGAGTCGAACTAGTCATGTGATATGCAACAGTTCCGAAAGTGTCAAGGAAGATGATCAATTTGGCACAAACCTTACCTCCACTCTCGTCGCGGTGTTGAAATTGTGTGGCAGAAGGCACGTGTTTGGCATGCTACTTGTTATTTCATCAGCTTTCGCGATAGTATATTTGTAAATAACTGTTCAGTTGGGTTGATTTTGGTGCTACTGCTTAGTTTTCTCATGAATTGAGAAATAATCATCCATGTTATTTTACAACGCAAGAGTTTGAAAGTTACACCACATATTTTCGCGGAAGCGACGGCTGTTCGCGATTTCGATTCTCGGCGGAGTATACTCGATTAAAATACTTCTCCACACGCGGGACGATGCTACTCCAACCAGAAGTCCAGAACCGGTTCGCGCGGTAGGAATAGGAATACGAGCTCGGGACGATCTTGTATCGAAATCAGGGTCCAAAACTAGTCGGCTACAAGCCTACAACAACATTTATTTAAACACATCACACGCGTACTCGTGTAACATCAAATAGAAGTTTAAAAAAAATCAAATAGATGTTTACTAGTTCGAGCTACCCTTGCCTTATATATCGTTTACTATCTACTAGCTAAGTGCCCGTGCGTTGCTACGGATCATGAATTCTTTGTCCTGCATGGTACAACATAAGAAGAGGTAGCACGGTCTTTGTCTTGCATGTTTTTTTGCACGTCTGTCTCGACGTCACCTTGGGTTTTGATGTTGCTACTTTATTGTATCGGTCCACCTAAAGTGTAACACCCTCAGAATCGGCCCTATGCAAGTTTTAGCGAAACTCGCCAAACCCGCATAGAAACGATTCAAAGGTGCCCACCAGGCACTTTCGTGCGGGTGGAAAACGAAGTAATAACATTACACAACAGTCCTCGATGGGACCCACAGAACAGATATATACAACAGCGACTCAACGAGTCAAGAATACAGAGATAATATACAAAGATCCAAATCACCTTGAAAATGATAGAGCGTCCGACTACGGACAAGATGCAAATGGGGCTAAGAGCCCTGAAGAATAACCAATGGCGTCCATAACCCTGCCCAGGCCAAGCCGGAAGGGTAACCCTGCTAACGACGTCGATCTCAAAACCTGCTTAAACAAAAGGGGTGCCGACAAAGGGCAAAGGAAAAAGAGAGAGCGGTCAAGATCGAGGCCAAGACACGGCGAGACTAGAATTCGGCGGTCCTCGCCTACATAGGTATGGTGGACTGAAGCGGCAGCGGCAGCATGCACTAAACAACCTATAGAGACTCGATACAACTGACGGCTATCAGAGAGGGATAAGAAAGAGCTATTCGGATCCAACCTGAATCTTACACCAAACAATCCCATCCTGGTATTTCCCCCTCGAGACCAAACGAGGAAGTCCACCGAGGAACTCACACAGTTGGCAGTTTTACTTATTCAGTTATCGTTGCAGCAATTACTAGTCAGGTATAGATAGTCATCCTGATAAAATAAGCAGTGGGCACTTTTAGTTAACCATTCCGTTGTAGTTGCAACACTTACTAGTCAGATACAATTAGCATGAGATATCCCAAAACCCAGCAGTTGTTGGTACTTTTATTTAGCCATTCCGTTGTAGTTGCAATACTTACTAGTCAGGTACAATGGTCGCAAGCGACAACCCAAAAAAGCAATTGTTGGCAGTTTTATTTAGCCATTCCATTATAGTGAAGCTGATTACTAGTCATTATAAAGTCAAATTTATAGCACTACTTTAGTTATAGTTGTCTATGATCGAGATACTGTGCTCCAAGTCGTCCATAACATGACACGGCTTTTGAAAGTTTACTGCAGGCTGCACAAATAGCAACACACACTCGATCAACCTCGGAAAAACCAAATCAAAACCCAACGAGGCCTTCACGACAAAGCAATCACAGGATTCAGAAATATTTCAGGGGGCCACCCCATTGAGTACACCCGCAACGAAGTTAGCTGACTCCGAGACGGACCCAAGGTTTGGGTGGACGGCTGTGAACGACTGGGAACCCAAAACTGGGCTTGTCGACACCGCGAAATCGTGTCCCGATCCTAAACAGTACAGGTGCTCCTCGCACAATCGTAAATAAAGCAGTAAAGCATGGCATAAGTACAGGATAGTAAATAAAACCTCAAACTAGTTTGTGGCCCCAAGAAATAAGAATGAATCAAGCTCTGGCTCAGGGGGGTCCCATAATCCTCCCGGATGTGGATAGCACGAAAATTCAAGGAACAGGTATCAAGTACTCGGGGTCCTACGGGACACAAGTGGACGGTTAACAACCAAATAACATCTATTGCCCACCTGTGCCTCTGCTTACTTACTTCAATTTTAGTTGTTAAACAGTAATTAAAGTCTTGATCATCTCCAACAATAAACATGCGGCAATACTCCAACAACTGTGGTACTTGGCGACACACAACAGCACTTGAGCAAGCGACTGCGACGCGCAGGTCCAACTATCTACCAAACAACAGGTAATAGGAGGTGTCCAAGGCAATATAAGGCTGCAAGGGATATCACGGGTACGAAAACTAGAGCATCGCAACACAGATAGCAATAGATCAACAGGAGGAAATAAATACTATAAAAGTAAGATAGGTAGAAAGGGGGAGATGCTCGCCTGAAAACATTGCCGAAGGTTCATCTGAAGATCGGGGCGAAGCTCACATCAACTCAACGGCCTTATCCGCGAAGAAGCAAAACACTAGAATACACACCGGATGCAATATTTAATACTATGACAGAAGATCGGGCATGATGCATGTATGATGTATGGCATGGCAAAGGTGCGATGCGATTAGGTCATATTAAGCGGAACCGGGGTCCCGACAATTATTCAGATGGTTCCAGTTATTAAACTACCCCGCAATTTAATTGTTGTCTTAACAGGACAAAACATGGCATCGGTTCGCTACACCAATTTAAATGAGCCAATATAAGACTGGATTTGCCCGCATATGGGCCCCATATTTAATTATGAGGTGAATCGGCATAAGGCCCCCAAACCACACAAATATGCATGCGAGTATGACAATTTAATATGCAACAATTTATATAGATGGCATTTATAAAATAGGGCTCGGGAAAAGGTTCACACATTAGGGGTCGAAGATCTTGGGGTTCCGAGGGGTTCAGGGTCGGTCTCAGGGGTCGTCGGGTCCGGGAAGAAGATCTTGTCGCACGGTGTCCGGGTAGGCGAACTTGTCGGTTCCGGCTTCGATTGTCGGTGTCGGGCTTGGGTCTCACGCCAGGAGATCTTGGCATGCTATGGTTCGGGTTTGATCTTCGGTTCCATGTCGGGGTTCTTCGGACTCCAGGAAGAAGTTCTTGAGGTTTCCTGTCGATGGTTTCTCTGGGAGTGTCAAGTCCGTGTTGGAGAACTTGGTACTTGGTCATCGAACACCACACAACTAGTACCACATCAACATCACTTCACCATAACAGGCATCAGGGTCTCACATAGATCACATAGGAATTCCAAAGAGCAAAAGCTAGGATAAGGTGGCAGGGGAGCACAGGCGCCTGCACACGGGGGCCGTCGGTGGAGGGTCACACGGCGGGAGTAGGCGCGGCCGGCACGGCAACGCTGTACGGAGGACGGCCGAAGCGGCTTGATGGGACAAGAGAGGCGGCGGAGGAAGGAAGCCCCCCGACGGCGGCGCCCTGCGGATGGCGGCCGGTGGAGGACGAGGTAGGACAGGACGACGGCGGCGGTCGTGCAGGGTGCTGGCGACGGGCCGAGGACGGAGGGTCGGCGGCCTGCAGCGAGGTGCCTGGCAGCCTCGGGACGGGTGGCGCATCACCGAGCGGCGCCGGCGAGAGGAGAGGCGGACGGCGGAGGGGGGTTTCGGGAAGGAGGCGAGGGCGCCGGGGAGCGGGCGGGCGCGCCGACGGGGTGGAGGACGCCCGGTGGCGGGCGCTGCCGGGCGAGGGGTGGGCGACACCGCGTGGAAGGCGAGGAGCTGCCAGACGACGCGGGCGGGATTCAAGGAGAGGGCGGCGGAAGATCTGCAGGAGGGAGGTGGGCGGTGGGCTCGGCCGGCGAGCGGCGACGCGGGACCGCCGAAGGCGGCCAGGAGGAGGCGGGAGGCGGGCGCGAGGAGGGCCTTGGCGGCCATGGCGCGAGGAAGCGAGGAGGGGAGCTCGCCGGGGAGGCGCTGTTGACGGAGGCCGATGGCGGCGGATGAGAGGGAGGATGGGGAGGAGCGGTTGGGGACGCGAGGAGAGGCAAGAGAGAGAGGGAGACGGACGCGGGGCGAGGTGGTGGGGAGGACGGCGGCTCGCCGGAGCGGGGAGGAGCGGTGAGGGAGAGGGGACGCGAGGGAGGAGGTGGGGCCGGAGCAGGGCCGGGGGTGCGGCTGGCGCGGGGAGGAGGAGCCGGCGACGAGGCGAGGATGGCCGGAGGCGGGCTCGGAGAGGGAGCGAGGAGGGAGAGGGAGAGGAAGGAGACGGGCGCGTGGGGAGGAGAGAGAGGCTGCGGGGGCGTGAGGGAGAGGAGGGAGACGGGGTGGGGGAAGCGGCTGGCGCGGGGTGGGGCCCAGGTGCAGCGAGTGAGGTGGGGAGTGGCCAGGCGGGGTCGGGTGGGACCCGCCCAGGGTGGGACCAGGCGGTGGGTGAGGGAGAGAGAGAGGGGGGTAGGTGGGCTGTGTGTGGGTGAGGAAGGGAGAGAGGCAGGGGCCGGGTCCAGGGGGTGGGTTCGGTGGGACCCGCAGGGCAGGGAGGTGGGTTGCTGTGGGTGGATTGGTGAGGTGGCAGGTGGGTAGGGAATTGGGGGTCCAGGGGGTGAGGTGGACTAGGAAGGTGAGGTGGAGGGCTGGGAGTGGCTGGGTAGGTTAGGGCTAAGTAGAAAAGGGTTTGGGTTTCCGGTGGGACTGGTTTGGGCCGATCGGGGTGATAGGTGGCCTGGCTTTTGGGCCGGGCTGCCTTCCCCGATCAAAACAATTTTATTTAAAATATTTTTTGTTTTTAGTTTTAGTAAAAGATTTTGTAATTAGTTTTAGCAAACAAAATACCACGAAGCGTCGGGAGTTTGATCTGAAATAAGACGAGGTGATGAATATAGAAAACAAAAATGGGTTTTTAGCAAAATAGTTTTAAACATATAGATGCATGCTGATGTTATGATGATGCACAGGGACAAGTCATGCGATTATGATGATGCAATGCACAAAAACAACGCGATTTTCTAGTAGTGGTTTTGCGGGATGCCACATAAAGTCACTTTGAAAAACTCATTTTTTTAGAACAATAGGGAAATGTATACATGTGCATAAATAAATATACTATTTTCACGAATTTATGTGGCTATGGCGACATGTTCTTAATAGGGTTTATCCCAAATATATGTATCCTCCACCTCTTCTTGTTAATATGCCAATTATTGTCAATATACCAATTCTACAATGGACGTCACGTTTCTGTCAAATTTTTACTCCACTAAACCAAATTTTCATTAGCTTTAGCTTCAAAACACAAAAAGGGCATTATTATATATTTTTTATGAGCTATGAATTTGTTTTACAGCAATATAAGTCATGAATTTGTGGTCTCCCTTGCATGAAATGCAACTTATTATCTTACAAACGGGCACCCACAAGTTGTGAGTTTGAAGAATGTTCGCCATCTGCTCGGGTATCTAAGTCTGTCTTATTTTAGAAAAACACTCCATACCAACTTTCCCCGAAAGAGGATGATCCGGCTCTCCCTTGTCTAAAACGGGTACAGGCGGTAGCGCATCTCCCTCCCTCCTCCAGATCTAAGCCGACGAGAGCGCTGGACCCCTCTCCCTCTGCTTCCTGCTTCAGCGAAGGGAGGGAGAGGTGACCTTGTTTCTCTGTGTAATAGTTACGGTTAGGGTCAGTCTGCACTTGTGCCCGTTGGGGTGGTGGGAGCGGTGCCCGAGCAAATAAATCTGTCTCAACTCTACTCCCACACTAGCGACGACCTTACAATGACGCCTCGGAGTTGATGGCAACATGTGTTGGTCGATCACTTAGATCGACAACTTGGTCTTATCGTAGTTCTTCAGATTTGTTTCTCGGTGTGTTGCTAGCATTCGTTGTTATCCACAATGGCGCTAGCCACCGGGGAAGATGGTTGCTCTAGAGCGAGGATATTGGTCCGGGAGTGGTGGACTTGTCGTTCTTCTCTGACTGCGTTGATGGGAGGCGGGGGATCTTGGTTCAAGACAGAACGGGGACATCCCCCGGTCGACGTGCCTTGTTGCGTGCAACAGGCTTGTTCATCGACTCACAAAGCCTCGTTGGAGATGGTGTTTTTTTGGGATCTCGCAATGGTGGAGGCTCAGAGTCCCTTCCGGCGTGCGTCTTGGTGGCGCTAGAGTTGGACGGCGGCCGCTGGCTTCGGTGGTTGCGAGAAATCCTAGAGATCATTTTGTATTTCTCGATCTTTTGGAATTTTATCTGTAAAGTTTCCAGGATAATCATTTTATCCCAAACTGTCTTTTAGTTTCCACGAGTGTTGCTTTTTATAACTTGAATTTTCACTAATGAAATATGTAGTTGATTATTCAAAAAACCTAAACGGAGTAAATTAAGGCCCCTAAATTATTGCGTCAATCTCATGGTACAGTATACAAGAACCACCACCAATACATGCATTCTTGGGTAATTAAAATTACTCCCTTTTTTCTCTCCATCAATAATTTACTTGTGAGAGTCCCCATAATACACGCGAGATGTTATTTGTGGCAAATAACTTCCTTTTTCTCTAACTATAACAGGGGAGAGTAAATATCTGCCTTAATCGTGATTTGGCTCTATATCCTTGGAGAGTACTAACGTAGCATTAGCATTAATTGGAGCGATTAGTTAAGGCCTAATCCCTCCCTTTTTCTGTGGGATTTTTTTCTGGACGGGTGGCCAATGCATGCAATTGCAGCGATCAATTAGCATGATTGACTAATCAATAGCAATAATTCATGGATGGGCGATCAAAGGGCTATGACTCTTCCAATAGTAAATAAAAATTCCGATTTGCTACCGTGATCACTGCTTAGTGGTGGAAAAGAAGGAACGTCTGTTTCATTTGTTTTCCGGGAGTGACACATCTGGCAAAAAAAATCTTACCGTAATCAGCGATAATTAGCGTCAACAAGCGGAAGGAGGGAAGATCCACCGTTTGGAGAGGTTGAGATTAGATTGGACAGTCCAGATGCTTCCAATGTTTGATGTTTAAGGACGACCTACGATCACCAACATTCTTTTAATAGTAAAGATATAAATAATCTGCATCGTTCCGTACATATGGACGCAATTGCTTCTCCAAGTACTCACTCTGTCAGAAGGTATGTACGCAAGTTCAAGCTATTTGTGCCTTATTTTTCTTCCGAAGTTATTTCTACTTCCTCCATCTCGAATTATATGTCTCAGATTTGTTTAAATTTGCATATATCTAGACATATTTTAGCGTATAAATACATACAAATTTAGATAAATCTCTGACATCTAATTCGAGATGGAGAGAGTATAATATTGTGCCTTATTTTTCTTCCGAAGTTATTTCTAGTTTTCTTAGTATTTGTGCCTTATTTTTCGTGGAATAAGGGCATGCATTAGTATTGGTAGTATAGTACTAGCTTGGCATCTTCCTTTTTAATCAAAAGTAATAGTTTTAGCTAGCTTGCATATACGTAGGGGGTAATTCTGGATGTTGTGTCTAATACCTAGGGCCAAACGGCAGCATAAACCGAAGAATACTATGAAGAAGTTTTTATTTCTTTTCAAATTGAAGGTTGGATGTCAAGTTTCCGATAAACACAAGGCTATTGGATCAAAGAAGATATTCAGGCTATGCATTCATAACGAGTATGGCATCAGGGCACTGGCCAAACCTGCGATTATGATAAAATCAACTGCACTAAGGCGGGAAATAAAGCTTCGTATGGAGAGGCGGAAGCTTCTATGGATTTATGGGGGCGTTCTTCCCAACATCGATACATGGGCAGCTTTCAAGGAAAATGCCGAGACCATGGCACAACTGGATCTTACAATGGACAATGCAATAGATAAGTATGCCCACCGACGCTTGCAAGCCGGACTGTTTTACTTGATCGCAGATATGCATGATTTTACGTTCACGGTTCGCAGTCATCTGTATGGTGAAAATGAATTCTTGAGAGATCTATGGAGAAAGAAGAGACTAGAGCGCAGGATGAGTCGAACTAGTCATGAGATATGCAACAATTCCGAAAGTGTCAAGGAAGATGATCAATTTGGCACAGACCTTACCTCCACTCTCGTCGCGGTGTTGAAATTGTGTGGCAGAAGGCACATGTTTGGCATGCTACTTGTTATTTCATCAGCTTTCGCGATAGTATATTTGTAAATACGGATTTGCTAGTTTTCAGGCGCCTGAGAACTTCTTAAGTCTCAGTCGCCTCTTTTACCGTTTGATTTACCTCGTGATTCGTGCTACACATGAGTTGCAACTCGGGTGTAACTGAGAATTTAATGAGTTGCAACTAGGTCGTAACTGAGAACTAGTATAAATCTTATGAGTTGTAACTAGGTTGCAACTGAGAATTAGCACAAATATTAGGATGACATCAGCGACTTAGACATAATTAATTCTCAGGCCCCTGAGATCTAGGCACTTCCTTGTAAATAAGTGTTCAGTTGGGTTGATTTTGGTGCTACTTCTTAGTTTTCTCATGAATTGATTAACTGGCACATGACCGTACGCTGCAAGATGATGACCATTATTCGGTCTCGATGTTATAGAAGTAGGTACGCGCTTCAAATTTATTATTTAATAACGTATTCTAACACCTTACTCCAAATCTCTCCAAAAGAGGCCGCTCACACAACTAAATAAATAGACTACCGCAGAAAAAGTTTGCTTTCGTATAAACCAAGAAACAACATGAGTCAGACTGCGTGCTGCTTGGTGTCGTTAGCGGAAGCGACGGCCGTTTTCTGAGTTCGATTCTCGACGGAATATACTCCGATTAAAATACATCTCCACACAAGGGACGATGCTAGTCCAACCAGTTCGTGTCGATCTTGTGTCGAAATCAGGGTCCAAAACTTTTTTTTTACGGGATCTGGTTCTAAAACTAGTCGGCTACACCTAGTCTTTATTTAAACATCAAGCAAATACTCTCGTGTGACATCAAGTATCAGATAGGGTTTTACTAGTTTGAGGTACCTTATAAGTTTAAAGTTTCCTAGATAGATCTGCATCGTTCCGTACGTATGGGCGCAATTGCTACTCCAAGTACTCCCGCTGGCAACAGGTATGTATGACAATTCGGACTATTTGTGCCTTTCTAGCTAGGATCCTTATTTTCTCTAGAATAAAAGAGGACATGCATTACGTTAGTGGTAGTGCTAGTTCTAGCTTCTTCTTCTTTTTATAATCCCTCTTACCCAAATTAATTGACTCAAATTTTGTTTAGATTCAGATGTATCTAAACTTAGTTTACGGCTAGATATATCCGAATTTAGGCAAAACCAAGTCAACTAGTTTGAATCGAATGGAGTACTCGACGTACTTCCGTCGTCCTAAAAAGTATGTCGTAAATTTGGATGGATCCATTGTCTATATACAACCAAATTTTGTGACATCCTTATTAGGACGAAGGAAGCACTAGTTAGTTTTAGCTAGCTTGCATATATCGTAGGGGGTTAATTTTAGTATGCTATGTCTCGTGACTAGGACCACAAGGCAACATAAACCGAGGAATATTATGAAGAAGTTTTTATTTCTTTTCAAAGTGAAGGTTGGATATCAAGTTTCCGATAAACACAAGGTTATTGGACCAAAGAAGTATCCAGGCTATGCATTCATGACGAGTATGGCATCGGGGCACTTGCCAAACCTGCAGCTATAATAGAATCAACTGCACTAAGGAGAGAAATAAAGCTTCGTATGGAGAGGCGAAAGCTTATGTGGATCTATGAGGACGTACATCCCAACATCCGTAAATGGGCAGCTTTCAAATAAAATGCCAAGACCATGGCTCAACTGCATCTTACAATTGACAATACAATAGACAAGTACGCGGACCGACGCATGCGAGCTGGATTGTTTTATTTGATTGCAGATTTGCATGATTTTACGTTCACGGTTCGTAGTCATCTGTATGGCGACAACGGATTCTTGAGAGATCTATGGAGAAAGAAGAGACTAGAGCGCAGGATGAGTCGAACTAGTCATGTGATATGCAACAATTCCGAAAGTGTCAAGGAAGATGATCAATTTGGCACAAACCTTACCTCCACTCTCGTCGCGGTGTTGAAATTGTGTGGCATAAGGCACGTGTTTGGCATACTACTTGTTATTTCATCAGCTTTCGCGATAGTATATTTGTAAATAACTGTTCAGTTGGGTTGATTTTGGTGCTACTGCTTAGTTTTCTCATGAATTGAGAAATAATCATCCATGTTATTTTACAAGCAAGAGTTTGAAAGTTACACCACATATTTTCGCGGAAGCGCCGGCTGTTCGCGATTTCGATTCTCGGCGGAGTATACTCGATTAAAATACTTCTCCACACGTGGGACGATGCTACTCCAACCAGAAGTCGAGAACCGGTTCGCGCGGTAGGAATAGGAATACGAGCTCGGGACGATCTTGTATCGAAATCAGGGTCCAAAACTAGTCGGCTACAAGCCTACAACAACATTTATTTAAACACATCACACGCGTACTCGATTTAACATCAAATAGAAGTTCAAAAAATAATCAAATAGGTGTTTACTAGTTCGAGCTACCCTTGCCTTATATATCGTTTACTATCTATATAAATAATCTGCATCGTTCCGTACATATGGACGCAATTGCTTCTCCAAGTACTCCCTCTCGTAGAAGGTATGTACGCAAGTTCAAGCTATTTGTGCCTTATTTTTCTTCCGAAGTTATTTCTACTTCCTCCATCTCGAATTATATGTCTCAGATTTGTTTAAATTCGCATATATCTAGACATATTTTAGCGTATAGATACATACAAATTTAGATAAATCTCTGACATCTAATTCGAGATGGAGAGAGTATAATATTGTGCCTTATTTTTCTTCTGAAGTTATTTCTAGTATTCTTAGTATTTGTGCCTTATTTTTCGTGGAATAAGGGCATGCATTAGTATTGGTAGTATAGTACTAGCTTGGCATCTTCCTTTTTAATCAAAAGTAACAGTTTTAGCTAGCTTGCATATACGTAGGGGTAATTCTGGATGTTGTGTCTAATACCTAGGGCCAAACGGCAGCATAAACCGAAGAATACTATGAAGAAGTTTTTATTCCTTTTCAAATTGAAGTTTGGATGTCAAGTTTCCGATAAACACAAGGCTATTGGATCAAATAAGATATTCAGGCTATGCATTCATAACGAGTATGGCATCAGGGCACTGGCCAAACCTACGATTATGATAAAATCAACTGCACTAAGGCGGGAAATAAAGCTTCGTATGGAGAGGCGGAAGCTTCTATGGATTTATGGGGGCATTCTTCCCAACATCGATACATGGGCAGCTTTCAAGGAAAATGCCGAGACCATGGCACAACTGGATCTTACAATGGACAATGCAATAGACAAGTATGCCCACCGACGCTTTCAAGCCGGACTATTTTACTTGATCGCAGATATGCATGATTTTACGTTCACGGTTTGCAGTCATCTGTATGGTGACAATGATTTCTTGAGAGATCTATGGAGAAAGAAGAGACTAGAGCGCAGGATGAGTCGAACTAGTCATGAGATATGCAACAGTTCCGAAAGTGTCAAGGAAGATGATCAATTTGGCATAGACCTTACCTCCACTCTCGTCGTGGTGTTGAAATTGTGTGGCAGAAGGCACGTGTTTGACATGCTACTTGTTATTTCATCAGCTTTCGCGATAGTATATTTGTAAATACGGATTTGCTAGTTTTCAGGCGCTTGAGAACTTCTTAAGTCTCAGTCGTCTCTTTTACTGTTTGATTTACCTCGTAATTCGTGCTACACATGAGTTGCAACTCGGGTGTAACTGAGAATTTAATAAGTTGCAACTAGGTTATAACTGAGAACTAGTACAAATCTTATGAGTTGTAACTAGGTTGCAACTGAGAATTAGCACAAATATTAGGATGACATCAGCGATTTAGACATAACTAATTCTCAGACCCCTGAGATCTAGGCACTTCCTTGTAAATAAGTGTTCAGTTGGGTTGATTTTGGTGCTACTGCTTAGTTTTCTCATGAATTGATTAACTGGCACATGACCGTACGCTGCAAGATGATGACACATTATTCGGTCTCGATGTTACAGAAGTAGGTATGCGCTTCAAATTTACTATTTAATACCGTATTCTAACACCTTACTCCAAATCTCTCCAAAAGAGGCCGCTCACACAACTAAATAAATAGACTACCGCAGATAAAGTTTGCTTTCGTATAAACCAAGAAACAACATGAGTCAGACTGCGTGCTGCTTGGTGTCGTTAGCGGAAGCGCCGGCCGTTTTCTGAGTTCGATTATCGGCGGAATATACTCCGATTAAAATACATCTCCACACGAGGGACGATGCTAGTCCAACCAGTTCATGTCGATCTTGTGTCAAAATCAGGGTCCAAAACTTTTTTTTTTACGGGATCAGGGTCTAAAACTAGTCGGCTACACCTAGTCTTTATTTAAACATCACGCAAATACTCTCGTGTGACATCAAGTATCAGATAGGGTTTTACTAGTTCGAGGTCCCTTATAAGTTTAAGGTTTCCTAGATAGATCTGCATCGTTCCGTACGTATGGGCGCAATTGCTACTCCAAGTACTCCCGCTGGCAACAGGTATGTACGACAATTCGGACTATTTGTGCCTTTCTAGCTAGGATCCTCATTTTCTCTAGAATAAAAGAGGACATGCATTACGATTAGTGGTAGTGCTAGTTCTAGCTTCTTCTTCTTTTTATAATCCCTCTTACCCAAATTAATTGACTCAAATTTTGTTTAGATTCGGATGTATCTAAACTTATTTTACGGCTAGATATATCCGAATTTAGGCAAAACCAAGTCAACTAGTTGAATCGAATGGAGTACTCAAGGTACTTCCGTCGTCCTAAAAAGTATGTCGGAAATTTGGATGGATCTTTTGTCTATATACAACCAAATTTTGCGACATCCTTATTAGGACGAAGGAAGCACTAGTTAGTTTTAGCTAGCTTGCATATATCGTAGGGGGTTAATTTTAGTATGCTATGTCTCGTGCCTAGGACCACAAGACAACAGAAACCGAAGAATACTATGAAGAAGTTTTTATTTCTTTTCAAAGTGAAGGTGGGATATCAAGTTTCCGATAAACACAAGGCTATTGGACCAAAGAAGATATTCAGGCTATGCATTCATGACGAGTATGGCATCAGGGCACTTGCCAAACCTGCAGCTATAATAGAATCAACTGCACTAAGAAGGGAAATAAAGCTTCGTATGGAGAGGCGAAAGCTTATGTGGATCTATGAGGACGTACATCCCAACATCCGTAAATGGGCAGCTTTCAAAGAAAATGCCAAGACCATGGCTCAACTGCATCTTACAATTGACAATGCAATAGACAAGTACGCGGACCGACCCATGCGAGCTGGATTGTTTTATTTGATTGCAGATTTGCATGATTTTACGTTCACGGTTCGTAGTCATCTGTATGACGACAACGGATTATTGAGAGATCTATGGAGAAAGAAGAGACTAGAGCGTAGGATGAGTCGAACTAGTCATGTGATATGCAACAGTTCCGAAAGTGTCAAGGAAGATGATCAATTTGGCACAAACCTTACCTCCACTCTCGTCGCGGTGTTGAAATTGTGTGGCAGAAGACACGTGTTTGGCATGCTACTTGTTATTTCATCAGCTTTCGCGATAGTATATTTGTAAATAACTGTTCAGTTGGGTTGATTTTGGTGCTACTGCTTAGTTTTTTCATGAATTGAGAAATAATCATCCATGTTATTTTACAACGCAAGAGTTTGAAAGTTACACCACATATTTTCGCGGAAGCGCCGGCTGTTCGCGATTTCGATTCTCGGCGGAGTATACTTGATTAAATACTTCTCCACACGCGGGACGATGCTACTCCAACCAGAAGTCCAGAACCGGTTCGCGCGGTAGGAATAGGAATACGAGCTTGGGACGATCTTGTATCGAAATCAGGGTCCAAAACTAGTCGGCTACAAGCCTACAACAGCATTTATTTAAACACATCACACGTGTACTCGTTTAACATCAAATAGAAGTTCAAAAAAAATAATCAAATAGGTGTTTACTAGTTCGAGCTACCCTTGCCTTATATATCGTTTACTATTTATATAAATAATCTGCATCGTTCCGTACATATGGACGCAATTGCTTCTCCAAGTACTCCCTCTGGCAGAAGGCATGTACGCAAGTTCAAGCTATTTGTGCCTTATTTTTCTTCCGAAGTTATTTCTACTTCCTCCATCTCGAATTATATGTCTCAGATTTGTTTAAATTCGCATATATCTAGACATATTTTAGCGTATAGATACATACAAATTTAGATAAATCTCTGACATCTAATTCGATATGGAGAGAGTATAATATTGTGCCTTATTTTTCTTCTGAAGTTATTTCTAGTATTCTTAGTATTTGTGCCTTATTTTTCGTGGAATAAGGGCATGCATTAGTATTGGTAGTATAGTACTAGCTTGGCATCTTCCTTTTTAATCAAAAGTAACAGTTTTAGCTAGCTTGCATATACGTAGGGGGTAATTCTGGATGTTGTGTCTAATACCTAGGGCCAAACGGCAGCAGAAACCGAAGAATACTATGAAGAAGTTTTTATTCCTTTTCAAATTGAAGGTTGAATGTCAAGTTTCCGATAAACACAAGGCTATTGGATCAAAGAAGATATTCAGGCTATGCATTCATAACGAGTATGGCATCAGGGCACTGGCCAAACCTGCGATTATGATAAAATCAACTGCACTAAGGCGGGAAATAAAGCTTCGTATGGAGAGGCGGAAGCTTCTATGGATTTATGGGGGCGTTCTTCCCAACATCGATACATGTGCAGCTTTCAAGGAAAATGACGAGACCATGGCACAACTGGATCTTACAATGGACAATGCAATAGACAAGTATGCCCACCGACGCTTGCAAGCCGGACTGTTTTACTTGATCGCAGATATGCATGATTTTAATTTCACGGTTCGCAGTCATCTGTATGGTGACAATGAATTCTTGAGAGATCTATGGAGAAAGAAGAGACTAGAGCGCAGGATGAGTCGAACTAGTCATGAGATATGCAATAGTTCCGAAAGTGTCAAGGAAGATGATCAATTTGGCATAGACCTTACCTCCACTCTCGTCGTGGTGTTGAAATTGTGTGGCAGAAGGCACGTGTTTGACATGCTACTTGTTATTTCATCAGCTTTCGCGATAGTATATTTGTAAATACGGATTTGCTAGTTTTCAGGCGCCTGAGAACTTCTTAAGTCTCAGTCGCCTCTTTTACCGTTTGATTTACCTCGTGATTCGTGCTACACATGAGTTACAACTCGGGTGTAACTGAGAATTTAATAAGTTGCAACTAGGTTATAACTGAGAACTAGTACAAATCTTATGAGTTGTAACTAGGTTGCAACTGAGAATTAGCACAAATATTAGGATGACATCAGCGACTTAGACATAACTAATTCTCAGGCCCCTGAGATATAGGCACTTCCTTGTAAATAAGTGTTCAGTTGGGTTGATTTTGGTGCTACTGCTTAGTTTTCTCATGAATTGATTAACTGGCACATGACCGTACTGTGGCGTCCCGCAAAAACCACTACTATAAAATCGCGTTGTTTCTGTGCATTGCATCATCATGACCGCATGCTCATGTCATCATGCCACATAGCATTTGAGCATCGTCATCATCCTGCATGGTTTTTGTCTAAACTATTTTCGAAACGCCTAGTTTTGTTTTCTAAATATTCCCGTCTTTATTCAAATTAAAACCCGGGTCTCCGGATTATTTTGTTTCGTCTATCAACGGATTTCAAATGCCCCGTTTTAAATAATAAAACTTTCCTTTTATTTTTAGGAGGCAGCCTGCCAGGCCCGAAAGCCCGGCCGACCACCTCCAAACCCTAGTCTAAAAACTATCTAAACCTTTTCCTACCCTATCCTAATCATACCCAGCCCTCCACCTCGCCTGCACCAATCGGATCCTGCCACCTCACCACTCCCTTCCCCCCATCCAATCCCAGCCCGCCACCTCACCCCCAACTCCCTCCCTCTCCCCACTTGCCGCAACACACACCACACACACAACGCAGCGCACCCGCTCGGTCAACAAATCCCTAGCGCATTGCCCCACCCACCCCGTCGAAGTCGGCCCCACCTGTCCACCGCCCCGCTCCCCACCTCGCCACCTACCTCTCAGCACGCTCGCCGCCCGCCGCCAGGGACCACGCCCTTCCTCTAGCGTCGCCGCCCTCCTGCTGCCGCCAGGTTCCTCTTCTCCCTCGACCGCCGTCCCGTCGCTGTTCCCCTGGTGCTCGCCGCCCGCAGCCTCCTCTTCGTGATCTGCGACGCCCGTTCCCAGCATCGATGCCTCCGTCGGGCTGCACCACCGTCTGTCCCAGAGCCGTCCGCCACCTCCTTCGCCGCCACTGCCAAGGCCGGCCACCGTCGTCCCCGAACCGAGCCTCGCGGATCCTCCCTATGGCGCCGCCGCCGTCCGCTTATCCCTCCGCCTCCATGTCACCCGGCCTCATCCTCCTCTGGCGCTCCCCGCCGCCGGAGCCCCTGCATGTTGTCGCCCTTCTCCGCTTCCCCTTTCGAGCCGAGCGCCGCCCGTGGCGCGACCATGCTGTAGGCCTCTCCCGTCCCTGGCCCGCGCGCCCCCTCACCTCTCTGTGCAGCGTCGCCCGTCCTCCTTCCCACGGACACGCATCCCCGCTGTTCCTCTTTGGTCCCCAACGCGAGTCCTCGCTCATCCCTGCGTAGGCCTCTTCCTGCACCAGTGTGCATCTGCTTGGTGGAAGGTATGGTGATGTTTGGTGTTGTGGTGTTGTGCAATGGTGACGTTGAAGGGTACCGCAACATCATCCACAATGTTTCGTTGGGAGAGAATAAGAAGCTGGATAAGGGAATCGGGTGTCGTCGCCAAGACCATCCGAAGACCATCGGTGCCCGATCCATTTGAGTACGCCATCGACGAGAAGATCGCCACACGGGCCGCAAGAACGATCTCAGAGCCGAAGATTGAACCCCGACGTGTTCTCCTTCCTCTTTGAAGACCGATCCCTCAAACCCCTCCGAACCAAGACCTCCGACCATAATGTGTGATGCCCTTTCCAAGCCCCGTATTTTTATAATATATGATATAAACTTGTTGCATTAAATCATTCATGTCGCATACATATCTGTGGGTGTTTGGGGGTGTTTCGACGATTCACTTAAATTAAATATGGAGGCCATATGCGGGCGAATCTAGTCTAATATTGCCTCCATTTAAATGTGTGTAGCGAACCAATGCCATACTTTGCCTTGTTAAGACAACATTTAAATTGCGGGGTATCTAAACAACATGAACGATATAATTAATTGTCGGGACCCCGGTTCCGCTTAATACTGCCTAATCGCATCGCACATTTGCCATGTCATACATCATACATGCATCATGCCCGATCTTCTGTCATAGTATTAAATATTGCATCCGGTGTTTCTTTCAGTGTTTGCTTATTCGCGGATTAGGCCGATGAGTTGATGCGAGTGTCGACCCGATCTTTGGATGAAACTTCGGCAATGTTTTTCAGGCGAGCATCTCCCCCTTTCTACCTATCTTACTTTTATAGTATTTATTCCCTCCTGTTGATCTATTGCTACCTGTGATGCGATGCTCTAGTTTTCGTACCCGTGATATCCCTTGCAGCCCTATATTGCCTTGGACACATCCTATTACCTGTTGTTTGGTAGATAGTTGGACTTGCGCGACGTAGTCGCTTGCTCAAGTGCTGTTGCGTGTCGTCAAGTACCACAGTTGTTGGAGTGTTGCCGCATGTTTAATGTTGGAGATGTTCATGGCTTTAATTATTGTTTAATAACTAAAATTGAAGTAGGTAAATGCAGAGGCACCGTGGGTAATAGATGTTATTTGGTTGTTAACGCCACTAGTGTCCCGTAGGACCCGAGTTCTTGACACTGCTCCGAGATCGAGCGCTAACCACAGGTGGTGTATGGGCACCCCATCGATTTAGTACCGATTCCATCTGTACTTGGGGCCACAAAGTAGTTTGGAGCTTTATTACTATCCTGTACTTATGCCATGCTTTATCGCTTAATTTAAAATTGTACGAGGAATGCACCTGTCTTGTTTAGGAAGCGGAGTGTTTTCGGTATCGACAAGCCCACCACACTTTCGGGTTCCCGAGTTACAGCACCGACGCAAAACCACAGGTCCGTTGAGCCGCCAACTTGCTATGGTAGCTTAGTGGGTGGCCCCCGTGCTTGCTTTGGTCCGGAAACGTCGTGTCCGAAACCCCGTCGACATACCGTTGGGTGTATGTTTTGTGATCTTGTACCTACCTGATCTGACAACAAGGGTGTAGGTGCGTGTGGAAACTTTGGTGCACCCCTGCAGGGTTAAATCTTTTCGAAAAGCCGTGTCCGCGGTTATGGACGACTTGGAGCACAGTTCTCGATCATAGACAACTATAACTAAAGTTTACTGCTATAATTTGACTTGTATCCGATATGACTAGTAATCAGCTTCACTGCAACGGAATGGCTAAATAAAAGTACCAACAACTGCTGGGTTTGGGGATATCTCATGCTAATTGTATCTGACTAGTAAGTGTTGCAACTACAACGGAATGGTTAACTAAAAGTGCCCACTGCTTATTCTATCAGGACGCTATCTATATTTGACTAGTAATTGCCGCCACTATAACAGAATGAATAAAACTGCCAACTGTGTGAGTTCCTCGGTTGAGTTCCTCGTTTGGTCTCGAGGGGGAAATACCATGATGGGTATGTTTGGTGGTAGTATCAGGTTGGTTCCGAATAGGTCTTTCTTACCCCTCTCTGATAGCCGCTAGTTGTATCGAGTCTCCATAGGTTGTTTAGTGCATGTTGTGCTGCCGCTCAGTCCACCATACCTATGTAGGCGAGGACCGCCGAATTCTAGCCTCGCCGTGTACTGGCCTCAGTACTGACCGCTCTCTCTTTTTCCTTTGCCCTTTGTCGGCACCCTTTTGTTTAAGCAGGTTTTGAGATCGACGTCGTTAGCAGGGTTACCCTTCCGTCTTGGCCTGGGCAGGGTTATGGATGCCATTGGTTATTCTTCAGGGCTCTTAGCCCCATTTGCATCTTGTCCGTAGTCGGACGATGTATCATTTTCAAGGTGATTTGGATCTTTGTACTGTATATCTGCATTCTTGACTCTTTGAGTCGTTGTTGTATATATCTGTTCTGTGGGTTCCATCGTGGACTATTGTGTTTACTTCGTTTTCCACCCGCACGAAAGTTCCTGGTGGGCACCTTTGAATCGTTTCTATGCGGGTTTGGCGGGAATCGCTGAAACTTGCATAGGGCCGATTCTGAGGGTGTTACACGTACGCTTCAAGATGATGACACATTATTCGGTCTCGATGTTACAGAAGTAGGTACGCGCTTCAAATTTACTATTTAATACCGTATTCTAACACCTTACTCCAAATCTCTCCAAAAGAGGCCGCTCACACAACTAAATAAATAGACTACCGCAGAAAAAGTTTGCTTTCGTATAAACCAAGAAACAACATGAGTCAGACTGCGTGCTGCTTGGTGTCGTTAGCGGAAGCGACGACTGTTTTCTGAGTTCGATTCTCGGCGGAATATACTCCGATTAAAATACATCTCCACACGAGGGACGATGCTATTCCAACCAGTTCGTGTCGATCTTGTGTCGAAATCAGGGTCCAAAACTTTTTTTTACGGGATCAGGGTCTAAAACTAGTCGGCTACACCCAGTCTTTATTTAAACATCACGCAAATACTCTCGTGTGACATCAAGTATCAGATAGGGTTTTACTAGTTCGAGATACCTTATAAGTTTAAGGTTTCCTAGATAGATTTGCATCGTTCCGTACGTATGGGCGCAATTGCTACTCCAAGTACTCCCGCTGGCAACAGGTATGTACGATAATTCGGTCTATTTGTGCCTTTCTAGCTAGGATCCTTATTTTCTCTAGAATAAAAGAGGACATGCATTACGTTAGTGGTAGTGCTAGTTCTAGCTTCTTCTTCTTTTTATAATCCCTCTTACCCAAATTAATTGACTCAAATTTTGTTTAGATTCGGATGTATCTAAACTTATTTTACGGCTAGATATATCCGAATTTAGGCAAAACCAAGTCAACTAGTTGAATTGAATGGAGTACTCAAGGTACTTCTGTCGTCCTAAAAAGTATGTCGTAAATTTGGATGGATCTATTGTCTATATACAACCAAATTTTGCGACATCCTTATTAGGACGAAAGAAGCACTAGTTAGTTTTAGCTAGCTTGCATATATCGTAGGGGGTTAATTTTAGTATGCTATGTCTCGTGCCTAGGACCACAAGGCAACAGAAACCGAAGAATACTATGAAGAAGTTTTTATTTCTTTTCAAAGTGAAGGTTGGATATCAAGTTTCCGATAAACACAAGGCTATTGGACCAAAGAAGATATTCAGGCTATGCATTCATGACGAGTATGGCATCAGGGCACTTGCCAAACCTGCAGCTATAATAGAATCAACTGCACTAAGGAGGGATATAAAGCTTCGTATGGAGAGGCGAAAGCTTATGTGGATCTATGAGGACGTACATCCCAACATCCGTAAATGGGCAGCTTTCAAAGAAAATGCCAAGACCATGGCTCAACTGCATCTTACAATTGACAATTCAATAGACAAGTACGCGGACCGACGCATGCGAGCTGGATTGTTTTATTTGATTGCAGATTTGCATGATTTTACGTTCACGGTTCGTAGTCATCTGTATGGCGACAAAGGATTCTTGAGAGATCTATGGAGAAAGAAGAGACTAGAGCGCAGGATGAGTCGAACTAGTCATGTGATATGCAACAGTTCCGAAAGTGTCAAGGAAGATGATCAATTTGGCACAAACCTTACCTCCACTCTCGTCGTGGTGTTGAAATTGTGTGGCAGAAGACACGTGTTTGGCATGCTACTTGTTATTTTATCAGCTTTCGCGATAGTATATTTGTAAATAATTGTTCAGTTGGGTTGATTTTGGTGCTACTGTTTAGTTTTCTCATGAATTGAGAAATAATCATCCATGTTATTTTACAAACCAAGAGTTTGAAACTTACACCACATATTTTCGCGGAAGCGGTGGCTGTTCGCGATTTCGATTCTCGGCGGAGTATACTCGATTAAAATACTTCTCCACAGGCGGGACGATGATACTCCAACCAGAAGTCCAGAACCGGTTCGCGCGGTAGGAATAGGAATACGAGCTCGGGACGATCTTGTATCGAAACCAGGGTCCAAAACTAGTCGGCTACAAGCCTACAACAACATTTATTTAAACACATCACACGCGTACTCGATTTAACATCAAATAGAAGTTCAAAAAAAATAATCAAATAGGTGTTTACTAGTTCGAGTTACCCTTGCCTTATATATCGTTTACTATCTATATAAATAATCTGCATCGTTCTGTACATAGACGCAATTGCTTCTCCAAGTACTCCCTCTGGCAGAAGGTATGTACACAAGTTCAAGCTATTTGTGCCTTATTTTTCTTCCGAAGTTATTTCTACTTCCTCCATCTCGAATTATATGTCTCAGATTTGTTTAAATTCGCATATATCTAGACATATTTTAGCATATAGATACATATAAATTTATATAAATCTCTGACATCTAATTCGAGATGGAGAGAGTATAATATTGTGCCTTATTTTTCTTCTGAAGTTATTTCTAGTATTCTTAGTATTTGTGCCTTATTTTTCGTGGAATAAGGGCATGCATTAGTATTGATAGTATAGTACTAGCTTGGCATCTTCCTTTTTAATCAAAAGTAACAGTTTTAGCTAGCTTGCATATACGTAGGGGGTAATTCTGGATGTTGTGTCTAATACCTAGGGCCAAACGGCAGCAGAAACCGAAGAATACTATGAAGAAGTTTTTATTCCTTTTCAAATTGAAGGTTGGATGTCAAGTTTCCGATAAACACAAGTCTATTGGATCAAAGAAGATATTCAGGCTATGCATTCATAACGAGTATGGCATCAGGGCACTGGCCAAACCTGCGATTATGATAAAATCAACTGCACTAAGGCGGGAAATAAAGCTTCGTATGGAGAGGCGGAAGCTTCTATGGATTTATGGGGGCGTTCTTCCCAACATCGATACATGGGCAGCTTTCAAGGAAAATGCCGAGACCATGGCACAACTGGATCTTACAATGGACAATGCAATAGACAAGTATGCCCACCGGCGCTTGCAAGCCGGACTGTTTTACTTGGTCGCAGATATGCATGATTTTACGTTCACGGTTCGCAGTCATTTGTATGGTGACAATGAATTCTTGAGAGATCTATGGAGAAAGAAGAAACTAGAGCGCAGGATGAGTCGAACTAGTCATGAGATATGCAACAGTTTCGAAAGTGTCAAGGAAGATGATCAATTTGGCACAGACCTTACCTCCACTCTCGTCGCGGCGTTGAAATTGTGTGGCAGAAGGCACGTGTTTGACATGCTACTTGTTATTTACTCAGCTTTCGCGATAGTATATTTGTAAATAACTGTTCAGTTGGGTTGATTTTGGTGCTACTGCTTAGTTTTCTCATGAATTGAGAAATAATCATCCATGTTATTTTACAGTGCAAGAGTTTTGAAGTCACACCACATATTTTTTGAACGATTAACTAGCATATGACGTACACTGCAAGATGATGACACATTATTAGGTCCCGATGTTACAGAAGTAGGTCCGCTTCAAATTTACTATTTACTATCCTATTCAAACACCTTACTCCAAATCTCTCCAAAAGATTTCGCTCACGCAACTAATTGTGAAATCTCGGTTAACTACAGGAACCATTAGATCCAAAGCAGAGAAATCATATGAACACATAAAAAACAAACAAAAGTTCAAATTTAGTATGACACATAAAAAACAAACAAAAGTATAAATTTAGTATGACCGAAAATATTACACTAAAAACATGTCTAGTTAACCCCCAAATTGCAGAAAAACAAGCATGAGCAATTTCGCTCTCCAAAATGTGCAAATAACTAAAATGTATTTATGTTTTTTTAATTTGGGCTTAAAAAGTTGTATGAAACATTTGCATGTGGTTTTGGGCTTAAAATTTTCAAACTAACTAGTTGCACATTTTAATCTCAAACCATATAAATGTGTGGCTTTGGGTTTTAATTATGCGCAAACTAAGGTAAGAGATTTATGCAAATTCGGGATTCAATATGTAAAAGCTACTTAATTTATAGTTTTAAAATTAAAAGTACACTAAATAACTATATGCAAATCCATGTACCACAAAGTGCAACCACCCTATTCCCTAATTTTAATCATGATACTAATTATAGAGGACTTTAAAATAATTAGCTTAGTGGACAAAAATAAATACATCTATACCTAATCTATCTCGGTTTTCGTCTCCCTGGATTTTCGTCCGTCGTACCTCTTTGCACTTCGGCCCCTAAAAAATACTGGAATAAACCTGTAATCCACAAAATACATAGCTTTGAATTATAAACACTCAACCCAATCCACTCACCTCTGCATGATCCCCTCCCTCCTCTCTCAATGGGGGAAGCATCGATGCTGGGAATGGGGAGCGGTGGTGCCATCTCGAGCGAGTCCAGGTGGGTTGCTGTGGAAAAGGAGTGGAGTGAGTCCACACGCCATCACCGATGACCCATCCCGAGGCCCAGCGTGCCTCCCCGGCATCCCCGGTCATTTTCGTGGCCTTGTGACCCACGGGAACCAGGGCCACCGCACCCTCGAGCTTCGGCACGAGGCCCTGCGGCCGATGCATCCCGCACAGATCATGGAGGGGGTAAGGGAGGAGAAGTGGCGGGGGATGTGAGTGGAGGACGACGGAGTGCAGGCACGGGGGAAGGGAAGGGGCAAAGGAAGAGGTGGGGGCCTTGTCGCGAGGAGAATAGTACAGCCGCCGCCATGGGGATCAAGATCGAACAGAGGGGTTTCAGACCGACCCTATCCCGATCTCCTGGCTCCAACCAGAGCCACTGCTTTGTCGCCCATCAGTGCTCTTCCACCCCCATATGAGCTCATTCGCCCCGGCCATCTAGGACAAGGGAAGTAATTCCTCTTTCTGTGCCAGGTTCAGTCAACGTGATGCCATGGATGTTCTGGTCTGGTAGTTGTGGATGGAAACTGCTACAGCCATGGAGGCACTGGGCATTAGCATACGCCACACAACAATGAGAAATTATGAGTTTTAGTTGATCTATTGTAATTTTTTATCATTTGAGAATAGGGGATATTGTTCCATAATTTATTACTTAGTCCCTTTCCATTGTAGCAGTCAGTTGAATTCCACAGTATGATTGGAATTTCAGATAAACTCTTCCGAACTTAGGACCACTTTCCTTGCTTATAATAGAAACAACCATTTTTTCTGACTATTATAGAAAATATATTATACTACTTATGCATATTCTTCCACTGCGATGCATGCCCTGACTCCTGAATGTCTTCCGTCAAAAGAACTCTGGAATGTCAAGAAGTAAATATGTTTACAACATGGATAGTAAAATCCTATTACACTGCAGGACAACAATTCGAATCGATCAATCATAGCATTTCAGAGGCTAATCAAATTTTTGTAAACTTAGGACGTTTAGAGGCTCTTTGTGCATGCAGTTAAGAGGATGTGTCTTTAGGTCTTCCTCATTTTAACTTTTTATTTGTTTTTTGGTCAATGAATAATATCCCATGTTCTACTTTCTATAGATAAAAGAACTAATTAGTAACTTCTTAAGCCTATAGTTAAAAGGGATTGAATTCTTTTGACAAGTAGTAGTTAATGAAATCATAATTTAGTAACTTGTTCAAATTAATTTTTGGAGCAATACAAGCATTTATATGAAATAAGTTTTTAATTGTACACAAAAACCACTCTTGGCATTGACTGTAACACTTGAAGGGCAATCAGAATATATTATGTTATGTAACATATGGTTATGCAAGAATGTTGTTGCAGGCCCTATGCTCACTGATTATATTACCAATTTAGTGGAAAAAATCACGTTTATTGGAGAAATCTATTCTAGTGAAATTGTTCATACTTAATCAGTTCCGTACTCGAGAGATAACTAAGGACTTAAAAAGTTTATGAACTCATGTTCTCATTGGAGACTCGAACCAGCTGTATTTAGTTTTGAAGTTGTCAAGCCATCTACATTCATAAATGACCTATCGATTTAGCCAAATGATATTTTGCTTTGGATTCTTTTATAGTGGTTTAGCACGGCAAGATTGGAACTCTGATTTTCTCGATAATGTCTATACATTGTTTTTTGAAACGGGTTATAGTAGTTCTCTTTGTAGTATTTACTTTTAAAGATCAGTGCCATCAAGCACACCTCAGGGCCGCCGAGGAGAAGCAAGATCGTGTCACAGAGCACTAGCAGAGTCATCAACTGAAGGTTACATGTGCATTAGTTGGCTGCAGCATGACTACTCGTGTATGTCCACATGAAAGTTTTTACATTTTGTAGCACTTAAGCTATGGAAATTAAATGGTAGTAGGTGGCCTTTCAGATTGGAACCTTGAGAATCAAAGCTTTATGTTCCATCATCATGATCAGCTGTTTGCGAAATGTTTTCTTCAGCATTGAGATTCTCTGGTATTTCTACAGCTCTCATGCGACGAGAAAAGGGGTACGATGTTAGATTTTAGATTGCCCTTTCTTAGATCAAAATGTTAGGATGGGTCTGAAACACCAAAATGACACCTGAAGCTAATTTTGTTTCTTCCAATCCGAAACAACTTCAAAGGGGCATTGTAGTTTGTCGGAACTGTTGTGCCATGAGGAGTAGAGACAACAAAACTATTAGTCAATAAACCAGTGCACAATGTTTTGGCACTAAAGACCGATGGTGCTTTTTTCATCGTCTTTCATGGAATATCTGTGAACTAAAAAACTTAAGCATAAGCATAAGAAACCGCTTTACTAGGAAGAAAAAGGGCAAGCTAAATTCATCCGCTTCTTTCTTGTATCAGTTGAGAATGGTTGGTTATGATAATGCAGTTCCGAAAATGCTCACATATGGTGTCTCGCTTATCGTTACACCACATATGAATGCATATGTGGTGAGATTATTGCAGGCAGCAACCAACTAATTCATGTAATACCTCCATATATTGGTACGACTAAATTGACATCTGCTAGAAAATAAAATGGTTGTCGAATCTACTTGGAAGTCATACTTGTATCAACACCAGGTGTGATGATACCCCTGATAAGTAATTCAAATTTGCGGTGTGAGTTTTCAACTATTAGGAAAGAACATTCTCAATTTCCCAAGTAATGACGAGATTGTTCTTTTTCGTAAAGAAAATCTAAAGAATATGGATTTGAGTGGCACAAGCCAAGCTTCCAGACATATTAAGTGGACCAACATGTTTCACTTATGATTCCTATGTTTAATTTTATGAGTTTTCAAACTTCGTCTTTGCTAACTCTGCCCACTTAAATGATTTTATGCCGGCTTATCGAAAATAGGTCAAATTTGAACTATAAGAAAATTGTAGGTTTGGTTTGAAATTTTTGCGTTCTTTTGAGGTAACCATCAGGGGAATTTAATATATCACAAACCACAAGCTAGAGTTTTGACAGCATGTTCAACTTCTTGTTAAATTTTTCATCTTGACAATTTAATGAAATTAGGTAAAAATCGACCTACCAGTAAGCGCGATAGATTGCTCTTGAATTGTAATTGTATTTTTGGCGGTTGATGGGTGCATTTTCTTTTTAGTAAAAAAATTCTGTCAGTGTGAGTATCCAACTATTAGGAAAGAACAATCTTAATTTTTCGAGTGATAATGAGATTGTTCCTTTCTGCAAAGAAAGTCTGAAGAATATGGATCTGAATGCCACAAGCAGACCTTTCAAATATTTATAGTGGACCGATGTGTTGTACTTACGATTTACATGTTTTATGATTTTTCAAACTTCGGCCTAGCTAACTCTGCCCACATGAATAACTCTATGTCGATTTATCGAAATTAGGTCAACCTTGAACTACAGGAAAATTGTAGGTTGCTTTGAAAGTTTTGCGATTTTTTTAGGTAACCATCGGGAGGGTCATTTAATATATCACGAACCACCACCATGAGTTTTGAAATCATATTCAACTTATTGCTAATATTTTTCATCTTGAAAACTTAACGAAATTAGGTCAAACTTGAGGTACGAGTAAGCACAGATTGCTCTTGAATTAATTGTCTTTTCGAAGATACATGTGTGCATGTTCTTTTAGTAAACAATGTCGTCGGCGTGAGTTCCCAACTATTAGGAAAGAACACTCTCAATTTCTGAGTGATAACGAGATTGTTCCTTTTTGTAAAGAAAGTCCGAAGAATATTGGATCTGAATATTCCACAAGCCAAGCTTTCATACATATATATTGGACCGACATGTTGTACTACTTATAATTCCCATATTTCATGAGTTTTCAAACTTCGTCCTTGCTAACTTAGCCAGCTTGAATGACTTTATGCTGATTTATCAAAAATGGGTAAAATTTGAACTACAGAAAAATTGTAGGTTGCTTTGGAAGTTTTGTGATTTTTTGGAGGTAACCATCGAGGTTTCATTTAATATATCACAAACCACCACTGAGAGTTTTAATAACAGGTTCAACTTCTTGCTAAGATTTTGCATCTTGACAATTTAACGAAATTAGGTTAAACTTGAGCTACCAGTAAGCGTGATAGATTGATCTCGAATTAAATATTATTTTAAAGGTAGTTGGGTACATCTTCTTTTAGTAAACAATGCCATCAGTGTGAGATTCCAACTATCAAGAAAGAACATTCTCAATTTCCAAGTGATGGACTTGGATTTCATTTTCATTTTCTATAAGGTCCTTGATGCAACCTATACTTCCATCGACCGTGTTAACAGAAGCTCACTGCTCCCACGGGACCTGTGTCAGTTAAAATAAAAGGCCACCACCCCAATTTTCATACAATCTGGACTTTGCTTTCTGATATGTCGTAAATGTATCTATAATTTTTGATGCTCCATGCTTGTTTTATATCATTTGCATTATGTTTTGTCTACACTTTGAGGTATTTTTATACACTTTCTGGAACTAACCTATTGACAAGATGCCACAGTGCTTCATGTTTTCTGCTGTTTTTGGTTTCAGAAATAGAAAATGAATATTATCGGAATTGGATCGGTAAAAGCCAAAGTTACTATTTTTTCCGGAGCAACACGGAAACACGAAGTAGAGACGGAGGGGTGCACCAGGGTGGGCACACCCTATGGTGGCTCCACCAGGGGGTGTAGCCCACATGTCCACCTCCTCGCTTTGCCCCTTCGCCTATAAAAGCCTCTCGAGGAGAAAACCCTAAATCATCGACCAAAAAGCCACGAAAAGTTCCACAGCGCCGCCGCCATCGAAGGGGAAATTCGAGGGACAGAAAGTCTCTGTTCCGGCACCCTGCCGGGACGGGGAAGTGCCCCCGGAGCCATCTCCATCGATCTCCACCACCATCTCTATCACCGTTGCTGATTCCCATGATGAGGAGGGAGTAGTTCTTTTTTTGAGCATTATGACAGTAGAATCCCAGTGGGACCTACTGCCTCTCAATCTATATTAATAAAACCCCAGTAAAGGGGCAGACGAGTTTACAATAGTTTGCAGGTGTAATCTAGTATCAGCAGCCATAGACAAGTAAAAGGAAAGTAAATTACAGAGAAGCTAGAACAGCTGATAAGACAGGGTGTAAAGAGTCCTTTGTCCTGTACACCAGCAATCCAAAGTCGGTTTGAACCTATTCTTCCAGGATATAACTTCAAGTGTAATGCCATTGAAATATAAATTATTTCTTTCTTTCCAGAGACTCCATGTTGCATACATAAAAATTTCCAAGAACATTGGTTTGTTATCTCTTTTCTTAGATTCAGCAATGATGTCCAATCGATCCCCAAGTTGAACCCAAGTAATATTTAGCAATGACCAGCATCTCCTACTAAAACTCCAGTGAAAGAAAAGATGTTCCACTGTTTCCTCCATATTATCTTGGCAGAGAATACAATTATATCCTGAGTTAATAATTTGTTGTTTCCTTTTCAGCAGGTTTCTAGTGTTTAATCTGTTAGAAAACAGCAGCCAACAAAAGAATTTGATCTTTGGGATTGATCTTGATTTCCATATCCATGTAAATGCTTCATGCACAATCATGTTCCTGAAACAGAAGTTATAGTAGAACTTAGCTTTGTACTCCTTGCCCCAAGTGTAATTCCATGAGTCTGTTCTGTGATCCCCAAAATCCAGATTAGAAGCAAGCTGTTGAAGATCTCTGACTTCCTGTTTAGCCTCTGGGGAAAGAGGTAAGTGAAAGCTTTGTGACAGATGTGTGGTATGTAGAAATTCTTGTACAGACACATCCTCCTTCAAACAAAAATAAAAAGCTCTGGGAAACATTGTTGAAGTTGTCTCATTAAGCCAGTTGTATTTCCAAAATAGAACAGTTGTACCATTGCCACTCTCACTTTGAGAAATTCCTCTGTAAATTGGTGAAAGCTTACAGACATCCTTCCACCAAAAAGAACCACATGGGTCCACTGCATGTGGAATTTTGTTCAGATAATAAGCATTCCACACCAAACCAACCCAGGGAGTATCTACCTTATTATAGAACTCGTGTAGAAATTTTAGAAGAAGTGCTTCATTCTGAATTTTTAAATTTAGAACTCCAACACCACCCTTATCTTTTGGTCTACAAACTTTGTCCCAAGAAATTAGGGAACTACATTTTTCTCCTTCCTCAGTTTTCTTGTTCCAAAGACAGTGTTTCTGAATTTTTTCTATGTGTTCCAATATCTTGGATGGTATATGTATAGAGCACATAGAAAACATAGCAATGAATGTCAGTAAGGAGTTTATAACAGTTACTCTTCCACTGTAAGTCATCATCAAGAAAGAGGCAGACATTTTCCTTTCTATTCTGTCAACAAGAGGCATCATTTCAATTACAGTGGGTTTGGTTGTACCAACAGGTAGCCCCAGATAAGTGAATGGCATTTTCCCCACAGAACATCCAAAAGAATTAGCTAATCTCTGAACAGAATCACTAGATAAATTAATAGGTATCGTCATTGACTTGGTGAAATTGATATTAAGACCAGTGGATAAAGCATAATCCTCCAGAATTTTTTTCATAGCACTAAGTTGAATTGGACAGGCAGGAAGTATAATTAAAGTATCATCTGCATATTGCACAGCAGGGTAGTCCATATCAAAGTTCACAGAGAAAGGGGCTCTTAAGATATCATCTCTGAAAGCCTTATTAATTGCTGATTGAAGCAGATCTGCAGCTAGTACAAAAATCAAAGGTGATAAGGTATCTCCCTGTCTAACTCCCCTAAGACAATTAAATTGCCTGCCAGGTGTGCCATTCAACAAAACAGATGATTTACCAGAGCCAAATAGTAGTGATATCCAACATAACCATCTTTCATCAAAGCCCATTTGTTTCATTATCTTCAGCATGGCACTATGCTCAATGGTATCAAAAGCTTTAGCAAAGTCCAATTTCAACAGAACAATTTCTTTCCTAGAGGATTCACACTGAAACGGGTACTCAAAGGCCCATGCAAGGCAATCCTGAATATTCTTGCCCTTAATAAAACCATACTGATTTTGTGAACAATCTTGAGTACAATTTTCTGCAATCTGTTGGCTAAAAGCTTAGTAATAATCTTAAGGCAACAATTCAGCAAAGTGATGGGTCTGTAATCATTTACAGATAGTGGAACAGCCACCTTAGGAATGAGAGTAATGAAGCCCATGTTGATACTTTCAAGATCCAATTTTCCTTCATAGAACTCGAAACATAATTGATATATATCATGTTTAACAATATGCCAGCAGCTTTTAAGAAACTGTCCATTGAACCCATCTGGCCCAGGTGCCTTATCAATAGGCATAGATTTGATGATCTCATCAATTTCATTAGTAGTAAATGGAGCAGAAAGATCCTGAAGGCCAGTAATAGGTTGAATCAGTTGATCAAGGTTAAATCTCATTTGAGGATTATTCTTTGTGCCCAGTCTTGCCTTAAAGGTGTCATAAATAATTTTTTCTTTACCAGAATGATCAGTCACCTCTGTCCCATCAGGTAAATTTAGATGAGAGATTGAGTTTCTTCTATACCTCTCAGTAGCACTACCAGTAGCTATGAGTTTATCTCTCTCTATGCATGATCTTGTTGTGGTCATGAGATTTGTAATCAAGTATATCTACTTTGCTACTCAAGTGCTTCAATAGATCTCTGCTCTCCCCATGGTGGCACTTAGGCTAGAGTTCATAAATATTTATCATGAGTATATTTGGAGTTTGATGTATTTATGAAATTGTGGTGTTTGTTGGAACCATCTAGCGCTCAAGGTGACAGTGCGGGGTTATCTAGATTGGGAAAGGCGGACTTTGAGGTGTGTTGTTATAGCCCTACCATGGATTAGAGTATCCAATCGGAGAGTAGTTCAGGGTAGTATCATAAAGTGAAGATATTTATATGAGAGAGTGTTCACTAGTGAAAATATGATCCCTAGGTCTTGTTTCTAAACATTGAAACGCCGTTTGCAATTACATCTGTTACATGTTTGCTTGCTTCCATCATTTTGCATTTAGTCTTTTCCTCCCTGTCAAAAGCTCTTTTCTGGCACTGTTACCACTTATAATCATCCATGCCACTTGTATTTCACTATCTCTTCACCCAACTAGTGAACCTATACACCTGACAAGTGTATTGGGTGTGTTGGGGACACAAGAGACTTTCTGTATCTTGATTGCAGGGTTGCTTGAGAGGGATACCTTTGAACACTTCCTCCCTGAGTTCGATAAACCTTGGGTAATCCACTTGAGGGAAACTTGCTCTGTTCTATAAACCTATGCACTTGGAGGCCCAACACCTGTCTATAAGAATAGAAGTGCGTAGACATCAAGCTATTTTCTGGCACCGTTGCCGGGGAGGTAAGGTGAAAGGTACTCACATCCTCCGGTGTGAGTGTTCTAAGTTATTTCCTTTAGATTCTGCAATTTTGTCTTTTTGTTTCTTGTTTTCACTAGTTAGGCTTAATGGAAAACAACAACAAAATTAGAGAGATTTATAGTATATATCTTGTGTTATGACATGAAGTGTTTGAAAAGAAAATTAAAAAACCTATGGAGCTTTATTTGCATGCTAATAGCAACGTTATTAGTATGAATCCTTTGAACACCATTATTGCTAATGCTATGGAAGCGTCTAAGCTTGGGGAAGCTAGTTTTTATGAAAATGATCTTTTTAGTTCCCAAGCTTTGGAAGATAACTATTCTATTGCTTATGATGATACCAAACCTCCAATATATGATGATTACAATGATGATGATATTTTCAGTCCACCTACTATTGAGGAGAAAATTAATTGTGATTACATTATTCCTCCTATATTTGATGATTATGGTGATGAGAATAATAATGATAGCTATTTTGTTGAATTTGCTCCCACTACAATTAATAAGAATGACTATGCTTATGTGGAGAATAATTATTATTATATGCATGTGGCTCATGATAAGAATGTTTTATGTGATAGTTATATTATTAATTTTATTCATGACGCTACTGTAATTTATTATGATAGAGGGAAACATGGTTTTATGTATCTCAATAATATTAAGTTTCCCCTCTTTATGTTGAAAATCTTGAAGTTGCACTTATTTTGCTTTCCTATGCTTGTTGCTTTGTGCTTTCATGACTTGTTTCTTTACAAGATTCCTATGCATAGGAAGTGGGTTAGACTTAAATGTGTTTTACAATTGCTTCTTGATGCTCCCTTTTACTTCAATTCATATTTATTATGTGAGCATCTTCTCATACTATCAAGCCTAACTTAAAGGCGTTAAAGAAAAGTACTTCTTAGGAGATAAAACAATAGTTTTATTGAGTCTTGGAAGCTATTACTTCTATAATAACCTCTCCTTATCCTTTATACTTGATTTTTGTGCCAATAATAACCTCTAATGAGAGGGAAGTAAGATTTGGGGAAGTGCTGTCTCGAAACAGATTTTTGTGCTTCACTGTAAAAATTCGTGAAAAATATCTGTATGTCGGATTGAGCTTTAATTTTCTGAATAAATCACCTGGGTTGTTAGATAACTTTTGTTAGTTCAACACTTTTCGATTTGAGCAACAGAAGTTTTTCGAAAAAAATCAGTTTTTACCTGCTGGTCTGTTTTGACAGATTTCTGCCATTATTTGCATTTGTCTACTATCGATTTCTTTTTGAGTTTTTTTTGGTAAATTGAGATTTTAGAGGAAATTTCTATAGTATCTTGTGTTTTTAATGAAATTTTTTCTATTTTTAAACTAAACCCAAAGGTTTATTACTTTTGAATTCACTAATGTTGCTAATGAAGATTGTGTGAAGTTTTGTATGAAGAAAAAATTTCAGGTGTAGGGGAAGAATGGATAAAATATCAAGCTTAGGGATTCCACCCCATGTCACCCCAAGAAATATTCAAGAGGTACAAGCGTCAAAGCTTGGGGATGCCCAAGGCATTACCTTCTTCATCAATAAAAATCTCAGGTCTCTTTCTAGACACTTCATTTTTATGGTTTCATGCACTGTTATGTTGTTCTTGGAGCGTCTTAGTTTTTTATTTTAGTTTTCTTTTGCTTTGTTTGCTGCAATAAGTTGGTTGGATCCCAACACACTTCTTTTGGAGAGAGACACACTCTGTTTTCATTGCCTAGAACACTCTAGTTTTCATTCTTATTGTTTTGTGAGTGTTCTCTTTTCTAGCACTGTGTTTAGCCTTAGTTTTCTTATGCTTTCTGCTTAGAATGTTTTAGTTCTTGTTTGTGGATTTGTGAGACAAGCTCACTGATCTTTATTGATTATCATCTTTGTGAGTTGTTTCAAATAAGTTGATTGGTGTTGGAAAAGAGTAGAAAGTTTCATGCTTATAGTGGTACAAAAGGGAGCTTGCTTTGACTGTGGCCTAGACTTTATCATGTTATGTTAGATGTTGCTTTGACCTTATGCTTAGTGATTATTGCTGTAGCATGACTTGTTCCAAACAATTAGTATTGCTTAATGTGCCTTGAAAGAATCATGCGTTGTTTTAGCATACAAAAGAATAGTATTGTGGTATTCTCCTTTGATGCTTTGTTTGGGTTGACTTGGCACATGCTCACACCATGTTATGACTATGAACAAGTCACCTTAGCCTCTAGTTTTTGACTTGTGGTACCACTTTATGCTTTGATTAGTAATGTTTTATCGCTCTGCATGATTATGGCCATTATTGCTCTCTTAGTTGGGTGCTCCCAGTCATTTGCTAGCCTCCACTTGTATGAGTAAGCTCTACTCATGCATACAACTCCCAAGAAACCAAGTTATTCCAAAGTGTACACTATAAATTCCTATGCATGGTGTGTTACACCATTCCAAGTATATTCTTATTTTATCTATCTTCCAAATTAAACTTGTTATATGAAAACTTAGTGATTAAAGCTCCCACAAACTTGAAGGCACACTTTATTTTTCTTGCCCCTAAATAAACTTGAACCATTGTGTCATCTATGTTGTATATGCTTGCACTTATACGTTGGAATTAGCAGAACCATGTTGTCATGGGGAATGCTTTCAACATTGCACTTGTACATTATACACAGTTGATATCATGCTCTTTTGTTTGCAGATGTCGTTGGTGTGAAATAAAAGGGTAGCTTATAAGTCCATGGAGTTATGTATGTGTGTTAGAGAAACTCCTGGGCCGCTAGCCTAAGCCATGCCTAATCATGGAGGAAACTTGTAGCATCACCATAGTGAGCAATCTATGAAGCTTTCTTTTTAATAAAAAAGAGACATATTGAAAAGAGGAAAGAGAGAAAAAAGCACCATTTTCCCATGGTAAATAAGAAGATTGCTAAGATGCTCATTGTCTGCTTGCCTTGGAATTTTGATTATGGGATAGCTCCTGTATCATGTGCAAGGGGTACCCAATTGGCGGTTCTCTATGATACACATGTGCTTACTATGACAAGAACTTACCAGTGACTAAAGTTGAGTAGCATGAGGGGCGACCCTCGTACTCAAGGGACATGAGATTGCCAAATTATACTTTGCCAAGCATATACTTCATAGTTTTTTCACTTTAACCTTAATCACTTCAAGATGCTTATGATAAGGGCAATGAGAGCTGAAAGATAACAAGTACCATAATTTTTGGAAGCTCTTTATGAGACTTGAAATCACTGCTTCCCTTTTATGAAGGGCCTTTCTTCCACCATTATATTGAGTCTCCACCTTCTATCGTTAAGCACCAATTAAGAGAGCATAGTTGCATTCTTAGTTCTATGTGTATTGTCCCAAAACTTATTGATTGATTCATATTGTTGATATTACTTGTTTTTGAACTATTTGTATCTAGTCAATCTTATGAACTTTGAAGGTGTCCTATGCATTTATTTGCTACTCCATGAGGAACAAGCTGAATGCCACTATGCTATGTTTTCTATATGTGAAACAAACAAAAGTCTTTCAATGCATTGTTATTCATGATCTTTGTTTGTAACCTGATGGCGCCCAGCACTGTCGTGGGACGCTTCGTAGGAAACCCCAAGAGCAAGGTGCGATGAGCACAGCAACAAGTTTTCCCTCAGTAAGAAACCGAGGTTATCGAACCAGTAGGAGGAAGGAAACGTCTCAAAGGTGTTGCAAGCAACGTGGAAACCTACACAAAACAAACTCAAGACTTTGCCCCAACGAATCAGTGAGGTTTTCAAGCTCACCGGTTTGCTGTAACAAAGGATTAAATGTATTTTGTGGAAGATGATGGTTTGCAGCAAGTAAATAGGTAACAGTGGAAGATGTATCAATGGTAAAAATTGGACCGGGTTCCATAGTTCACTAGAGGTGCTCTCCTTAGATAAACAACATGGCATGAAGGGTAAACAAATTATAGCAGGGCAATTGACAGGAACTGAGCAAGGCATAACAATGCAATACCAGACAAAAAGATCCTATGAGATTCGATTGGGAAATACAATAATATACATAGACTGCCATCCAAATGCATCTATGCCTAGAATTCCACCTTCAGGTTATCATCCGAACCCCCTCCAATATTAAGTTGCAAGCAACAGACAACTACTTTAAGCAAAGTGTGTAAGGTAAACAATCCAAGCATTCTATGAACAAGAGACCGTTGTTTTCTCCCTAGTAGCAACAACACATCTACAACCTAAGAGATTTCTATCACTTCCCTTGGAAACTAGAGGCATGAACCCACTATCGAGCATAAATACCCCCTCTTGGAGTCACTAGCAACTACTTGGCCAAGATAGCTACTAACAACGGAGAGCATGCAAGATCACAAACAACACATACGTGATAGTATCAAATAGACAAAACCATTAATCAATTTGACATAGTAATCTAAATACCCATGGATCCCCGCAAACACAACATGCATGATTACAAATAGATTAGATCTTGATCATGAATGGAGCTCACAAGATCTATACATGAAAGAACAAGGAGGAGATATAACCATCTAGCTACTACATGGACCCGTAGTCCAAGGTGGAACTACTCATGCTTCATACCGGAGAAGAAGGCCTCCGGGATGATCTCTCCTCCGGTAGGGTGCCGGGAAGAACTTCAGATCCCCCCGATCTAGGGAAGATGGTGGCGGTGGCTACAGAAGGTTTTGTGGAGTTTTGATCGTGTGCCTAGGGTTTCTGCATCAGGGGCTTCTTATAGGCGAAGAGGCGAGGCTGGGAGGCGAATGGAGGGCCCACACCGTACCCAAGCACGGGGTGGGCCCACCCGCGCCTAGGGGGTGTGGCAGCCCTGGCTCGCCTCTCCGTCTCTCCTCTGGACTTCATGACACCCACGGTAAAATATTGAATTTGGCTTTTGTCCCGTCCAATTCCGAGAATATTGATTTTTTGCCTTTTTGGAACCAAAAATAGAAGAAAACAGGCAACTGGCACTGTGGCAACTTTTTAATAGGTTAGTTCCAGAAAACTATAAAAATACCTCAAAGTGTAGACAAAGCAAAGCAAAGTTGATACTAAACAAGCATGGAGCATCAAAAATTATAGGTACGTTTGCGACGTATCAAGCATCCCCAAACTTAACTCCTTCTCGTCCTCGAGAAGGTAAGTGATAAAAAGAATAATTTTTGAGGTGACATGTGTGGCATCCCGCAAAACCACTACTAGAAAATCGCTTGTTGTTTTATGTTCGAGCATCATCATTACATCATCATGCATGCTTTGCCTAAAACTATTTTCGAAAGTCCCTATTTTGTCTTCTAAAAATATCCCTTTCTTTATTCAAATGCAAAACCCTATTATTTTTCCGGATATTTTATTTGTCTAAAAACGGCTTGCAAAAATCCTTTAAAAAAATAATATAAACATGAAAAGTTTTATTAGGGGAGGCAGTCCAGCCGCCAGGCCCAAAGGCCCGGCTAGCCAGACCACGTACAACCCCAAAACCTACCCCAAACCCTAGCTAATCCTAGCCCCACATCAACCAGAAAACCCTAACCCTAGCATCCCACCTAATCCACCCACACCCAACTCCCTGCCGCCGCCACCCCCATTCAACCACACTCACACAACACACCACACACGCAGAGCACACACCCAACCCATCTACACACGCCACAGCACACGATGCGACCCCACACCTAGAAACCCATCGGCCACGCAAACACCACGACGCGTCGACGCACTCCCTAGCTACCGACAACCCGTGGGCCCGGTCCCACCCGTAGCCCGTGTCGGTCGCACGCGCCCACCTCCTCGTCTGCTTCCCCACGAACCCCCTCGCTCGTCTCTTTTCCTCCCGCAACCGCCGCCGCTCCCCCTCTGCCTCACCGCGCTGCCTCCTTCCGCCACTGCCTCCGTGACCGCGACCACTCACTGCCCGAGCCACCCTCTGCACCTCCGATCACACCTCCGGCTCGCCCTCATGAAAGGCCTCCGCCAGCCATCTCCCGCCTCCTCCTCAACCTGAAGGCGCTGCCTGCCCCCGCCGCTCCACTCATCACCGCAAGCCTCTTCCGCCTGCCCGGCCTGGCCTCGAACTGCTGCCACTGCTGGCAACCGCCGCCTCGCCATAGCGACCTCCGCCACCGTGGCGCCTTTCCCGAGCGCTGCCGCCACCTTCGCTCCCCCATGCCGCGAGGCCTCCCCGGTCGACCCTCCCGTCGCGCCTCGACCTCTCGCACCTCCGCCCCAGGCTCTCCGCCGTCCGCTCGCTGCTTCACTGCCGCTGACGCCGAGGCCACGCCTGCTGCCATGAAGCTCTCTCCGTCCACGCTCGCGCCTACCTCCAAGCTCGCCGCTGTCTTCTCGACCCGCGCCGCCGCTGGAGTTCCTCTCGCCGCCCTCGCATCTTTGTTATGCATGTCGCCGCTGCCTCAAGGACTTGTGTTTATGGTTTTGTCCGCTCCTCGCTCACTGTTCGGCGCGCTTCCAAAGGTATCTGCCGCGATGTGGTGTGTTGACGATGTACTACCCCTGCTAACTGGTGTAGAATCTTCTCAGGGAAGTGAGAAGGAGTGTCACTATAGTTTTGGTGATGCCCTGTGTTGTGGAGGTAGAAGTGTCGTGAAGAGGAACCGATGCCAATTTTAGGGGCGACAAAATCATCTCGTCGACAAGACCGATCCGATGCCGCAACCCCGATGATCGTGCTGCCAAGATCAACACCGACAACGGAACCGTGATACCCCAAGGTCTTCTTCCCGGATCCGATCCCGAAGACCAAGCCTCGGCACCCCGAACCCAGTGCCGCGCCAAGATCCCCAATTCCGGATCCGAAGACCGATCCCGGTGTTTGAAGACCGAACCCCGTGGACCGACATGATCTTCTTCACATGTGCGACAAGTACTCCTTCCCGGATGCGATGCTCGAGAACACGGACGGTAAGGACACCGTCGCAGAACGCCAAGTTCTTCATCCCGGACGCCAAGACCGACCTGATACACGGGCCCGACAAGATCGACACCGACCAGGGCGAATCCGATGCGCCCCGACAGTCCTTCTTCGCGGAACGCCAAGATCTACTCTGTTATCTGAGAACGATCCCGTCGAACCCTGAACCCTGAGACCGACCCCGAACCCCCGGAACCCCAAGATCTGCCGAACCCTAATGTGTGAACCTTCTCCCGAGCCCCTATTTTATAAATGCTATATATATATACTTGTCGCATATTAAATTGTCATGCTTGCATACATAATTGTGTGGTTTGGGGGCCTTATGCCGATTCACCTCATAATTAAATATGGGGGCCATATGCGGGCGAATCTAGCCTTATATTGGCCTCATTTAAATTTGTGTAACGAACCGGTGCGATCTTTTGCCATGTTAAGACAACACTTAAATTGGGGGGTAGCTAAACAACTTGAACCTATTAATTAATTGGCGGGACCCCGGTTCCACTTAATATTGCCCAATTGCATCGCATCTTTGCCATGTCATACATCATACATGCATCATGCCCGATCTTTTGCCGTAGTACTAAATATTGCATCCGGTGTTTATTCTAGTGTTTTGGTTCTTCGCGGATAAGGCCGTTGAGTTGATGAGAGTGTCGACCCGATCTTCGGATGAACCTTCGACAATGTTTTCAGGCGAGCATCTCCCCCTTTCTACCTATCTTACTTTTATAGTATTTATTCCCTCCTGTTGACCTATTGCTATCTGTGTTATGCTGTTTAGTTTTCGTAATTGATATCCTCGCCTTATATTGCCTTGGACACATCCTATTACCCGTTGTTTGGTAGATAGTTGGACTTGCGCTGCGTAGTCGCTTGCTCAAGTGCTATGGTCGCAAGACTACGTTGTTGGAGTGTTGCCACATGTTTAAGTTTGAGCCGATCATGGATTTTCATTATTGTTTACTTTAATTACTGTTTAACAACTAAAATTGAAGTAGGTAGCGGAGGCAGTGGGCAATAGATGTTATTTGGTTGTTAATCATTCACTTGTGTCCTGTGGGACCCCGAGTACTTGATACCTGTTCCTTGAATTTTCGCTATCCACATCCGGAGGATTATGGGACCCCTCGAGTAGCTTGATTCATTCTTATTTCTTGGGGCCACAAACTAGTTTGAGGTTTTATTTACTATCCTGTACTTATGCCATGCTACGATTTATTTACGATTGTGCGAGGAGCACTGTATCGCTTAGGAATTGTGACCGTTGCTGTATCGACAAGCCCAGCTTGGTTCCTAGTCGCTTACAACGCCCCACAAACCTTGAGTCCGTCTCAAGTCACTAACTTCGCTATGGTATACTTAATGGGTGGCCTCAAATATTTCTCGAATCTTGTGATTGCTTTGTCGTGAAAGCCTCGTTGGGTTTTGATTTGGTTTTTCCGAGGTTGATCGAGTGTGTTGCTATTTGTGCACCCTGTGGTAAAACTTTCAAAGCCGTGTCATGTTATGGACGACTTGGAGCACAGTATCTCGATCATAGACAACTATAACTAAAGTAGTGCTATAAATTGACTTTATAATGACTAGTAACCAGTTTCACTATAATGGAATGGCTAAATAAAACTGCCAACAATTGCTTGTTTGGGTGGTCGCTTGCGACCATTGTACCTGACTAGTAAATGCTGCAACTATAACAAAATGGCTAAATAAAAGTACCAACAACTGCTGGGTTTTGGGATATCTCATGCTAATTGTACTTGACTAGTAAGTGTCGCAACTACAACGGAATGGTTAAATAAAAAGTGCCCACTGCTTATTTTATCAGGATGACTATCTATATTTGATTAGTAATTGCTGCAACGATAACTGAATAAATAAAACTGCCAACGGTGTGAGTTCCTCGGTTGACTTCCTCGTTTGGTCTCGAGGGGAAATACCAGGATGAGTATGTTTGGTGGTAGTATCAGGTTGGTTCCGAATAGGTCTTTCTTACCCCTCTCTGATAGCCGCCAGTTATATCGAGTCTCTATAGGTTGTTTAGTGCATGCTGCCGCCGCTCACCACCATACCTATGTAGGCGAGGACCGCCAAATTTAGTCTCGCTGCATGGCCTCAAGATCGACCGCTTCTCTTTTCCTTTGCCCTTTGTCGGCACCCCTTTGTTTAAGCAGGTTTTGAGTTCGATGTCGTTAGGTGGTTAACCTTCCGCTTGGCTCGGGCAGGGTTATACGCCATTGGTTATTCTTCGTGGGTCTTAGCTCAATTTGCATCTTGTCCGTAGTGACGCCCATCGTTTCAAGGTGATTTGGATCTTTGTACCGTATATCTGTATTCTTGACTCATGGAGTCGTGTTGTATATATATCTGTTCTGTGGGTCCCATCGAGGACTGTTGTGTAATGTTATTACTTTGTTTTCCACCCGCAAAAGTGCCTGGTGGGCACCTTTGAATCGTTTCTATGCGGGTTTGGCGAGTTTCGCTAAAACTTGCATAGGGCCGATTCTGAGGGTGTTACAACATGCACCGTCAAAACCAAGATCAAACCATTTGCAAGCATTAAATGTTGGTACCAAAGAACTCTAAACATGTGCATGAAAGATGGAGTTCTAACAATAGGACATAGTAACTATGCATGCAACATGAAAGGCTACAAACAAAGATCATGAATAACATGCATTGAAAAACGTTTGTTTGTTTCACATACAGAAAACATGGCATAGTGGTATTCAGCTTGTCCCTCATAGAGTAGCAAATAGATGCATAGGACACCTTCAAAGTTCATAAGAGTGACTAGATACAAATAGCACAAGAACAAGTAATATCACAATATGCATCAATAAATAAGTTTCGGGACGCTACACACAGAATGGCAACTATGCTCTCTTAATGGTGCCTAAAGGTAGAAGGTGGAGACTCAAATAATGGTGGAGGAAAGGCTTTCATAAAGGAAGCAGGGATTACAAGTTTCACAAAGATCATCCAAAAATTATGATACTTGTTAGCTTTCAGCCCTCATTGCCCCTATTATAAGCATCTTGAAGTGATTAAGGTTAAAGTGAACAAACTATGGAGTATATGATTGACAAAGTATAAGTTGGAAATCTCAAGTCCCTTCAATACGAGGGCCACACCTCATGCTACTCAACTTCAGTCACCTGTAAGTTCTTGTCATAGTAAGTACATGTGTATCATAGAGAACCGCCAACGAGGTATCCCTTGCACATGGTACAGGAGCTATCCCATAACCAAAATGACAAGGGAAGCAGACAATGAGCATCTCAGCGATCTTTTTATTTACTATGTGCATAGCTTTTTATTGAGGATGCTTCACAGAATGCTCATTATGGTGATGCTGCAAGTTTCCACCATGATTAGGCATGGCTTAGGCTAGTGGCCCAGGCGTTTCTCTAACACAAAATACATAACTCCATGGACTTAGAAGCTCCCTTTTTATTTCACACCGGTGACATCCATAGACAAAAGAGCATGATATCAAATGTGTACAAAGTACAAGTGCAATCTTGAAAACGTTCCCCGTGACATCACAGTTCTGTTAATTCCAATGTATAAGTGCAAGCATATACAACATAGATGACACAATGGTTCAAGTTTATTAGGGTCAAAGAATATAAAGTGTGCCATCAAGTTTGTGAGGGCTTTAATCACTACGTTTTCACATAACAAAATACTTTAAATTGGAAGATAGCTGAAAACAAGGATATACTTGGAATGGTGTAACACACCATGCATATATGTTTATAGTGGACACTTTGGAATACTTGGTTTCTTTGGAGTTGGAAGCATGAGTAGATCTTACTCATACAAGTGGAGGCTAGCAAATGACTGGGAGCAACCAACTAAGAGAGCAATAATGGCCATAATCATGCGGAGCAACAAAACATTACTAATCAAAGCATAGAGTTGTACTACAAGTCAAGGACTAGATGATCATAGAGGCTATGGTGACTTGTTCATAGTCATAACATGGTGTGAGCATGTGCCAAGTCAACCCAAACAAACCATCAAAGGAGAATACCACAATACTATGCTTTTGCATGATAAAACAATGCATAATTCTTTCAAGGCACACTAAGCAATCCCAATTGTTTGGAACAAGACATGCTACAGCAATAATCACTAAGCATAAGGTCAAAACAACAACTAGCATGTCATTCTAAAGTCTAAGTCACGGTCAATGCAAGCTCCTCTTGCACTTATCAAGCAAGAACTTTCTACTCCTTTCCAACACCAAGCAACTTATTTGAAAACAACACAGCGAGAACGGGGGTCCAAACTACTTTATTCAAGCAAACCAAAAAAACTAAGCAAACCAAACGAAAACTAAGACGCTCCAAGAACAACACAACAGTTCATGAAACAATAAAAGTGAATTGTCTAGACATACCTGAGCTTTTTATTGATGAAGAAGGGGATGCCTTGGGCATCCCCAAGATTTGACGCTTGTACCTCTTGGATATTTCTTGGGGTGACACCGGGGTGGCATCCCCAAGCTTGAGCTTTTGTCCATTCTTCATCTCATTACATCATTCTCTCTCTTCACCTGAAATTTTTTCCTTCATACAAAACTTCACACAATCTTCATTAGCAACTTTAGTGTATTCAAAAGATAATAGACCTTTGGGTTTAGCTTTGGAACAGAAAAACTTTTCACTAAAAACACAAACTACTGTAGCAACTACTTCAAAAATCTCAATTCACCAAAAGAGAACTCAAAAAGGAATCAACAAGAAGCAAATGCAAATAATGGCAGAAATTTGTCAAAACAGACCAATAGGTAGAAACAGTTTTTTGTAATATTTTTGTTGCTCAAATAAAAAATTGTTGAACTAAAGAAAGTTAGCTAACATACTGGGGGATTTATTCGTAAATTTTCAGCTCAATCCGACGTACAGAGACTCCTCACGAATTTTTATGGTGGAGGATAGAAATCTGTTTCGGGACAACAACTCCCCAAATCTTACTTCCCTCTCATTAGAAGTCATTCTTGGCACAAAAAGCAAACAAAAAGGATAAGGAAAGTTCATTACTGAAGTAATAACTACTTTATTCAAGCAAACCAAACAAACTAAGCAAACTAAAAATAAAGTAAAGAGAAAGGTTGAGGAGGACTCCCCTTGTGAAGACGTCCTTAGCCTCTCCGGAAACGGCACCAGAAAAAGTCTTGATGGCGCCCAGCACTGTCGTGGGATGCTTCGTTGGAAACCCCAAGAGCAAGGTGTGATGAGCACAGAAGCAAGTTTTCCCTCAGTCATAAACCGAGGTTATCGAACCAGTAGGAGGAAGGAAACATCTCAAAGGTGTTGCAAGAAACGTGGAAACCTGCACAAAACAAACTCAAGACTTTGCCCCAACGAATCAGTGAGGTTGTCAAGCTCACCAGTTTGCTGTAACAAAGGATTAAACGTATGGTGTGGAAGAGGATGGTTTGCAGCAAGTAAACAGGTAACAGTGGAAGATGTATCAATGGTAAAGATTGGACCGGGGTCCATAGTTCACTAGATGTGCCTCCTTAGATAAACAACATGGCATGAAGGGTAAACAAATTACAGCAGGGCAATTGACAGAAACTGAGCAAGGCATAACAATGCAATATTGATACGTTGGAAACGTATCTATAATTTTTGATGCTCCATGCTTGTTTAGTATCTACTTTGCTTTACTTGTCTACACTTTGAGGTGATTTTTATATGTTTTCTGGTACTAACCTATTAACAAGTTGCAATAGTGCCAGGTGCCTGTTTTCTACTGTTTTTGGTTTCAGAAAAGTTAGTAAAGAAATATTCACGGCATTGGACGGGACAAACGTCAAAGTAAATTACTTTCTGTGGGGAACAAGAAGTCCAGAGGGGAGCCGGAGGGGCCATCCGGAGGCGACCCACCCTGTGCACGGTGGGCCCAGCCACGCTGGGGTTTGGCTACCCTGGCCGCCTCCTCGGCCTCCCCCTTCGCCTATAAGAAGCCCCCGATGCAGAAACCCTAAGAACCCAATCAAATCTCCACGAAACCGTCTGTAGCCACCGCCACCATCGTCCCTAGATTGGGGGGATCTGAAGTTCTTCCTGGCACCCTGTCGGAGGGGAGATCACCCCGGAGGCCTTCTCTCTGGTATGATGCGTGAGTAGTTCTACCTTGGACTATGGGTCCATGTAGTATCTAGATGGTTGTATCTCCTCCTTTGTGCTTTCATGTATAGATCTTGTGAGCTCCATTCATGATCAAGATCTAATCTATTTATAATCATGCATGTTGTGTTTGCGGGGATCCGATGGATATTGAGATTATTATGTTGGTTTGATTAATGGTTTTGTCTTTATGATTCTATCATGTTTGTGATCTTGCATGCTCTCCGTTGTTAGTAGCTATCTTGGCCAAGTAGTTGCTAGTGACTCCAAGAGGGGTATTTATGCTCGATAGTGGGTTCATGCCTCTAGTTTCCCAGGGAAGTGACAAAAATCTCTTAGATGTAGATGTGGTGTTGCCACTAGGGAGAAAACAACGGTCTCTTGTTCAGGGAACATGTGGACTGTTTACCTTACACACTTTGCTTAAAGAAGTTGTCTGTTGCTTGCAACTTAATACTGGAGGGGGTTCGGATGATAACCTAAAGGTGGACTTCTAGTCATAGATGCAGTTGGATGGCGGTCTATGTATCTTGTTGTATTTCCCAATCGAATCTCATAGGATCTTTCTGACTAGTAATTGTATTGTTATGCCTTTCTCAGTTCCTATCAATTGCCCTGCTGTAATTTGTTTACCCTTCATGCCATGTTGTTTATCTAAGGATAGCACCTCTAGTGAACTATGGACCCCTGTCCAATCTTTACCATTGGTACATCTTCCACTGTTACTTGTTTACTTGCTGGAAACCATTACCTTCCACACCATACGTTTAATCCTTTGTCACAGCAAACCGATGAGCTTGACAACCTCACTGATTCGTTGGGGCAAAGTCTTGAGTTTGTGTTGTGCAGGTCTCCGCGTTGCTTGAAACACCTGTCTAATGTTTCCTTCCTCCTTCTGGTTCGATAACCTCGGCCTCTACTGATGGAATACTTGCTTCTTGCTGCTTCACACCTTGCTCTTGGGGTTTCCAACGAGGGGCTAAGGATGTCTTCATTAGGGGAGTCCTTCACTTCCTTTCTCTTTACTTTGTTTTTATTTTGCTTTGTTTATTTTGCTTGGTTTTGTTTGCCTCTTTTGAAAGAACCCAAAAAAATTAGTCTAGTTTGGTTTGCTTGCTTTATTCAAAAACACAAAAAAAATAGTTCCTGCTCTAGCTGCTGCTGCTGTTTTTGGCTTGCCCACCTTTGCCAAAATGAACTCTGCTGAGAACACCAAGTTGTGTGATTTCACTAGCACCAACAACAATGATTTCCTAAGCAATCCTATTGCTCCACCTGCTCCTGATGCTACCTTTTATGAAATTAATCCTACTTTGTTGAATGTTGTGATGAGAGAGCAATTTTCTGGTGCTGGTTCTGATGATCCTGCTGCCCACCTCAATAGCTTTGTTGAACTTTGTGAGATGCAAAAGTATAAGGATGTAGATGGAGATATTATTAAGCTCAAGCTTTTTCCTTTCTCCTTGAGGGGAAAAACTAAAGAATGGTTGCTTTCTTTGCCTATAAATAGTATTGATTCTTGGACTAAGTGCAAAAATGCTTTTATTGGAAAGTATTATCCTCCTTCTAAGATTATATCTATGAGAAGTGGCATTATGAAATTTAAATAGCTTGATAGTGAGAATGTTGCTCCGGCTTGGGAAATAATAAAATCTTTGGTTAAAAATTGCCCTACTCATGTACTCACTGCTTGGATGATTATCCAGACTTTTTATGCAGGTTTGAACTTCTCCTCAAGAAATCTATTGGATTCAGCTGCTGGAGGTACCTTTATGGGCCTCACTTTGGGTGTTACAACAAGGCTCCTTGATAATATGATGGTTAACTACTCTTAATGGCATGTTGAGAGAGCTCCACGTGGTAAGAAGGTAAATTCAGTTGAGGAAACTTCCTCTTTGAGTGAAAAGATTGATGTTATTATGACTATGCTTGTTAATGGGAAAGCTCCTCTAGATCCTAATAGTGTTCCCTTAGCCTCTTTGGTTGCTCAAGAAGAGAAAGTTGATGTGAACTTCATTAGAAACAACAATTAAAACAACAATGCCTATATGAACAATTTTGGTAGCATCAACATTTATAGGCCTTATCCTCCTAATAATAGCAATTCCTATGGAAACTCTTACAATAATGCTAGAAGTGCCCCTCTGAACTTGAAGTCATGCTCAAAGACTTTATTAGTAAACAAACCACTTCAATAAGACTATAGAGGAAAAGCTTTTAAATGTTGAGAAAAATATATCCTCTTTGTCTGAAGCTCAGTCTTCCTTGATTAATAAAATGGCTTCTAAACCTGAAACTATGGAAAACACCTTTGCTACTGCTCATGCCATACAAGTTACTATTGATGAAAATATTAGGATGTTAGCTCAACTTCATGCTAAGTGGGAAAGGGAAGCTAAAATTGATAGAAACAACAGTGTGTGCACTATCACCACTAAACCACAAGTAGTCCCTATTCCTACTCCTACTATGTCTAAGCCTATTGAGCCTACTACTAGTGATGCCAAGTTTGATTTTGATATTGATGGTTGCAATATTTCTGAAGTGATTATGTTCTTGCAAAAGCTTGCTAGAAGTCCTGATGCTAGTGACATGCATGTTGCCTTTACCAAACACATTATAGATGCTCTTGTTAAGGTTAAGGAAGAGAAGCTAAAACACAAAGCTTCTATTCCTAGGAAAGTAGAAGATAGTTGGGAATCCATTATTAATATACAAGTGAATGACTTTGATCTCAAAGCTTCATGTGATCTTGGTTCTAGCGTCTCTATTATGCCTAGGAAGATTTATGAAATGCTTGATTTGCCACCTTTAGAAGATTTTTATTTGGATGTCCCACTCAATGATAATGCTAAGAAGAAACTCATGGGGAGTATTAATGATGTTCTCATTATGGTTAACAATGCTTATGTCCCTGTTGATTTCTATGTTTTGGATGTTGAATACAATGCTTCTTGTCCTATTACTTTGGGAAGACCTTTTCTTAGAACAGTTGGTGCCATCATTGATATGAAAGAAGGCACCATTAAATATCAATTTCCATTCAAGAAAGGTATTGAACACTTCCCAATGAGAAGAGAGAAGTTACTTGTCACGTCCCAAATTTTAGATTTGGTCTTGCATATCATTCATAGCATTGCATCATATCTTTCCATGCAAAACCGTCGAGTAGAAAGGTTCGGCGAAACGCCACCTTCAAAACCCTATTTTGTTTCACTACGAGATTCCTGCGGGAAGCTTTAGTAGGACTTGTGACAACCACCCTTGTAGGTTCAAGGTTTCGCTCAAACCTTGACGCTAGGTTGTTCCCCTCGACCATACGAACCCGTAGGCGCGAGAATCGCTTTAATCGGAATCGAGTTCGAAAAGCTTTCAGACGCTTTAGTAAACCGGAAACGATCCGAAAATCCGGACCGATTTCCGAGTTGTAGTCAAACTCTGGACCGGTTCGGTCTTCGACTCGCGCGCAGGGATCAATTAAAAAGGACCCACCCGGCCTCGATTTCCGTGCCCACCCCATCGCCACCGGCCGCCTCTTGCTCCCGAGGCACCTGCCGGCCAGTATCACCGCCGCCACCGCCACCGCCGCCTTCCTTCCTCCTCCCTATTCTGCCGTCGCGCGCCTCCGCCGCCGACACGCTTATCCCGCCACCGCTGCCAGCGGATCACCGCCACCCTCGCCATGCGAGACCCTCGCCGCTTTGCTTGCTGGGCCGCCATCGCCGCCATTATCACCGCTCAAGAGTGCGGCGCCGCCCTACGCGCCATGCTTATGCCCGCCTTGCTGGGCTGCTGCCGCGTCATTAGCCAGCAGCGCTCATCGCCACTAAGCGCCGCCTCGCTGCATGCATGCATTGCGCACGCATGCGTCTGCCGCCCATGGCGTAATATTTTTCTCGTCCCTTAGTTTCCCGTGTGTGTCCGTGCAGGAAGAACCTCGTCGCCGCAAGTGATCGTCGCCGCCGTCCGGAACTCGCCGCACCTTCCGGAGTCCGTTTGCGATCCGCTTCGGTGAAGACAGAACACCGCCGATCTCTCGATCAGCGGCCCAGATCGTTAGTTGACCGGTCAGAATCAGGCGTTGACTAGTCAGACGCCCAGTCAGCGTCCAGTCAGCAGACGCTTTGACCTGTCAACAGACACAGTTGACTGGGTCAATTTCGTTAATCCTTTTGTTGGCAGATTTCGGTAGAATCTTGTAAATTGCGTAGTAATTAAACCGCTTGGCCAAAAATTGCAAATAAAATATGTACGGATTCAGTGAGTCGTGTAGAATCTCACTGTACCTTTGGTTCAGGCTTTTGCAGCAAGGTTTAGTACAGTTCAATCAAACTAGTTAATGGCCTTTTCGGAGTAATAAATTCGTAGAAAAAGATCCGTAGCTCCAAAAATCGCGTATGATATGTCCCTGGATTCAGTGGAACAAGGGGAATCTCATCGCGAATTAAAAAGTTAGGATTACAGTAAAAACTTATGCAGAAACTGTCTATTGGCCTTCTGCAGTGTTTTAATTACTCCGGGAGTTTTATAATTCCTTTTTGAGTAATTCCAATTGTTGCTGTTTCTAATCAGCGATGCCCATACCGTAGAATTTTCCCAAGATTTTACAAACAGTATACTACCGGTAGTGAATTATTTAAGTTCTAGCTCTAGTTTGGAGCACTACTTTTACTTAATGGTTTTCCTAGCACTAAAACTATTTTCCATGCATGCAATCGGTAGTACTATGGTATAGGATGTTGTGGTGCAGCTGTAGCACCAATTCACTTGTCGTTCTTGCATTCATGCATCATATTTGTTGCATATGCTTGTGCATTGTTTGTTTATGATTGGAATTGTATCGTGTAGATTGTGTCGAGTGCAACGCTTGCTCATGTGAGGATTGTGCTCCAGACCGCTACAACCAAGGCAAGTAGATGCTACTTTGTTCATGATATCGTCCTACTATTTTCAATGCATTGTCGTGTATTTTGTAGATGCATGTGTAGGATGATACTATCGCTATGCTATGTCCTATTATGTGGTAGGACCCTCTATGTAGATGAACCACCGTTGGTAGATGTGCTTAGCCATGCTATGTTGAACGAGGGCTGGGATACATCATTGACACTTGTTTTCTCAAAGTATTGGTTTATGAAAACTAAAAACAACTTAATCAATGAATCCCCTGGGTGTGATGGTATTGATAATTTTTGGTAGTTTCATGGCGGAAAGGCACCCAGGTATCAAGAGAGAATGATTGGCTTCTTTATTGTGTAGCTTACGTGTACAACCATGTGCCAATAATGAAATGCGCGGTTGGTTGGACTTAGTAGGTTGTGGTAACTCGAACCCGCGTATCCAGAGATGTAGAATTTTGGTAGGTTGGACCGGTGCGCGTCGGGATTGAGGAGCTACTTCCTAATGTCTCTTCTTGGACTTCTCCCTATCATCACCCAAAATGAGAGTGATGGTACGAGCTGGGCTGGCCAAGTCACATGGGTAAAGTGTACTAACCTCTGCAAAGTGTATAATCTAATCGATTAGCCGTGTCCCTGGTTATGGACATCTGAGTTGCTAGATATTGATTCCATGACATGTTTCTCGTTCATTATAATTTCATAATTGTTTTAATACTGTTGGGTTAACTTAATTGGGATCTTTTCAAAGAAAATCAAAAACTGTTTATGAAAGTAGAATAAATGTATTTGCAAATGCAAGGCAGACACAGCTCCAATTGCCAAATATGCATGTAGATGTTAGTACTATTGTCTCCTTTACTAGCTCTATTTGCCATACATTCCATGTATTGACCCTTTGGGGCTGCTACGTTTCATGTTGCAGGTTATTCCGATTCTGATTGATCGTTATAGGCCACGGTACTCCACTCGGCACTTGTTCACTTGTGGGAAATTTGAAGAATGGAGGATTTACTTGTTTACGTTGCTACCTGAATAATTTGAGCTAGCTTTATGCTAAGCTTTTATTGTAATAATGGTACTCTGGATCTTTGTAGTTCATGATACACGGTTATTTTGCTATGTTATCTATCTTACTCTATTGTGGGCCAATGAACCGATCCAGGGATTGGCATGTCACATAGAGGCCACGGTCTTTTCAGAACCGGGGTGTCACATTACTCTTTTCTCCCCCTTTGAAAGAAAGGTTTGATGTTAATGCTTCTTTATTTGAAAATACTTGATTCTTCTTGCTTCTTGTGCCTAACTTAAAGGCGTTAAAGAAAAGTACTTGTTGGAAGATAACCTAAGAGTTTCATTGAGTCTTGGAAGTTATTACTTCAGTAATGATCTCTCCTTATCCTTTTTGTTTGCTTTTTGTGCCAAGAATGACCTCTAATGAGAGGGAAGTAAGATTTGGGGAGTTGATGTCCCGAAACAGATTTCTGTCCTCCACCAAACAAATTCATGAGGAGGCTCTGTAACTCGGATTGAGCTCAAAATTTATTAATAAATCCCCCAGTATGTTATCTAACTTTCGTTAGTTCAACACTTTTTGATTTGAGCAACAGAAGATGTTCAAAACAATCGGTTTCTACCTGCTGGTCTGTTTTGACAGATTTCTGCCATTATTTGCATTTGCTTCTTATTGATTCCTTTTTGAGTTCTCTTTAGGTGAATTGAGCTTTTTGAATGAGTTACTACAGTAGATTGTGTTTTTAGTGAAAAGTCTTGCTGTTTTTCAAAGCTTTGCCAGTGGTCTAATATCTTTTGAATACACTAATGTTGCTAATGAAGATTGTGTGAAGTTTTGTATGAAGGAAAAATTCTAGGTGTAGAGAGAGAATCATGCAATGAGATGAAGAATGGACAAAAGCTCAAACTTGGGGATGCCAACATGGTGTCACCCCAAGAAATATCCAAGAGGTACAAGCGTCAAAGCTTGGGGATACCCAAGGCATCCCCTTCTTCATCAATAAAAAGCTCAGGTCTGTCTAGACACTTCGTTTTTATTGTTTTATGCACAGTTGTGTTGTTCTTGGAGCATCTTAGTTTTCCTTTACTTTGCTTATGTTGTTTAGTTTGCTTGAATAAAGTAGTTTGGATCCATGTTCACGCTGTGTTGTTTTGCAAATAAGTTGCTTGGTGTTGGAAAGGAGTAGTAAGTTCTTGCTTGAAGTGCAACAGGAGCTTGCATTGATTGTGACTTAGACTTTAGCATGACATGCTAGGTGTCGTTTTGACCTTATGCTTAGTGATTATTGTTGTAGCATGTCTTGTTATAAACAATTGGGATTGCTTAGTGTGCCTTGAAGAAATTATGTGTTGTTTTTGCATGCAAAAGCATAGTATTGTGGTATTCTCCTTTGATGCTTTGCTTGGGTTGACTTGGCACATGCTCTCACCATGTTATGACTCTCACAAGTCACCATTAGCCTCTATGATCATTTAGTCTTTGACTTGTAGTACCACTCTTTGCTTTGATTAGTATGCTTTGTTGCACTGCATGATTTTGGCCATTATGCTCTCTTAGTTGGTTGCTCCCAGTCTTTTGCTACCCTCCACTTGTGTGAGTAAGTTCTACTCATGCCTCCAACTCCCAAGAAACCAAGTTATTCCAAAGTGTCCAGTATAAACTCCTATTCATGGTGTGTTACACCATTCCAAGCATATTCTTGTTTTCAGCTATCTTCCAATTAAAAACTATTTTTTTATGTTAAAACTTAGTGATTAAAGCCCTCACGAACTTGATGGCACACTTTATATTCTTTGCCCATAAGAAACTTGAACCATTGTGTCATCTATGTTGTATATGCTTGCACTTATACATGGAATTAGCAGAATCATGCTGTCACGGGGAACGTTTTCAACATTGCACTTGTACTTTGTACACAGTTGATATCATGTTGTTTTGTCTATGGATGTCACCGGTGTGAAATAAAGAGAGAACTTGTAAGTCCATGGAGTTTGTATTTTGTGTTAGAGAAACGCCTGGGCCGCTAGCCTAAGCCATGCCTAATCATGGTGGAAACTTGCAGCATCACCATAGTGACATCTATGAAGCATCCTCAATAAAAAGCTATGCATCTGGTAAATAAAAATATTGCTGAGATGCGCATTGTCTACTTGCCTTGTCATTTTGGTTATGGGAAATCTCATGTACCATGTGCATGGGATACCCCGTTGTTGGTTCTCAATGATATGCAAATACTTACAGTGACAAGAACTTACCTGGACCCAAAGTTGAGTATGCATGAGGTGTGGCCCTCGTAATCAAGGGACTTGAGATTGCCAACTTATACTTCGTCAAGCATATACTCTAGCTTTGCCACTTTAACCTTAACCACTTCAAGATACTTATGATAGGGGCAATTAAGGCTGAAAGCTAACAAGTACCATAATTTTTGGAAGCTCTTTTTGAAACTTGTAATCCCTGCTTCCTTTACACAAAAATGCCTTTCTTCCACCATTATTGAGTCTCCACCTTCTACCTTTAGGCACCATTAAGAGAGTATAGTTGTCATTCTGTGTGCAGTGTTCCAAAGCTTATTAATTGATGCATATTGTGATATTACTTGTTCTTGTGCTACTTGTTTCTAGTCACCCTTGTGAACTTTGCAGGTGTCATATGCATCTATTTGCTACTCTATGAGGGACAAGCTGAGTACCACTATGCTATGTATTCTGCATGTGAAACAAACAAACGTTTTCCAATGCATGTTATTCATGATCTTTGTTTGTAGCTTGTCATGGTGCATGTATATTTAATACGTCCTACTGTTAGAACTTCATCTTTCATGCACATGTTTAGATTTATTTGATCCCACCTTTCAATGCTTGCAAATGGTTGGATCTTTATTGTGAGGGTGCATGTCATCTCAAAAACTATTCTGTTTATCACTTACCTACTCGAGGGCGAGCAAGAGTTAAGCTTGGGGATGCTGATATATTGGAAACGTATCAATAATTTTTCATGATCCATGCTTGTTTAGTATCTAATTTGCTTTACTTGTCTACACTTTGAGGTGCTTTTTTACATGCTTTCTGGTACGAACCTATTAACAAGTTGCAATGCCAGATGCCTGTTTTCTGCTGTTTTTGGTTTCAAAAAAGTTAGTAAATAAATATACACGGAATTGGATGGGACAAACGTCAAAGTCAATTACTTTCCGTGGGGAACAAGAAGTCCAGAGGAGCGGAGGGGCGGCCAGGGGGCCAGACCCACCCAGCGCGGGTGGCCCAGCCCCACGGCTAGGGTTTGCTACCCAGTCGCCTCGACCTCCCCCTTATCCTATAAGAATCCCCCGATGCAGAAACCCTAAGAACCCGATCAAATCTCCACGAAACCGTCTATAGCCGCCGCCACAATCGTCCCTAGATCGGGGATCAAGTTCTTCCCAAGACTGCCGAGGGGAGATCATCCTGCAGGTCTTCTCCGGTGATGCGTGAGTTCCACCTTGGACTATGGGTCCATGTAGTAGCTAGATGATTGTATCTCCTCCTTTGTGCTTTCATGTATAGATCTTGTGAGCTCCGTTCATGATCAAGATCTAATCTATTTGTAATCATGCATGTTGTGTTTACGGGGATCCGATGGATATTGAGATTATTATGTTGGTTTGATTAATGGTTTTGTCTTTATGATTCTGTCTGTAGGGTTCGTAGCATAGAAAACAAAAAATTTCCTACGATGTGAATTATGTACCAAGATCTATCTATTAGATACAAAGAATGGGCGTATGTAGATAACATACCCTTGAAGACCGGCAAAGCTTAACTAGTTCAACTCGTGGTTGATGTAGACGATCTCTTGCCGATCTCAAGATCGAGAGGAAGTCCTAGCGCCGCAAATCAGCAGCGCATCCGTGCTCGCACACACGTTCGAGGCACCGAGCAACCTCCGCCTCCTCGCTCCAGCGACGCAGCGGAAGCACAACTCTTTCTTGCCGAATAGCCACCGGGAACATGTATCTCGCTAGTCCGAGACCATGGGGATAAATTCTAGAGGGGTAGAGATATCCTTCACGGGGAGGTGTGAGTGAGAAGTGAGGAGAGGGGCTCCTTATATAGGGGAGGGGGCAGACCAAGGGGACATGGCCGCCGGCCATGGAGGGTGCCCCCACCTCTCCCTCATTCATGTGGGTGGACACTGCACTCACAAAATAGCCCTTCAATTTTCTCCACTCAAAACCCCACTCAAATTCCCATTAAATTTCCACCAAATTTAATGCAAACTCTCATTAAATAAAACTATTTTATTTTATTCAGAATTTTGTCAATTACTTTAATGATAAACATTCACAAATAACCCCTTGCTAGAATTCTATTTCACATGCATAACCACTTTATGCAATTTCACCCGAAAACCTGTTTCGGTATCTAGTGAAATAAATTCATGCGCTTGTTCATTCTTTCGGCATGAAACTTTTGCTCCAATTGGATGTCGGTGTCTCTTAAGTGTGTCACCCTACGGTTCGTGAATAATGCGGACATGATCGAGACCCCTCTCGGATCAATAATCGAGCGGGATCGAGACCCATCGACTCCCACACATTCAACGGTGACTTTCTTGTGATCGTGGAACCTTTTACGCTAGTATCTTAATCCCTTTGTTTCGATATATTACATGTCCGAGATTCGATCATCGGTATCTCCATACCTAGTTTGATCTAAATTCGACATGCACTCTTTTCTCGTTCCCGTGATATAACATTCTAGTGATCAAATCACTTGCTTGCAAGCTAACCAATGTGATATCACCGAGAGGGCCCAGAGTATATCTATCCGTCATTGGGATGAAAAAATTCCACTCTCGATCCATGGGCCTCAACTTAACACTTTATTAGTTCTGAATCCATCTTTATAATCGCCCTGTTACGGTGTGACGTTTGATGTTATCAAGAAACTCTTCCGGTGTTAGTGATTGACATGATCTCATGGTCTAAGGATTAGGATCGTAATGTTGTTATAGCAATATAAACTCAATGACTTTGATCGTAATTCTATACTTCGGATGAATGTTCATCACACCATTACACTAATGTTGTGATCCTGTTATTAACAACATCCAATGTCCATGATCAGGAAACCTTGATCATCTTGTTAATCAACGAGCTAGTTTATGAGAGAGGCATAACTAGGAACTTTCTGTTTGTTTATTAAACACACATGTATTAATGTTTCCGTATTAATACAATTATAGCATGTAAAATAAATATTTATCATAAATAAGGAATACGATAATAACCACTTTATTATTGCCTCTCGGGCATATTCCTTGATCTCCACTTGCACTAGAGACAATAATCTAGTTTGAAAACTTTGCGTATTGAACACTTATGGCTTTCCGGTGTTCCATATACGCAATTGCAAGTGGTTAACATAATCTACGGATCTGACACTTTCAGGTCCGTGTGTATTTGCATGTCTTTGCGTCTTCACGCATCACTCATTCTCTAATGAGATGGCATTGTATAAATTTGGTCTTTCGGTGAGACCTTTAGTTCCTTGTGGTTAAAACACGTCGATACTATTGTCATACAATATATCTTTAGTGTTAGCCCGTTGCGAACCACACCTTAGTTTGATAACAAACTACTTGACACAAATTCCCTCCTTTGCTGCTACTATAGCAGTCATATACTTAGCATTTTGTTATAGTATCCGTCACAATGTCTTAACTTTGGAATTCATCCAAATCCATCATGGAAACTTTCTTTCCATTTCATTGTGCCACCCATAGTTTAAATTGATATAAACTTAATTTGTATATTGTGACAAACCTAGTATCAATGTAACGCTTTACAATGAACTATTTGTAATTGTTTTTCACCTCTACACAAATATATTCTTAGTTCTTCCAAAAGATCATAAGAATATCCTTACTACCGTCCAATGATCATTTTATGATTCAATATGGTATATGCTCATAACACTTAGAGCATAGGACATATATGGATGTGTACATATCATGGTATCATTGATCAAAACATTCTTGTGATTTCACTCATCAAGTGTCAAAACACTTGAATCTTGTTTCACTTATCAAGTGTCGATACACTTGAATCTTGATTCAATTCCTTTCCATGCGACAAGAACTGTTTCTTGTCATTTATATATTGAACTCCTTCAATATATCATATATGTACGTTTGGCATAACCATATTAGCGTCACCGTCTATCCACTATAGACATGCATGCTAAATATTCGGGTTTTGCCTAAGTCTTTCATAGAAATGAAATTCTTAACCATTGTCAATAAAATATACATCATTTCTAATCAACAAGATGTCCTCCACATAATGTATTAGAAATATGTCTCAGTGCTCCCACTTAATTTCTTGCAAATGCAAGCATCTTCATCGTCTCGAGATGAAAACTCCTTTTTCATCACGGTGAAGATTCCAAATCCGCGATGCTTACTTCAACCATTGAAGTTTGCATGCCCTTTTAGCATCCTTTGAATTTAACAAAACCCTTTGTACTGTGTCTTGTACACGTCCTATGTAACCATTCTATTAGAAGAATTTTGTTTTGTTTATTCATCTACCATATAACAAATTATATGTAGTGGTTGCTACTTTAATCCATCCAGACTAAATATCGCTATGAAAGATCAAATCTTGTCATAGTCAACTCCTTGAACATTGTCGTAAAATACTTTACGACATGTCGACTATTTCATAGATGTGAAACATCCATGTCTGTTTCTTTATAATCCAAATACGACCGATAGATTTTTACACCTTTCCGGAGGGTCTTCCAAGTTCAAAACTTGATTTCTCGTGTATGGAACTATCACGGATTTTATGGCTTCAAGCCATTTGACGGAGTCAGGGCCCATCATCGCTTCTTTGCATATAGTCGGTTCATCATTATCAAATAATGATTTACTCTCAAGTCTCAACATTTGATTGTTTATCCGACCGACTTGGTTCAATAAGAACTTAGATCTCCGTGACCACAACCTTTGAGGCACATAAGCTATGAGCATTATGGCAGCCTCTAACCATTTCCTAAGGCCCACTCAGACATTTAGCTAAGGTTCGTTAACCTTATCAAAGTTCTATTGTCCTCCCACTTAACTTTTATGAAAAATTCCTTCTTCAAGAAACTTCACGTTTCAAGCGACAAACCCTTTTGTCCTTGGTGTTATGGAGGAATAACCAATTGTTATTCGAAATAACCTACAAAGACATGCTCATCCGACTTTGGTTGTAAACATCTTACTTATGTTTAGCATACCAAAATTTAAGAAATGACAACTTGGGTTTTACCCCAAACCATAACTTCCATGGTGTCATTTCAACGGATCAAGATGGAGCTCTTTTCAGTGTAAAAGCGGAAGTCTCTAAATCTTTTAATCTTTTTAAACATAATGGCAATTTTATAAATAACACCTTTGATCCAACCATGTCAAACAAGGTTTCATTACAAATCTCAAACACTCCATACTCCTATGGTGTTTCGGGAGATGTAAACTTGGTGTTTTGCTAAACTTGCAACTCAAATAAATCCCGTTTATGATAAAATCATAAATCATTTATTTTCTTGTTACACTTGCAACTCAAATAAATCCCTTATGATAAAATCATAAACCATTTATTTTCTTGTTACAATGATTTTCACTTCATCTTGAAAGTCTTTGAACGTTTTCAAATATTTCATACTTGTTTCTCATTAAGTGAACATTCACTCAAATTTCCGGAGAAAGCATATGAAGTTGAAATCCATCGCTTACGACTATACATAATGGACTACATACATCGAAGTGTATAAATTCCAATATTTTATTCGTTCGTTCTTCTTTGGCCTTTGAACGAAGTTTTAATTATCCCGAGGAAAGTCTCACAAGCATCACTTGATCAAATCAAAGACTCCAAAAATCCATGAATATGGAGATTCTTCATGTTTTCTTTCCAATATAATTTAAAAGGCGATGTCACTTTGTAAGTGATCTTTCAATCATTTGTCTTGCGACATTTTAGCATTAGGTTTTATGGATGTGATTTCTCCAACTAGATTTGTAAATCATCCATATTATATGGAATACGGTAATAATTTGAACAACCTTTGTTCTCATAATACCTGATTTAAATAACAATTATTAAAACAAATCTTGAAGTCAAGCTTTGATGTCAACGAGAAATACAAACAACGGTTTGTTTGTTTTCGATGAACATCATCACATATTCTCTTGCTAGTTACTTAGTCCATTGTGGTTCATGAATTGCGTCGTTCCGTATGAAATTTCATACCAACCAATTCAGTATCCAATACCCAAGAACCACATTGTTTAACAAGCAAAGAATACAACCATAACATGTATATGATCCATATACCTAAATTGGATATTTCCAATCTTTTCTTTTCCGCCAAGTATATTTTATAGATTCTCTTCCAGCATTTCCTTTTCCTTTTTAAAAGAATATATCAACATCAACAGTGGCGCCATATACATGACACATAATCCAAAGCGTGCATATTCAAATAATAATACCTTTGGACTTGCACTTTGAAGTAGATCACCATCATCAAAATGATCGGTATTCTTTCAAAATCCATTCTTTAGTAATCTTTTACTGTAGTAAACACTTTACATACATCTTCTATTCATCCTTATCATGACGACTTTCATGATCAAGCTAATGTAGCTTATAAAGGCGAATCATGAGTATAACATTACTTACCAAAACCCTTTTGGATGATTAGGATGTCTAGCATCTCCAACCTTCGTAAATTATCATCCAATATGAGAACATATATTATACTCAATCATATTGCAACCAAAACATTGTTTCAGATATCGTTATATCTGCCACACATGATGGTTTCTGAAACAATTCTTTCAGCTCCTAGATAAACTTGATATTAAAACAATCAAGAATCATGGAGGCAAACATGATACTTAAGATACTAACACTGGAATTGTTACTCTCGATTTAATATCAATTATGAAATTTCACGGAGTAACCAGAGTTTGTTGAAAGTTTGCAATAGGACTTTAAACTTTAGATTGACACTCAACACAATACAATACCAGTTCGTAAAGTATATATCCAGAATTCTATAGTTCTATTATCTCAATTATAACTAAGCATAAGGTGGTGAATGAATGCCAATGACTACAAAAAATTATGCAAATTCACTTTGATTTAATTTATGATAAATTGAGTTCTACTAATCCAAATTAGAAATAAACTCCCACTCAAAAACGACATCCCTCGTGTCTTTTTGGTGATTACATGAACCAAATCCACTACACCAAGTCCGATCATCACGTGAGTCGGTGTAGCTTCAATGGCGAGCATCCATATGGTCATCATATCAAAACATATGACTCATGCTTAACCTTTCGGTCCGTGTTCCGAGACCATGACTGTACATGCTAGGCTCGCCAAGTAAGAACCTTAGTATTCGCGTGTGTAACTGTCTTACACCCGAGATATGCTCGTGGATTCAAGTACACCCGATCATCACATGATGTCTTGAAGCGACGAAACATTGTCGGTGCATACTTAAGGAAGAACACATTCTTATCTTGATATCTAAATGAGGGATCATCTTATTATGCTAATAAAACGCCAAACAAGCAATATAAGATGCAATAAACATCACATGTTAATAAGTGAAATGATATGGTTCCCGCACTTGATCTCTATCATGTGCATCGTGGTATGATCTCTATCATACCTCTATGTGTAAGGCCAAGGTCTATGGAACCTACACGTTATGTGTGTTGTAAGAGTATCATCTTATACTTCTACTTACAACATCACCATATCATAACACTAGCCCAGCAACAATCTAAACTAGACGCCTCTAATTTATCCATTGCAAGTTTTATGTGGCTTAGGGCTTTCGAAGATAGAACCATTCTTACCTACGAACATGAACCACAACGAGGATAACCAATTTGTTGACAACTCGTTGCAAATTAGATATTGACTATAGTAGGAGAGATGACACGCTAGCCACTTATGCAAAACTAGTTGCATGTCAAGCGTGGAACAGGTCTCATGTGCGAGGACATGTAAAGTTTGTCCGGGCCGCTTCATCCCACTATGCCACCAATATCCAAAGTACAACTAAGAAGCAATAAAATGATCATCATCGCCCACATACTCATATGTGTACTACCCGTGCAAAGTATCTACGCATAGATCCGGCTCTGATACCACTGTAGGGTTCGCAGCATAGAAAACAAAAATTTTGTCACATCCCAAAATTCTCCTAATTTTGGAATGTGAAATAAATAAATAAGTTTGATTGATTGTTTGACTATGTTGAAAATTATCAAAGAGAAGAAACTTTTTGAATAGAAAATCCTCTCAACCTTGAATTCAAAATCTTATATTCTTTTGTTATGACCTAAGTAGCCATATAGGCAAAAGGGCATGGAATGATTATGGATTATAGAATTGGTGTGCAAGATTTCAAAATGAAAATCATGAAGCATTTCATTACATCCATGCAAAGTTCTCACAAACTGAATCCAAATCCTGGTATCTAAATCCTATAGTTGATTTGCCCAAATGTTCCTAAAGGAAATTAAATTGACTTTATAAAACCCACTGTTGCTAAGGCATCGATTATTGATAATTATAGCGTAAAAAGATCCAATTAATATTACAAAATTTTAGAAACAAAATTGGGCTCACTTGGAGCTATTATGAAAAAGTTATGGAATAAATACAAAAAATAAAGATATAAATAAAATAGAATATACAAGGATTTATAAACCCACTACTTGCAAACTAGTAAAAAGATTACAAATATGATCCTACAATGATCTATTCGATTTTAGAAAAATTTAGAAACAAGAATCATATCATTTGGAGTTCGTATGCAAAAGATATGAGGAAAAAAAACTAAACGTGCCGGCCCACCCGGACCGACCTGAGCATCCACAGCCACGTACGCGACGGATCGATGCATGGTTGCTTTAAAATCCGTGCGAATCAGTTTTTCTGTAACCTATCTCTATTCAAACTCTCGTAACTTTTTATCTACCACTTCGAATCGACTTCCGTTTGTTTCTACTTGTTCCCTACTTCAAGGCCTATCTCTACACCATCCTAAATCTCCATATAAACTCGTGGAACCATAGCTGTACGAGTTTACCTTCTCAAAATCCCGAATCTACACATGTCCGAATCTTATTTCGCTTTTTAACCCATCTAGACTTTGTCGTTTGCCTTCGGTCAAAAAACGAAAGTTGTAGAACTCGTCGAAATCTTTCAATCCCGACCAACCTCACCTATTTTCATCCACCATAGCAGGAGAATTTCGTATCGCAATATTTTAGATCTTACGATGTAAATCCAAGATGTACTCGCGCTCGTTTCTTCAAATCCAAATTCCTTTGGTGAGAAGGTAGGAATAATGATTCCCCACAACTTTCCTGTTATAAGTTTTTCATTTGACCTACAGATTTGTCTCTATAACACAGATCTGTTTCTTGTCTATTCTGAGCTAAAATCGGGTCAATCTCTTCTTCTAGCCACCGGATCGTATCCAGACGGTCGAGATCCAATCAAACCGGTGCGTGCCATGTCGTCATCCCGGTCAGCTTCCTCATAAACGCCATGTCAATGTCAGGTCAACATCTAGTCCCAGTCAGCATGCAAAGTCAACCTGTCCAGTCAGTGGAATATTCTCTGAAATATTCCGTTCGAATTTAAAATTGCATATTATAGATCTAACTTGTAAAATTCATTAGAAATTCATAGCATGTCCAAAAATTGCGTATAATATATCAAATCGAAGATAATTTTACGTAGAATCATCTTATAAGAATAGATCCAATTTTTACTGTACGTGGTTACTGCAGTAATTTAGTTAGTTTTAATGGTCTTTAGGTTAATAAATTCGTAGGAAATTATCTGTAACTCCGAAAAATATGAACAATATATCAAAATGAAGCTACTGTAATATAGATTAATAATATCTGGTTGGATCCAGCCTTTGCATATTATTTACCCCATAGCAATTTAATTAGTTTTAATGGCTTTATAAATCATTAAATTCATAGTAAATTAATTGCTTGTCACAAAAATATAAATGATATACCGATGGAAAGCTGGTTACATGTAGATCATCAATATTTAATTAGTTCAGCCTTTTATTGTAAGGTTTTGGTGTGATGATTTAAATGGTTTAATGGCTTATTTAGAGTAATAAATTCATAAGAAAATAAATACTATTCATAAAATTACAAATAATATGTCCCTGAAATCACAATTCCGTGGAGATTACAGATATAATTTTAGTTTGATTTTTAGACAATAGAAACTATGAATCATTTAAAACCCATTAAACGCTATTTAAATCATACAAAAAGATCTATAACTCCGATTAGGGTGAATCCAAGTGCTAAGGTTCTGTATTGACAATATCTATACAGAGAAATTGCATGACAAATTATTTGGTACTGTTAAAACAGAAATTCATACAGAAATATTTAAACCCGTTGAAATAGTGTTTTAATCATAGGAAAATATCTATAACTCCTTTTTAGGTGATTCAAATTGCCACTGTCTCTAAATTGCATTACCTCTATCCAGTAGCATCTAGTTCACAATTTAATACGACATAAACATATTTAGTTCAATTAAAGTGGTATACACCATATTAAATCGATACAACTTTAGTAATAAAATCTTTAGTGCGTTAAATGACTTTCCACATGCATCATGTAATCTAACTATGTTCAGAACACTAAATGCAACCATTGTGACTCATGCATGCATATGTTCATCATTGTTTTCTTGTAATGTTGCACTGATGTATGTTTGCAATGTTTTGAATGGTGTTTGTTGTGTTTGCTTCAAACGTTAAATTGTGAGGAGTGCAACTACTGTGATTGCAACTACTATTATTGCAAGTATTGTGGTTATGACGAAAGAGGCCAATATAATCGTAAGGATTATCTAATCGACTACATCTACAACAAAGGCAAGTGGTGCTATCTTGATCATAAATGTCCTACTGTTTTCCTATGCATTGTAGATGTTTTGTAGAATTGCATATGTAGGAATTGATGTGTGTATGCTATGCTATGTCCCATATTATTCCCTAGTATTCCTTGTTTATGAGCCATCGTATTGGTAGATTGCTTAGCTATTCTATTTAGACGAGGAAGGGAATCACATCATGAAAAGTTATATGTTTTGGGTCATCGAGTGTGGATTATGGTGGGGAATGCCGCCCAGGACACTAAGAAAGGATTGGTTTCTTTGTTTGGTAGCTTTCGTGTGCAACCATGTGCCAATAATGAAATGGGCGGTTGGTTGGACTCAGTAGGTTGTGGTAACTCGAACCCACGTATCCAGAGATGTAGATAGTGTAGGTTGGACCGGTGCATGTCGGGTTTGGGGAGCTACTTCCCGAACGGTTCCTTCTTGGACTTCTCCCTATCATCACCCAATATGAGAGTGGTGGTACGAGCTGGGCTGGCCAAGTCACATGGGTAAAGTGTACTAACCCCTGCAGGGTGTATAAACTAATCAATTAGCCGTGTCCCCGGTTATGGACAATTTGAGCGACACGATACTAATGCTATGATATTTCTCACTCATCCTTATTTCTTAATTACTTAAAACTTGTTGGGTGAACATAATTGGGTAGGAGCACCTGGGAGTGAACCAGTTATCGTATTGGAAAACTACTTTGTTACAAATGTTAGGATAAAACTGTTGCTTTATGCAAATGAGCCTGAACTCCACTTGGCCAAATAAGCATGTAGTTGATAGATCTGTTGTTAACCACTTTAGCCTACTTGCCATACATTCAATGTATTGGCCATTCGTGGCTGCAATGTTTCATGTTGCAGGTTATATCGTTTCTAAGAGATCGTTATAGGTCGCGAGACTCCACTCAACAATTGTTCGCCTGTGGCACATTTGAAGGATGGAGATCTACCTTGTATTCGTTTTCCGTTGTGTACTTGAATAAATAATGTAAATTCTGGATCATATTCATTGTATTTATGATGCACAGTTATATTTGGTATCATTTTGTACTATGTGTGCCAGTGAACCGATCCAGGGATTGGCACTATACACATGAACTCAGCCTTATCAGGCGAGGGTGTTACAAATTTTCCTACGATGTGAACTATGTACCAAGATCTATCTATTAGATACAAACAACGGGCAGATGTATATCCATAGAGAACATACCCTTGAATACCGACAAAGCTTAACGAGTTCAACTCGTGGTTGATGTAGACGATGTCTTGCCGATCTCAATATCGAGAGGAAGTCCTAGCGCCGCAAATCAGCAGCGCATCCGTGCTCGCACACACGTTCGAGGCACCGAGCAACCTCCGCCTCCTCGCTCCAGCGATGCAGCGGAAGCACAACTCTTTCTTGCCGAATAGCCACCGGGAACATGTATCTCGCTAGTCCGAGACCATGGGGGATAAATTCTAGAGGGGGAGAGAGATCCTTCACGAGGAGGTGTGAGTGAGAAGTGAGGATAGGGGCTCCTTATATAGGGGAGGGGGGCAGCCCAAGGGGGCATGGCCGCCGGCCATGGAGGGTGCCCCCACCTCTCCCTCATTCATGTGGGTGGACACTCCACACAAAATGGCCCTTCAATTTTCTCCACTCAAAAACCCACTCAAATTCCCATTAAATTTCCACCAAATTTAATGCAAACTCTCATTAAATAAAACTCTTTTATTTTATTCAGAACTTTGTCAATTACTTTAATGACAAACATTCACAAATAACCCCTTGCTAGAATTCTATTTCACATGCATAACCACTTTATGCAATTTCACCCGAAAACCTGTTTCGGTATCTAGTAAAATAAATTCCTGCGCTTGTTCATTCTTTCGGCACGAAACTTTTTCTCCAATTGGATGTCGGTGTCTCTTAAGTGTGTCACCCTATGGTTCGTGAATAATGCGGACATGATGGAGACCCCTCTCGGATCAATAATCAGAAGCGGGATCTTGAGACCCATACTGACTCCCACACATTCAACGATGACTTTCTTGTGATCGTCGGAACCTTTTATGCTAGTATATTAATCCCTTTGTTTCACGATATATTACATGTCCGAGATTCGATCATCGGTATCTCCATACCTAGTTTGATCTCGTTACTGACATGCACTCTTTTCTCGTTCCCGTGATATAACATTCTAGTGATCAAATCACTTGCTTGCAAGCTAACCAATGTGACATCACCGAGAGGGCCCAGAGTATATATATTCGTCATTGGGATGAACAAATTCCACTCTCGATCCATGGGCCTCAACATAACACTTTATAAGTTCTGAATCCATCTTTATAATCACCCTGTTACGGTGTGATGTTTGATGTTATCAAGAAACTCTTCCGGTGTTAGTGATTGACATGATCTCATGGTCTAAGGATTAGGATCACTTCGTAAGTTGTTATAGCAATATAAACTCAATGACTTTGATCATAATGCTATACTTCGGATGAATGTTCATCACACCATTACACTAATGTTGTGATCCTGTTATTAACAACATCCAATGTCCATGATCAGGAAACCTTGATCATCTTGTTAATCAACGAGCTAGTTTATGAGAGAGGCATAACTAGGAACTTTCTGTTTGTTTATTAAACACACATGTATTAATGTTTCCGTATTAATACAATTATAGCATGTAAAATAAATATTATCATAAATAAGGAATACGATAATAACCACTTGATTATTGCCTCTCGGGCATATTCCCTTCACTATCATGTCTGTGTTGTTTGTGATCTTGCATGCTCTCCGTTGTTAGTAGCTATCTTGGACAAGTAGTTGCTAGTGACTCCAAGATGGGGTATTTATGCTCGATAGTGGGTTCATGCCTCTAGTTTCCATGGGAAGAGACAGAAATCTGTTCGGTTGTAGATGTGTTGTTGCCACTAGGGAGAAAACAACGGTCTCTTGTTCATGGAACATGTGGACTGTTTACCTTACACACTTTGCTTAAAGCAGTTGTCTGTTGCTTGCAACTTAATACTGGAGGGGGTTCGGATGATAACCTAAAGGTGGACTTCTAGTCATAGATGCAGTTGGATGGCGGTCTATGTATCTTGTTGTACTGCCCAATCGAATCTCATGGGATATTTCTGACTAGTAATTGCATTGTTATGCCTTGCTCAGTTCCTGTCAATTGCCATGTTGTAATTTGTTTACCCTTCATGCCATGTTGTTTATCTAAGGAGAGCACCTCTAGTGAACTATGGACCCCGGTCCAATCTTTACCATTGATACATCTTCCACTATTACTTGTTTACTTGCTGCAAACCATTACCTTCCACACCATGCGTTTAATCCTTTCTTACAGCAAACCGGTGATCTTGACAACCTCACTAATTTGTTTGGGGGCAAAGTCTTGAGTTTGTGTTGTGCAGGTCTCCGCGTTGCTTGCAACACCTGTGTGACATTTCATTCCTCCTTCTGGTTTGATAACCTCGGTCTCTACTGAGGGAAGACTTGCTGCTTGCTGCTTCACACCTTGCTCTTGGGGTTTCCAACGAGGTGCTCCATGTCAGCACCATCAAATACTAGAAAAAAGATCCTATGAGATTCGATTGGGCAATACAACAATATACATAGACCGCCATCCAACTGCATCTATGAATAGAAGTCCACCTTCAGGTTATCATCCGAACCCCCTCCGGTATTAAGTTGCAAGCAACAGAAAACTACTTTAAGAAAAGTGTGTAAGGTAAACAATATACTTGTTCTATGAACAAGATACCGTTGTTTTCTCCCTATTAGCAACAGCAGATCTACAACTAAAGAGATTTCTGTCACTTCCCTTGGAAACTAGAGGCATGAACCCACTATCGAGCATAAATACCCTCTCTTGGAGTCACTAGCAACTACTAGGCCAAGATAGCTACTAACAACGGAGAGCATGCAAGATCACAAACAACACAGACATTATAGTATCAAATAGACAAAACCATTAATCAATCTGACATAGTAATCTCAATATCCATCGGATCCCCGCAAACACAACATGCATGATTACAAATAGATTAGATCTTGATCATGAACGGAGCTCACAAGATCTATACATGAAAGCACAAGGAGGAGATACAGCCATCTAGCTACTACATGGACCCGTAGTCCAAGGTGGAACTACTCACGCTTCATACCGGAGAAGAAGGCCTCCGGGATGATCTCTCCTCCAGTAGGGTGCCCGGAAGAACTTCAGATCCCCCCGATCTAGGGACAACGGTGGCAGTGTCTCAGAAAGTTTCATGGAGTTTTGATCGGGTGCCTAGGGTTTCTGCATCGGGGGCTTCTTATAGGCGAAGAGACGAGGCTGGGAGGCGGCCGGAGGGCCCACACCATACCCAGGCGCGGGGTGGTCCCACCCGCGCCTAGGGGGTGTGGCGGCCCTGGCTCGCCTCTCCGTCTCTCCTCTGGACTTCGTGACACCCACAGTAAAATATTGACTTTGGCTTTTGTCCCGTCCAATTCCGAGAATATTGATTTTCTACCTTTTTGGAACCAAAAGCAGAAGAAAACAGGCAACTGGCATTGTGGCAACTTGTTAATAGGTTAGTTACAGAAAAGATATAAAAACACCTCAAAGTGTAGATAAAGCAAAGCAAAGTTGATACTAAACAAGCATGGAGCATAAAAAATTATAGATACGTTTCCGACGTATCATAACCTTTCATGTTGCATGCATAGTTACTTTGTCTTATTGTTAGAACTTCTTCTTTCATGCTCATGCTTAGAGTACTTTGATCCCAGCAATAAATGCTTTACAAATATTTTGATCTTGATTGTGATGGTGCATGTCACCTAAAAATTTATTATTTTTATCACTTACCTACTCGAGGACGAGCAGGAGTTAAGCTTGGTGATGCTTGATATGTCGTAAACGTATCTATAATTTTTTATGCTCCATGCTTGTTTTATATCATTTGTCTTATATTTTGTCTACCCTTTGAGGTATTTTTACACACTTTCTGGAACTAACCTATTGACAAGATTCCACATTGCCAGTTGCCTGTTTTCTGCTGTTTTTGGTTTCAGAAAAGCTAAAAAATGAATATTATCGGAATTGGACGGGTCAAAAGCCAAAGTTACTATTTTTCCCGGAGCAACACGGAAACACGAAGCAGAGACGGAGGGGTGCACCAGGGTGGCCACACCCTATGGTGGCGCGGGCTACCGTAGGTGGCGCCACCAGGGGTGTGGCCCACTTGTCCACCTCCTCGCCTTGCCCCTTCGCCTATAAAATCCTCCTGAGGAGAAAACCCTAAATCATCGATCAAAAAGCCACGAAAAGTTCCACAGCGTCGCCGCCACCGAAGGGGAGGTTCGAGGGACAGAAAGTATCTGTTCCGGCACCCTGCCGGGACGGGGAAGTTCCCCTGGAGCCATCTCCATCGATCTCCACCACCATCTCCATCGTCGTTGCTGATTCCCATGATGAGGAGGGAATAGTTCTTTCTCGAGGCTAAGGGCTCTACTGATAGCTATGTGTTCATATCTCTCTCTCTATGCATGATCTTGTTGTGGTCATGAGCTTTGTAATCAAGTAGATCTACTTTTCTACTCAAGTCTTCAATAGATTTTTGCTCTCCCCATGTGAGTGAAAGTGACATGTACACCGTGGTGGCACTTAGGCTAGAGTTCATAAATATTCACCATGAGTATATTTGGAGTTGGATGTCTTTATGAAATTGTGGTGTTTGTTGGAACCATCTAGCGCTCAAGGTGACAGTGTGGGGTTATCTAGATTGGGGAAGGCGGACTTTGAGGTGTGTTGTTATAGCCCTACCATGGATTAGAGTATCCAACCGGAGAGTAGTTCAGGGTAGTATCATAAAGAGAAGATATTTATATGAGAGAGTGTTCACTAGTGAAAGTATGATCCCTAGGCCTTGTTTCTAAACATTGAAACACCGTTTGCAACTAGATCTGTTACATGTTTGCTTGCTTCCATCGTTTTGCCTTATTCTTTTCCTCCCTGTAAGAATCTCTTTTCTAGCACCATTACCACTTATAATCATCCATACCACTTGTATTTCACCATCTCTTCGCCGAACTAGTGCACCTATACACCTGACAAGTGTATTGGGTGTGTTGGGGACACAAGAGACTTCTCGTATCTTGATTGCAGGGTTGCTTGAGAGGGATACCTTTGACCACTTCCTCCCTGAGTTCGATAAACCTTGGGTAATCCACTTAAGGAAAACTTGTTGCTATTCTACAAACCTCTGCACTTGGAGGCCCAACAACTGTCTACAATAATAGAAGTGTGTAGACATCACTTTCTTACAATTCCCAAGCTTGACCTAATTTTCAACGGCAGTTATCCTTTCCCCGCAATTTTTAGACAAACTTTCCTAGCCAAGGTGATGAATTTCTACGCTCGCGGCACACAATCTGGCCGAGATGCCCAACTCTTCATGTTACTTCAACCCAAGAAGCTTCAACTAATGTTACGAAGATCATGAAAACCATAATTAGGAATAAGTTTGTAATACAACCGAAATCATTAAAATCTTGTTGTTAACCTAGGGAGAAAATACCATGAATATATATGTGCTGTATCTTCCAAGGTGTGGAGCCGGAAAGCTCGCAAGATCAATAACTGCAATAAGATATGCAAGGGAAATCCTTAGATGAAGAACTAGAGCTTGTTATGATGATAACCACAAGATGTAGATCCTCTCATGGACAAGAACCAACTAACAACAAGAAAGATGATGCTATGAATGCAAAGGTTTGAGCTCTCTCCGAATGATGCGATCGAGACACCCGCTTAAGAGCCCCTCTTGATAGAATGGCTATCTATCCTAAACTCGGTCTCCCAACTAACAACACGAGACCGACAAAAGAGAAGCCTCCTATCAGGATCATACCTTTGCCTTGAGCATTCCAATTGAACTTGATGTAGACCGTCTTGTTCTTCTAAGTGGAAACACCTTTCTTGTTTGCTCTTGCTTGACGAAGACTTGCAAAATTCTCCCCCATACTCCATGGGGAAACCTCTTCTTTGAACTTGTCTTCATCACTCCTTGATCACGAGGATGGCACGCTTCAGGCATGATATCTTCTAGAGATGGCGCATCTTGAGCTTGCCCTTCTTCATCCCTTCTTGAGTTTGATCCATCTTGATGTAACTCTTTGCACTTGTCTTGATCAACCTTCAAACTCCTTCTTTCTTCATGATTCCAATAGGCACAAAGCCATTGGACATTTCTTCATCTTTCAACCTTGAGACCGACACATGGCCCAAGCGATACCAATGGACAAACCTACAAGTGAAACTCAATTTACACATTAGTCCATAGAGATTGTCATTAATTACCAAAACCACACATGGGGCATACATGTCCTTTCACTTGTGTAATGCTTGCTTGTCCTATTCTACCGGTTCACAAGCAACGCCATTATATTTCATATCTAGTGGTTCGTCCTAAGCAGCGACATAGCTATCCTCTACTATATGGTTTGCATTCCTACTCTACAAATTCTCTTATGATGCCATTATAATTTTTATTCGATTGATTTCTAGCTACGATAGTAACAACAAGGCCCATTGTGTAGATCGCCATAAATTCTGAGTCACCCAGCGTCTCTTGCATTCCAGGATAAACAACGTCTTCCATATATATTTGTTGAAATGACCTGGCTAGTTTATATTTGCTGAAATTCTAAGAAACAGTTTGATTGATTGCTCATTTCATTGTAGGCACACTTTTCTAATGCTTGATTGTCCTATTCTACAGGTTCACAAGCGATTCCATTGTTTTCTTATCTGGTGCTGGTTTATCCTAAGCAACGACATACCTATCCTTTACTGTATAGTTTATTCGTGGTTTGTGTTCCTGCTCTGCAAGTTCTAGTTTGATGTCATTATAATTTCTATTTGGTTCATTATTAGGTACGACGGTAACTGCATGTCATTGTCTGGTTTAATTGCTCATTTCATTGTAGGCACACTTGTCTAATGCTTGCTTATCCTGTTCTATAGGTTCACAAGCAACGCCATTATATTTCGTATTTGTTTCTGGTTTGTCCTAAGAAATGACATTAACTATCCTTTATTGTATAGTTCATTTGTGTTTTGCATTCCTTCTCTACAAGTTCTCGCATGATGTCGTTATACTTTCTGTCTCGTTCATTCTTAGCTACGACAGTAACTGCATGACATTGTCTGTTTTATTCTTCTGGTTTATTCTTCTATATATATTTGTTGATATGATCTGACTAGTTTATATTTGCTGAAATTATAAGCTACACACATTGTTATATTTCTTGCTTCACGGTAGGCGCACTTGTTTAATGCTTGCTTGTCCTGTTTGTTTGGCATGATGTGTTTGCCTTGTTTGATGTATTAACTTGTTATTACTTAGTTTCAGTCTACAATTATTGCTATCTACACGAAAGAGAGGGTTGCAAGATCATGTCTCAAGGTTGTTTTCCAATGTAGATGTCATACTCAAAAGGGAGATACAGGTGATAGATGGAGAAAACAAATTGAGGACTGCTATAAACTCGATTGTCAAATGAAATGCTAAATTTTCTTTCCCTTGAGTTGATAATATGTAATAATTTTAAGTAGTTTGCATTTGATGTAAGATAAATCGCATAGGCTGTGTAGGCATTTAGTTGACGCCGTCTACACATAGCGGTAGACGGTACCATACCTACGCTAGCCAGATCGATTAGGCTATAGGGGATTTATTATTCGCCCGTCTTGTATTGGGCCGACGATGAACAATAAAATATGCTCGCATGTTGTACACCTTTTATGATATCGGGATATGATCTAGAAATGTTGAAACTGTAAAAGACCGTAAATGTAACGTGCCGGCCCACAAGCGTGCTTAGTAACAATAACATGCCATTATAGTGACAGGCCAAAACAGTAACAAGCTGAAACCGTAACAGAGCCCAAAATAGTGACGAACCAGAATAGTAATGGGTCAGAACCTTAAATAGCTAGAACGGTAATGGGCCAGAACAGTAGCAGGTCAGGCTAGAAAAAGACCAGGATTGTAGCAGGCCAGAACAGTAACATGCCAAAATTGTACCAAGCCAGAACAGTAACAAACTGAAATTGCACCAGGCCAGAACAGTAACAGGCCGAGAAACTTACCAGTCAGAACAGTAACATGCTAGAATTTGAGTAGGTTATTTTTGGGCCTGAATAGTGATGGACCCGATAATTTATGAGCCTCAGTGGGTTACACAAATGGGTCCATTTTAAACAGTGCAGTATAATACAGTAACGGGACCTAAAGTTTACGGTCCGAAGTGGACTGACCAATTGGGTCCATTTCAAACAATACAAAGCGAAACAGTAACAGGCCTGATGGTTTATGGGTCATATAAATGGGCCCATTTCAAACAGTGCGGGTTGAAACAGTACCGGACCCGAAAGTTTGTGGGCCACAGCGGACAGCACAAGTTGGCCCATTTCGAGCAGTGCATTACAAAACAGTAACAGGCGTGATACTATTGATCTCTCTTAACGGGCCGGCCATTTAATAATTATCAGGCCTTGACTGGGCCTGGCTTCTACCACGGTTTTATTGACAGTTAACAGCGCTAACTAGCCGTTAACGGCGTTCACCATGTGGCAGTTTGCATGACGTCAACAGTCAATGCGGCTGGCAAACAGATCTACGACAGAACGACTTTTCGTGGTTAAAGGGTGTGGTCCGCCATGGTCGAAAAAAACCTTGGTAGATTCATTTGTGACAGGTCTTCTACCACGAAGGGCATCCGTCGTAGAAGGATTTTCAACTACGAAAAACGAGCCTTCAACCACGGAAATTTTCCATTGTAAAAGAATATTTTTCTTATAGTGTTGTCGGCGCTCAGCGAGGAGCTTCCGTTGCTAGACATAGAGTCCACCGTGGAGGTGCTCCCGTGGGAGGCGGTATGACTGCTGCGACCACGACGAGAGCATCCCCCGCTTCCCCCGGTCATTGCTTGTTGCCGTCCCTGCTTGCCGCTTGGTCCGGCGCGTCTCCAACCCCCGCCTCCGTTTTGCCGGCGCTCGGCAAAGGAGCTCCCGTCGCAGGAGATGCAGTCCACAGGGTGGAGTTCCCACAACGGCATGGCTGCTGCAACCACGACGTCGGACACATATAGCCATGGTTTGCTACATGCGGCTGGTGCTACAAGCGGGTATTGGATTTGCTACATGCGGCCTACGGTGGCATTAGAAGACCTCCGGCAGTACTACTTGCAGCGCTGGATTTTGCTAAAAAAAATTGCTATAAAAGTTCTGTTGTTTTGCTACATTAATATATAGATTTTTATTACAAGATCTCTCGCGAGGTTGGATTTGCTACAATAAACCATTCTATTATAACATGGTTGTAGCAAAATAAAATTTAATTCTAAAATCGTACTATTGTTTTGCTATATTAAAAGGCCAGCACTGTACAGGCCTTTTACTTCAAGGTTCTAGAATTCACGAGTCTGCGTTCTTGGGGCCAGAGTTAACTGTAATTAGCTAGTCTTTTTATAAGAATACCATTGGTAAGTTTTAGTTCTGCCAAATTCTATTTTGAAAACTAGATCCATGGCATGCCGGTGGCAACCAAATCTGGGCCGACATTTCATCCTGCCCCTTCAAAGAAACTTGATTTTACGGGGAGCATTTGAAGAAATCACACGCACTGTCCTGGTTCGGAAAAAACAATATATTTATACTCTCTTTGACCCATATTAGTTAACTCAAATTTATATAGATACAATCACTAAAACTTATCTAAATACATTCAAATTGAAATCAACTAACATGGTCGAATGGAGTACTAACTTTTACGGGTATAAACTACTTTGATTCCTCACAAATAGTAGTGCTACCTAACTTAACTAATAAAGGTATTTACCAATTGGAGCTCCTCTTGTGCGCAAACATGTCGGTTCCCCCACTTGTACTTACTAGTTACTAAGTGAAAAGAGAAACATGCCGGTTCATTAGATTGTTCCTATTCTCATGCGTGATAAATAAAACAAATTCGGTTTGGCGAGATTTCTGCAACCCACATGCATCGTGATGAGACGAGGGCAGAGCATGAGGAGCGCGCGTGTAGGTCTAAGTTGTAGAGCAGACCCTTATACTTTTACCTCACCTCTTGTCATGCATAAATGGACCAAATAAGGGACGAAGCCATCATATTTGCCCAGGCTTTTGAAATCTTCTAGGTCCGCCACTACTACCGTGGTATTGCCGACGAGTACGCCATGGAGGGGTCCTCACAGTGCGTGTTTAGAGACATGGGGAAAGGCGGACAGTTGACGGGTACGAGGTAACACAGTTTACCCAGGTTCAGATCCCACGATGGTGGCGGAATTCTACTCCTGCTATAAATCGCTATAAGGGCAATACGCCGAGTTACAGAGATAGGTTCGTTGTGTGAGGTTGTATGAATCGATACTTGGTCGTTCCCTAAAGGCTCCTATAGGCCCTAATTATATAGTCGTCACGTCCTAGGGTTACAGGGAAAAGTCCTAACCGAACAGGTTACAGAGTCCTACACCGTCTATTACTAGTCTTGTGTATCTTGCACTCCAAGGCTCCGGGTACGTCGGTGACTCTAACCGTAGCCTTCCTTTATCCGGCATGGGCCTCCCTTCTGGATCCATCTAACTGGGCCGCCCAGCAGGCCATGGGCCATGCTACCATCTGTGGGTCACCCGGGTTATCCGGATAGGAGACATGCTATGAGGATACCCATATAGCATATGCCCAACAGTAGCCCCCGGAGAACTCCGAGATCTTGCGCCGTCTTTCCTCTTCACGTGGAATGCTCTGTCTAGATGGATGTCGGAAAATCGTCAAGCAATATCTTGTAGTCCTCCCAAAGAACCCTGCAAAGTTTTCTCCGTCTTCAACTTGTAAGTCGGAGAAATGCTGAATCTTCCATCGTACTCTTCCGTAGCTGGACTGGATCCGTCCATGCCGGAATCTTCTGATGTGATGGCTCATCTGCCTATGTCAGCTAGGGCGACGTAGACGTAGGTCAGCGACGCCTCGTAACTCACATATGCAGAGAACGCAATCATGTTCGATTTTCCCGCGTGAGCGATACGAACCGTTGGCGGCGACGGTTGGGATGTGGCCAAATTTCTGCGCACGTTCGCGCACACGTCGTCTACGCGGCAACCGTCTGATCAAGCTGCACGAATCTTGATGCTGGAGATCATAAATAGTAACTGTGGTGGAATTTTTTACTTTTCACCTCATTCTCTCCTCGCATCGTCTTCTTCCTCCAGCGCGTGCCCCCTCGAGCTCTCCGCACAATCTTCGCGAAAAACCCTAGCTCCAATCCTCGCCAGTCACCTCCAAACTCACCCAATGGCCAGCAGCAGCACTACTCCTTCCATGGCGGCATTGAGCGAAGCCGGCGAGCTCCGTCGTCGTGCCCCCGGAGGGTTTGGTCATCCCCGTCTCGGCGGTGGTGGAGTCCACCGGCGGCGACCATAACCCAGCGGCGCTGGAGCCGCTGGAGGAGGATCTCGACTCCCACAAGGGCGATTGGCGCGGTTCGGATATCACGGACCGCGATATCAAGGAGCTGATCGCCGAGGGCTACCTCCCTGCGACGGAGGTGCTCGCCTGGCGGGCGGCACCGGCCGGCGAGGTGACACCTTCTCCCCAAGCCAGAGAAAAGGTGCACCTCAAAGCCCAATTGGTACGCGGCGTCTCCCTGCCAATCTCTAAATTCTTCCTTTCCGTCTTAAACCACTATAGAGTCCAGCCCCAAAACCTCTCTCCCAATAGCATCCTAACGCTTAGCAATTACGCGGCGCTCTGCGAGGGTTATCTAGGGATTAAGCCTAGGCTAGACCTCTTCGTGTATTTCTTCACCGTCAAGCGTGAAGCCGGAGCCAGTAAGGAGGAACTTAGAAATTGTGGCACCATAAGCTTCAAGATTCGTCCTGGCCGGCGGTTCCCCGACATCGTCGGTCACGAGTCCTGCAAAAATTGGCAGCGTACTTACTTCTACGGCCCAAATATCCCTCTGGCCGGCCGAGAAGTAACGTACCCGGACTTCGTTGACGGAGCCACCGCTGAAGCCTCGTCATGGAGATCCCAGGTCCCCATTCCCTTTGACCCCGATGCTTCCTGCGCCATAAGGCGGATAGAATGGTTCGTAGAGACGGTTTTGACCGGCTTGGACCTAGCCATGTGTTGTTTCATCGGGCGAATCCAACCTCTGCAGCACCGCGCGAAGCTCATGCATGAGTATACCAGCGATAGGAGGTATAGCCTCCGCATCTCCGTGGACAATTTCTCAGGCGACTCCGTCAAGCTCCGGCTCAAGGACATCGTCAAGGTGAAGGACAAGAAGCGTGGCTTCACCATCACCTACGACATGTTCGTAGATGGCAAGTGCCCAAAGGTAGGTGTTTATTTTCCGTGTATGACATATACTCCAGTTCTTCCGTCTAGCTATTTTCATCCCATCTAACACGATGACTTCTTACTTAACAGCTTAGCGATCTAGAAGAGGACAACATGGCTGCCCAAATCTACGATCCAAAGATGAAGGAAGTCACGGTCGTGTCTGACGATGCTCCATTGGCGCGAAAGCGGAAGAGCTCTACCTCTAACGCTGTTGATGGAGGCAAGAAGAAGAAGACGGAGGGTGGAGCCTCCAAAAAGACTACCGCTACCCTAGAGGCGGAGAAAAGAAAGACTACTGGGATACCTTTTGCCAAAGCACCCCCACTTGTGTAAGCTTATTTTCCTCCGACATTGTCTATTCATCTGTCTTGTTCCTGTACTTATGCATTTTGCATGTTTCAGGAAGAAAGCCATGACCAGCCTGAAGAAGACCTCCAAAACATTGGGGGCTTCTAGAACCATTAAGGACATGCTGCATCACGACGCATCTCCCGCCATCGCCCATGTCACTCCCTCCGCCAAGCCCTCGTCTGCCCCGACAAGCTCACAATCTAAGGAGGCATCTAGCCCTTCTGCCATGGAAGTGGACTCAGGTGCCTCTACCGAGGTCGCTGTTATCGGCGAGCAGGCGACGCAGGAGAGTGCCGCCCACCAAATGGCTGAATCTCCGGCTAAGGATGCCATCGGTAGCGGTAAGGCGGTGGTGGAAGCAGGTACTTCTGCCGTAGGCGGTGCCCCCGCACCCAAGAAATTCATAGTTTATCCAAAGATTGTCTACCCGGTACTTACGCTGGATAGCACTACTTTGGCTCCTGGTGCAACGCCGACATCTCCGATGTGCGGTCTAGAGGAGCTCCTTCGTCAAGTAGAGATCTTGCAAGGAAACAACGTATCCTTTGGCAAGTTGCTGGCCGAGAGTGCTACTAACCTCAAGATCATTGCACTTGTAAGTTTTATTTGCCTTTTGCATTTCATATGAGTATCCCATTGTAGCCCCTGAGGATGTAGACGGAAAACCATAGGTCTTTGCGTCTAGATGCTCTAAGAGTGACTAAGCTAGAAAACTTCTCACTGTAGCCCCCAAGCATATAGGTGGAATGGAATATTCTGACTAAATGCTTTAAGAGTAGCGTACGCAGTGTTTATTAATTTCAATATTGTAGCCCCCAAGCCTCTAGTTGTAACTTAATTAGTTCCGACTAGATGCTCAAAGAAAAGCTAAGCATATATCCGAGTTAAAAAACTTTATACTGTAGCCCCCAAGCTTCTAATCGAGAACTGAATTAGTTCCGACTAGATGCTTAAAGAAAAGATAAGCATATTGCTAAGTTAAAAACTCTTCGTTGTAGCCTCCAAGCGTCTAGGTGGATTTTTTCCGGCTAGGTGCTCTAATCAGACCAAACAACGTTTAACTTTTTCCTTTTTTCCACAGAACGAGAATGCTCGGAGGGGCCTGGCCAACGACAAATATTAGAAGATGCGCGTAGACTTGGAAGCTGAAAAGGGTAAAACTGCCTTCTTGAAGGAACAGATCACCAAGAGCAAGCGTCTGTTTTCTTTTTCGCATTCCGACTTGGTTTTGTGCCCATATTCTCCGATTACTCACTATGTACTTTGCTTTATCCGACTTGTAGAAACCATTGCCAAGGCCAAGAATATTGTCGAGCAATCCAGGCACATTCAAGAGCTGGATAGCAAGAACAAGATCCTTAAGCAGGAGAGGAAGGACATGCTGAAAATGCACGAAGAATCCATGAAAGTCCTACAGGACTCCGCCACCAAGGAAATCAACCGCTTGAAGGAGGAGATCGCGATATTAAAATATCAGAAGAAAGCTGTCGACGAGCAGAATCAACGCCATCAGGAGGCGTATAATCTCCTCCAACAAGAAAATTAATCCTTGGCGGACACCCTCTGGCAGGCTGAGGCCAGCATCTTCAGTAAGTTTTCTCCGCCTTGGATTTTCTGTAGTCTGGATACTTTGAATTTTGAACTTATCTGCTCCTTGTTGGAATTTGCAGCTCCTATGGGTTTAACCCATTCGCCTCCTCCATCCAAGGAATGCATGGTTCTTGTAGGCAATTTCATCAACACCTCCATCACGCAAGCCAAAGAGATCGCCAAGCCCCTACAAATTAATATCAAGGCGTTGGACTCTGTGGCGAAGTACTCGGAGATTCTACGCCGAGCCCCCAAGCGTATCACAAGCTGGAAAGCTTCATGTGCACGGGCTGGTGCAAGGATGGCGATGTCCATGGTCAAGGCACACTATGAAGGTGCCGACATAGACACGGTGACCTCTGGCGTTCCCGAGGTAGATGACGATGGCAAAGAGATTAATCATGAATCCATCTTGTCATCACTCGCGGGCTATGACACCAGAGTCGCCGAGTTAGTCGACGTCAACGTCTTCGTGCCGATGAACACCATCGATAGCGGCAACCAAAGTTCCTTCGAGTCCCTTCACACCGTCGGCTTCGAGGGTGGCTCTCCTGCTGCTGATGACGCTGCTTCCAAGTCGCCTGCGCCAAAGGAATGAAAAACAATCTTGTAATATTTGTTTCACCTTTGATGCGTATGCGGAAAGAACTATGTATTTAATCTTAAGGCGTAAAACAATGTTGTATTTCCTGCTACTTAAGAACCAGTTTCCAGCATGTATATATTTTTTAAGCAAGTGTTGGCTTATCCATTACTTTGGTTCTTATGCTTGACCTTTCGTGAGTCGGAAGACTCGTTGTCGGAACCATGCGCTCAGGTGATGATACCCAATGGCACCGTCGATAACCTAAGCACAAAATCGCCGACAATAAGTGCCGAAAGTCACTACTCCAGAATCCACATAAAAACGACAAAGAACGTGTAGACCAGAAAACTTAAGCTAACGCCCGTAGGCGGAATTTTCACAAGTGCAATCGCAAAACTTGTGCATAAAGGTTTTACATGATCCAAAAATGAACACTAAAGGAGGTAAAATACTCAGAAATATGAGTAAACCAGAGAGCTTTATTTCATTGATCATATAAGAGGTACACAATTAGATAAAAATGCTAAGTGTAAAAAGGACGTAGCTGTGCTATGTTCCATGGCCGATCAAGCTCCGGGTAGTCATCATCCGGGTCACATCGCTTACGCTTATGATCCTCGTTGGGTCTATCCTTTGGTTCACGATTGTCAACAAGGTAGTAAGACCCATTGAGAAGCGTCTTGCTTATGATGAACGGTCCTTCCCATGGTGGGGATAATTTGTGTGACTTCTTCTGCTTAAGTCGGAGCACCAAATCCCCCTCTTTAAACAAGCGATGCCGAACGCGGAAAATATGGTAGCTGCGTAGCTTCTGGTGGTAGATGGCGGATCTTTGGCATGCCAAAACGCGCTCCTCCTCGAGAAGGTCCACATCTAGGCGTCTAGATTCTTCAGCGTCATCTTCGTCGTAGGCGGCAACTCTTGGTGCATCGTGAAGGATGTCGGAAGGAAGGATGGCTTCTGCTCCATATACCATGAAGTAAGGGGTGTAGTCGGTGGACCTGTTGGGTGTAGTTCGTAAACTCCACAGCACATATGGCAATTCTTTCGCCCAGGCTCCAGCTGCTCTATGTAGCGGTGCCTCAAGACGTGGCTTGATTCCCTGCAGAATTAATCCATTGGCTCGCTTAACCTGACCGTTGGATTGTGGGTGTGCCATAGATGCAAGGTCAAGTCGGATGCCCTTCTCCCAACAATAAGTCTCCACTTCTCCGAGTGACAAGTTGTTGCCGTTGTCAGTGATAATGCTATGTGGGAGACCAAATCTCACCACTAGATCCCAGACAAACCTGAGGGCAGTTGCCCCATCAAGCTTTCTAATGGGTTTAGCTTCTATCCATTTAGTGAATTTATCAACTGCTACAAGCAGATGCATAAACCCACATGATGCCGTCTGTAATGGTCCCACTATGTCTAGCCCCCAGATTGCAAATGGCCAAGTTATTGGTATTGTTCGCAATTCTTCAGCAGGAACATGTGGTTGTCGGGCATAATACTGGCATCCCATGCATATCTCAACCAGCTTGTCGGTGTCCGCCTTCGTGGTCAGCCAGTAGAATCCTTGCCGGAAGGCTTTCGCGACCAACGATCGAGGAGCGGCGTGATGCCCGCAATCTCCGAGATGGATTTCGTAGGATTTCCATACCTTCTAGCTGTGAAACACACTTTAGGTATACACCAGTAGTGCTCCTTTTGTAGAGTGGCCCATTGATTATGGTATAACCCTTTGCTCGTCGTACTATTTGTCGTCTTTCGACCTCGTCGTCGGGCAAAGTTCCGTGTTCGAGATATTCCATGAACGGTTGTGTCCATGCCGGAGGGACCTTTGTCACCATGTTGACGAAAGAGTCGGCTCTATCCGGGTTGTCGATGTTGGCTCCCTTCACGGATGGTGTGCGCAGATGCTCTAGGAAAACTCATGGCGGAATTCGTTTGTGCCCTGATCCAAGCTTAGATAGCAGATCAGCCGCCTCGTTTTGCTCCCTAGGTACATACTTGACTTCCTAGCCCAAGAAGCTCTTGGCTATCTCGTCCACTTCGTCTCGATATGCCGCTATCATAGGGTTCCGCACGTTCCAGGTGCCAACCACCTGCTGGGAAACCAAGTCGGAATCTCCACAGCAAACTATGCGCTTGATGCCAATATCCTTGGCTACACGTAGTCCGTGAATGAGTGCTTCGTACTCTGCCATGTTGTTTGTAGCCTCGAAGTGGATCTGCAGAACATAGTGTAGCTTGTCTCCTGTTGGTGACTGTAGCAATACACGAGCCCCCGAGCCGTTGAGCAGCTTTGATCCGTCAAAGTGCATCACCCAGTATTCTGGTTTCGGCAACGGAGTAGCATCTGGCATCTCTGTCCAATATGCAACAAAATCCGCCAAGGCTTGTGACTTGATAGCGTCGCATCTCTTGTAGGTGATCTCGAAGGCGGCAAGTTCAATGCCCCACTTCGCGACCCTTCCCGTAGCATTGTTGTTGTTGATAATGTCGGACAGTGGAGTCTTGCTCACCACTGTGATTGGGTGCTCCTGAAAGTAGTGCCTTAACTTCCGTGAAGCAAGGAATACTCCATAAGCTATCTTTTGGTAGTGCGGGTAACGCTGCTTGGACTCCGTCAAGAGCTCACTCACATAGTAAACTGGTCGTTAAACTCCGTGCTCATAGCCTGGTTCCTTCCGCTCTACCATGACGACGATGCTGATTACCCGGTTGGTTGACGCCATGTAGATTAACAGGGGCTCGCCAGGATCGGGCGCTGCAAGGATAGGCACTGAGGAAAGAATCTCCTTGAGCTGCTTCAATGCTGCATCTGCTTCGTCCGTCCACGTAAATTTGTCCGCCTTCTTTACCAACTTGTATAGCGGTAGAGCCGTCTCTCCAAGTCGGCTGACGAACGACTAACTGCTGAAACACAACCTGTTAGTCATTGAATGTCCTTTAGGCATGTCGGACGGTTTATGTTTAAGATGGCCTTGATTTTCTCCGGGTTAACCTCGATTCCATGCTGGGAAACGATGAAACCCAACAATTTGCCGGCTGGAATTCCGAAGACGCACTTCTTAGGTTTAAGCATCATGTTGTATTTCGAGAGATTATCAAAGGTTTCTTTTAAGTCAGAGATTAAGTCATTTGACTTTTTAGACATTTCCGATATCATCCACATAGGCGTGAACGTTCTGACCAATTTGGTCGTGTAGGCAACGTTGCATTGTCCGCTGGTACGTTGCACCTGCGTTTTTCAGCCCAAAGGGCATCGTGACATAGCAAAACATGCCGTATGGGGTAGTGAACGAAGTTTCCAATTGGTCCGACTTCCTCATCTTGATCTGGTGGTATCCTGAGTATGCATTGAGAAAACACAAAAGTTCCAAGCCATCCGTCGAGTCAATGACTTGGTCAATGCGAGGCAAAGCAAATGGATCTTTGGGACACGCTTTGTTCAAGCCGGTGTAATCAACGCACATTCTTAATTCATTGGTTCCTTTTTTAGGGACAAGTACAGGATTTGCCACCCATTGGGTGTGAAGGACTTCTCGGATAAATCTAGACTTAAGTAACCTAGCTATCTCTTTGCCAATGGCGCGTCTCTTCTCATCTCCAAAGCGTCGTAGAGGTTGTTTCACTGGTTTGAATTTTGGATCAATGTTTAAGATGTGCTCGGCAAGTTCCCTAGGTACACCTTTCATGTCGGCAGTTTGCCAGGCGAAGATGTCCCTATTATCACGGAGGAACTCGACGAGCGCGCTTTCCTATTTGGGATCCAGGTTCGTCCCAATGGCGGTGACCTTAGAGGCATCACCTACCACAAGTTCCACCGGCTTGGTATCGATGGCGGCCTTGAATGCAGGAGCGGAGTCGGAGATCTGCTTCTTTGACGTGGGCATCTCTGAGTCATTGACCTTGCTTTGGATCTCTTTGAATTCTTCGCTGCAGAGGACAGCTTCCGCGAAGGCTGCTTCGTTGATCTCGTAGTCCCTTGCCTTGGTAAAGCTTCTGGATACGCTGATGACACCGTTTGGTCTAGGTATCTTGAGTTTGTTGTAGACGAAGCATGGTTTGGCCATGAACGTGTGGAATATGTCACGACCAAATATGACGTGGTACACGCTCTTGAAGGGGACCACCTCAAAGGTCATGTGCTCTTGGCGGTAATTATTAACATCGCCAAAAGCAACCTGAAGTGTAATGCACCCAAGGGACCGAGCCTGCCGACCAGGAAATACGTCGTGGAAGATGGTGTTGGTCCGTCTTAGGTTTGCCTCCATCAAGTTCATCTTCTGTAGTGTATCCAGGTACATGATATTGATGTTGCTTCCACTATCCACCATACACTTGGTGAACTCCACGCCGTCAATCAAGGCATTGATGACCATGGCGTATTGGTTCTCCATATGAATAAGGTCTGGGTGGTCCGTCCTGTCCCAAGTAATTGGAACCTCCGACCAGTGCAGGTACTGGGGAACTGGGCGCAGAGTAGCCATCAGTATCCTCAGAGAGGTCTTCTGTTGTCGGACGGTGGGGGTGCCAAGGAAAGTGTGGTAGACTGGCGCCTTCTTCACGAAGGGGTTCTTGCCCTTGTCGTCGCTCTTGGCGGTGTGCTTGGGGTCAACGTCCTCATCCATGTCACTTGAATCCTTGTACTCCTCCTCCTTCTTCTTCCCCTTGCCCTTACCTCGCGGTCTGTTCTTCCGACTTTGCTTGTAGCCGGACTCCGGGTCTTCCTTGAGGTCGTTGACGAACTTGCAGTATCGATTGGTATGGGTGGCCTTGCCGTTGACATCGAGGTGTACGAGGCACGTCATATCGCGGTACTCCTCGTACGTTTGGGGAACGCGGAGCGGCGCCGAGGTAGTTTCGCTTCCTCGTTGCTGCCCACGACCAGCTCCCCTTCCTCGGCCATGTTGTCCGCCATCACCTTGTCCTGCAAAAGTCATAGCGACCATGTCGGTAGATTGCTTTTCTTCTGGAGCGGTTTTCCGCTTTGTACTGTTGTTCCTCCGAGCTTGATTCGGAACGGCCGTTGCCGGCAAGGAGCCGCGAGCATCGTCATCGGCAGCTGCGAACTCACTAGCCAACTGAATCATATGGTTCAAGTCAAGCTGGTGATTGTCCTACAAGTGCTTCAGTTTATGTCGGAGCAACGTGCCCCTTTCCAACCCGTCGATGAAGGCGGCCATGGCGGTCTGGGCGTGCACTCCTACGCAGGAATTCTTCATGTCTAGCCAGCGGGAGAGGTAGGCGCGAGATGTCTCGTCTTTCTCTTGCACGCACCGCTGTAGATCACCAACAGTGCAGGGATGCTTGTACGTACCCTCAAAGTTCTTGGTGAACGCTTCTTGCATGTCCAACCAATTGCAGATTGATTTCTCCGGCAAGTCGTCGATCCATTGATGGGATGTGCCCGCCAACATTAACGGGAGGTACTTGACGACGACGTTGGGGTTGCCTCCGGCAATCTCCACCGCGTTGTCGTAGTCCTGCAACCATGTGGCTAGCTTGGCGGTGCCATCATAGGGCTTGATGGTCTTGTCAATTCGGAAACCCTTGGGGTAGGTTGCGTACCGTATTGCAGATCCAAAGAAACGTGGTCCCAAGTATGGTCCTTCCTGGGCCTCGTGGATCTTATCGATCCGCGAACGTGCATCTTATGGCTCCGGGTTCTTCTTCTTGTCAACAGGGGATGGGCTGCGTGAACGACGCGGGCCTCCTACGCCATGGTGACTGCTAGGTGGTGACGGAGGCGGAGATGGCGATGGGTTAGCCTTCTTGCTGTTACCCTCTTGCGACGTCTCACGCCTGTCACGGTTTCTTGTCGGACGCGCAGGGTCATGGCATGACCTGCTCTTGTGTCCTTGGGTTCGCTCTCCGTCATGACGGGTCTGCTCCACGTTGTCGAGGATGACGATGCCGCACTGCCTTGGCGGGGGCATATCCGTACGATGGTGAGCCTTGGGGTCTTCACGATGTCGGGGGGATCGGGGCGGTGGCGATGGGCGACGAGGTTGGGCCTTTTCTCTGTGGTTGGAGGATATGGGAATAGCATCCTTCCTGTTGCGCGCATCCCTCCGTCTTTGTTCTGATGAACCCGTCTAGGACCCGACATCAAGAGGAGATCTGTCCCTTGGCGGCTTATGTTGGCTACACTAGCAAAGTGCTGGGTCGGACTCAAGCCTCTGAGAGGTGGCCTTTTCCTGCTGTTTCACCGCTTTGGACACTAGGTCGTAGACCTGTTCCACTACCTCGGGCGATCTATCCTGTTCCAGAAGGGTCTTGGCGACGACGAGGTTAAGGAGTGGGGTGGGCATCACCTGTTTTCCTTCACTGTCAATGTATGGCTTGGCCTGTGCCAGCTTCGAGGGAGCCCATCCTAGGTTGCACCGTACACCAGGATCGTTGATGACGCGAGCCGGAGCTTTCTTTGCCTTCTGCTGCTGTAGCAGAGTCTTGTACTCGGCCTCCATTGCTCTAGCTTTCTCTATGGACTTCTGCATTTTGACCAGATCTCGATCTAGCTTAGCGCCTTGCTCCGCGATGGCCTGCGCTTCCTCCAGCAGCTGCTAGCGCTTCTCTTCAAGTTGAGTCACATTCCGGATATGAGCTACGGTTAGTGGCTCAACGAGGAGATTGCCGTACATCACTCTATCAGCTGGAAAAGGAGGTCACCATCGTACAGAGAAAAGGCCCAACCTCCGGCAAGTTTGTGGTGTTGTTGTTGCTCGGGCCGATGCCGAGTTCCTACGGCTGCTGCACTGGGTTAGGCGAAGGAGGCATGACCTTTGCGCGATCATCGTCGACAACAATAAGTGTCCCCTTCCCCTTTTCCAGCGTTGTAGACGGAGCTCGTCCGGGTTGATCTTCATCCATCGCCGTCCCAATGGTGACGAACACCTCTCGAGACGTGACGGCATTGTTGGCTTGCTCGTCGCGCGTGTACTCCTCCTCCATCTCCTACATGGCGGAGTCTAGCTCTTCTGGACTGAAATCTATCTCCTCTGAATCTGCACTGAAGTCAGCATAAAGCGCGTCAATAACATAGTCGGAGGGTGCCAGGACTTCCTCGATGACGGGCGGTGGAGGTGCAACAGCAGCGACGATGACTGGAGGTGGCGGCGCAGCTACGACAATGGCGGCCGGAGGCGGTGGTGGCGGTGGCTGAATCGGAGGGGCTCCGTCAATGAGCGCAAGCGCTGTCTGAGCTACCGCTTCAGCCTCTGCGTAGTTGTTGACGATGTTCACCATGCCTTCGAAAGTAAGGCGTCATGCCGCCTGCTGCCGCCTTAGAGAATGTCGGAGAAGCGTGCCATGGTCCAGTCCTTCCACAAAGTGATACATAGCATCATCATTGGGGTAGTGGGCCAGATCGGCTCGTATACAGAGCCACCTGGCCAGGTAATCACGGGGGTTTTCCCCCTCTCTCTGAATGCAACGCGCCAGATCGAAGTTGGTAACCACGCCGACGAACTTGTATCTCTGTTGTCCAGACGCACGGGCGAAGCCGGCGGACTTGCAGTGATCTTCCACCTTTATATCCTGCACAGGGGAGGTTTGGGTGGGCCTTGAATTTTTCCGAACTTTGTCGGCAAACTCCGAAGAGAGATCCAGCATTGATCCTTCCGCGAACGTATCCTGCCCGTAGGCGGTCCGTGCGGGCCTTGATGCTCCTCCGACTCCCAGGGAACTAGTGCCCGAGTCGGTTTCACCAATGAAAAGGTGGATGTCTCTGATAGGAACGATCGAACACCGCGTAGGGTTCGTCTTTGCTGGGATCCAGAACTCGTCGGGAGGTACGATCGGAACGTTGCCGGAGAAGAGAACGCGACCGATGGCTACAGTTTCGCCGATTCCCGCGAAGATATTGGTCCTCGCCCGCTGAAGATCCTAAAGCGCCTCTTGCCCTACGGTGGGCGCCAACTGTCGTGGTATTGCCGACGAGTACGCCATGGAGGGGTCCTCATAGTGCGTGTTTAGAGACGTGGGGGAAGGGTGGTTGTGAGTGCGAGGTAACAGTTTACAGTTGAGATCCCACGCGGTGGCGGAATCCTACTCCGCTATAAATCACTATAAGGAATACCGAGTTACAGATAGGTTCGCTATGCGAGGTTGTATGAATCGATACTTGGTTGTTCCCTAAAGGCTCCCATAGGCCCGACTTATATAGTCGCCAGTCCTAGGGTTCTGAGGAAAAGTCCTAGCCGACAGTTCTGAGTCCTACACCGTCTATTACTAGTCTTGTGTATCTTGCACTCCAAGGCTCCGGGTACGTCGGTGACTCCAACCGCAGCCTTCCTTTATCCGGCATGGGCCTCCCTTCTGGATCCATCTAACTAGGTCGCCCAGCAGGCCATGGGCCATGCTACCAACTGTGGGCCATCCGGATTATCCGGATAGGAGACATGATATGAGGATACCCATATAGAATATCCCCAACAACTAGTGTTGTGGATATACCGAATAGGTATATCTACGGCATAGTCTCATACCGACAAGCCCGAGTGGCCCACGTATGATGGTTAGGCTTATGGCATAACTGGGCGGCCCAATTCTGATAGACAAGACGGAGGTCCAGCAGGGATGAAGACGACGTGCCACCGTCTTAGATGGAAGCCGGCGCCTTGGAAGACATAAAGACTAGTTAGTGTTAGTCTAGGACTCTGTAACTGTATATGGCTGAGACTCTCTATGTAACCCTAGGTCCTAGCGCCCTTATAAACCGGTCTACGGGAGCCTTTAGGGCAACAGACAAGTGCATAGCACAACTTGCACACAGCGAACCTCACAATCATGTAACTCGGTGTATTGTTATTATAATGATTTATGGCAGGAGTAGAATCTCGCCACCGTCATGAGATCTGAACCTAGGTAAATTGTGTCAGTCCGTCCCGGACGCTCTCCGCTTACCCCACGTCTCTAAACTCGCAGTTGGAATACCCCTCTAGCGTACGTGTCGATAATACCACGACAACTAGAATAAATGGGTCTCTGATATTTTAGAAATTATTGCAATATAATAAATGGATTGGACCAGATTTAGGCAAAATTCCAACACTTACATGGCGAGTATCTCCGTGGTGAATGCCCTACAACTTACCGAATGCTATCTTAGCTACACTGGTGCTATTTTACTACCAAGTACAAATAAGAAGCATGTGATCAACATATTATTAAACCGATTGAGAATGGTGATTTCATGACAATATCCTTCTGAACACTATATATACTATAGCTTTTTATAAATCAGTATACTTAATTTTAAAGCTAAAACTTCTATCAAGATATTTTAAAGCATCCAATTTAGAGATCTCTACCGAGATAGATAATGATACATACACGTGCATATATACTATATTCATATAAGCGAAACTAATTAATCTGAGTTGCATATGATTTCATCCTTTTCTCATTTGGTCACATTTGACATAATTTTGATTTATATGTTTGTAAGTCATAATGTATAAAAAAACTAATGCAACTTTTATACAAATTAAGTGCCCATAAATCAACAAAAAAGAGTTATAAACAAGTATATAAATTAAGTATAAATAATAATTATTTTTTGTTGCGTGAATCAATTTGGGAGTAAAATTATTTGTTGCGTGAATCAATTTGGGAGTTCTCTCCCAAACCGTTTGATGTGCATCTAACAGGGACAAACAACCACTTTCCACGAGGGCTCGGCCTCGGAAGCCATCTGTTTATATAAAGTGGTGTCCGCTTTGTAGTCCATCCAGTCGCCCACGCTAATACCCTGTCTGCAACCTAGTACTGTCGTTCTTCAATCTCCAAGGTGCAGGCGCATGCAGGCAGATCAAGTCAGGAAAGGTATGTTATTTTCCTTGTTCCCATTCCTCGCTAGATGCTTCTAGTAACACAAAAACTTTAGGTGAGTGAGAAAATAATAATACTAAAACTCAAGACATGAATGTTCCTCTAAAACCAGGACTTTTGGTGGGCAAAGATGTATTTTGTCAGTTTCTTGTCAGGAGCAGTTGTAGTAGGGAGGGTTTTCTGGCAGGAGCAACGACATGAGTCTTGTCCATGTCAAGGCGTTGCCGGTGCGGTCAAATTGGCGTGTTCTTTCGTCTTTGCTGACGCTGGATTGGGTATTGCGCCATCATACGATTGTATCCAATATGTATACGTAGATCTAGAGGAATGAGGAAGGAAAAGGAATAGTTTGCGTTTAGACTACTCACAATGAGAGTATTATAGATGGTATGATGCAAGATATGAATGCAAAAGGTTGAAATGTTACTATAACTAATGACCAGAGACCATAGTAGTATCATAGGTAGATATCGTATCATAGCACATATAAAACTAGAAAAATAATATTAAATAAAATTTGAACACAAATTGGCATTGAGATTTTACAAATTAATGAACATAATTAGATCATGGTACTAATACACGATACCATGCATTGTAGAGGCAGCAGTAGAGATTTCCTTATCCAATCCTCGTCGATCGGAAGTCCAAATACTACTACTACACTATCCCGCAAAAAGAAAATACTTCTACACTTTACGGGCAAACTTTTGTTATGGACGGGTGGAATGAAATCATTGGAAGAAAAGAGTGCGACAGTTCAATGAAAATCTCCCGGCCCAGGGCCGCCGCGTCATCTCGCAAGCATTTGCCGCCGTAAGTTATCGGAGCCGGAGTCCTAGAGTAGTTTGTTACATGAGTCCCGATCGAACGCAACACTTTCCGGTCTTTATTTAAACTTCACGAGGGCGGCCGCGAAAGTGCATACTAGAAGAAAAGGACTACCAGCTCTGCAACCGCGAGTTGTTAAAAAGAAAGCAACCGCGACCATGGATTTGACCACTTTGAATATTTTCACCGGCGGCAGGTACGAACGCAAAGCTCCAAGTCTGCTTATCATGGATATTGTCTAGATTCGATATGTATTTAGTTAAATGTGACAAGTAATACGAGACAGGATAGAGAAAATATTTCTTTTCCTATGATAATCTACAGTATCTTTTGGCTTAATTGTAGCTTCATATACATAGGGAGTTAATTCTAGGGTGATCATGTCTCATACACAGGATCAAACGGCACCGGAAGAATCCTAGAAGAGTGTTTTTATATCTTTTCAAAGAAAAGGCTGGATGTCTATTTTCCGGTGCACACAAGGTTACTAGGCCAAGGAAGAAGCTTATGCTATGTATCCGTGACGAGTTCGGCCTGAGGATATTGGCTAGACCTGCTGTTACACTTAAATCAACGATGCTACGACAAGAAATAAAGCTTCGTACAACGAGACGGAATATTCTATGGATTTACCGTACCTACCAGGTCTGCACATGGACAGAGTTCAACGAAACCATCGGGATTATCAGTAAACTACATCGTGTGATATATAGTGCAATTAGAAAGTATAGAAACCGCCGCATGCAAGCTGGATTGTTTTATTTGGCACGAGATTTTGATGATTTCACACACACAGTCCGCAGTCGCTTGTACGGTGAAAGTGACAGCAAGTTCTTGAGAGATCTATGGAGAAAGAAGAGGCTTGAGGGCAAGACAAGAGAAATTGACCACAGAGTATGCAATGGTTCTACAACCAGTGCTCATGGGTCCAATCCACCGAGCACAAACCTTTGCTCCATTGCCACCAGGACGTTGAAACTTATTAGCATATCGCGTGTAGTTTGTTTGTTGCTTGTGATTTTCTTAGCTTGGGCTATAGTATATTTGTAAAATAGTTTTTAATTTCAGTTGACTCTGTACTCTGCTATATCTATCTTCTCAGTAAGACATGAATGCACATTTTATTTATAGAGTTTGCTTAGATAAATAATTAGCAATCGAGACGTATATTCCCATAACGTGGAGTCTTTGTCAATATAAATTAAAAGTTATATGGTCCACATGATTTCATAGAATAAAGCTAAGCAACACAGCCACTCCGATCCCTTTTGAACTAAGTCCACACATGCAGACAATCCTCCAGAATAGTGCATGTGTTTTCTTCAAGTGCTGCCCGTGAATAAAAAGTTTCTTGATGCGGCAGGATGAAAATATCAGCCCATATTTGGCCCTGCCACCGGCATCTCATCGAACTTGCTATTATTTGTCCAAAGAGCACTCCATCGGTGCTCCTCATATAGCCCTCTCAATAAGGCTGGCTCCCATGTTCAGAAAAATAAAAATAAAAATAAAACTGGCTACTAGAGGCAGGGCGTCTCCAGGAATTCGCTGCCCCAGTGTGAATTGCTAAATGGGGCCCTAAATTCTTCTTTAAAATATAGCTAATAGAACCAAATCATACTATCACTTAAGTATATGATAATTAGAAATATATCAAATATCAATACTAAATAAAAGAGTAAATGTAGCACTAGAGTACACGCCATATGTTCTACCTAAAACACCATTTGCTCTTGTTTCTTGAAAAGAAGTATTTCATTATATTTCTATAGTTAATTTTCTAAAAAAAATCTGGAGGGTGGACGTTTTGTGGCCTATCCATTGAGTATATATATATTTTTTCAAACAAGGCAAAAGACTTGCCATTTTTATTAATAGAGAAAAGGTTTTAGATAGGTCTTAGCCAAGAGCAAACAAGCAACAACGGAAAAAACTCTACTCTCGTGGCATAATATTACAAAGCGCTTTAGCACCCGCGAGACTCCACATTGCCACCTCGTCCTTAATTCTTCCAATGATCAACATGGCGTTAGAGTATTGGTTTCGAAACACCCGTCCATTGCTCTCATTCCAAATCTCCCAAGACACCAACATGGCTAGGGATGCCAACGCCCTTCTCGAGTCCCTCTTCTTATTGATAGCAAGTTGCCACCATTCATTGACACTTTGGAAGGCGAGCCAATCACTAGGATGGAGATCGATGAGCCCAAGACAACTCTTAAGACTTGTACAAACTCTAACAGTGAACCGACATTTGAAGAAGAGGTGTGAGTCCGATTCTTGAACTTGGTTGCACAATTTGCAAAGTCCACAATTTTTCCACCCTCTCCGCTCTAGTCTATCGACCGTCCAAACTCTATTTTCAAGGATCAACCAAGTGAAAATCTTACATTTAGGTGTTTCCCGTGGCTTTCAAACAAGCTTAGGCAAGGTAGAGGTTGTTTAACCAAGAAATTGCATCATGTATGCCGAGTATGCTTCATTATTGGTGAGCTTCCAAGTGATAGAGTTCGGGGAGGTTGGATTAAGGTTGAAGTTTTGGATCATCTCCCAAAGCTTGGTGAATTGGACAATATGTTGAAGAGAAAGGCCCTCTTGCATGTTCATTTGGGCAACCCAAAAACCATTGTCCAAGGCCTTAGCCGTACTCTTTTTGTTTTTCTATATGTCAAAGATGAGGGGGGGGGGGGCACATCTCTTGGCCTCATGCCATTTAGCCAACCGGCTTTCCAAAAGAGAGCTTTCTTCCTATTCCCAATAATTACTTTTGTAGCCGTCGCAAAAAGGTCTTTATCATTAGAGTTACAAGGGTTCCCTAGACCAACCCAAGGTTTTAAATCTTCTTTCCATTGAGTATTTCATATGGATGGCAGAACTAAATGGGATTTGGACAACATGAATTTAGAAAATCAGACCTTGATCGGCCTTCGGGTCAGGATCAGAGGCGATGAGGGGGCTTTGGGACTAAGCAGGGCTATAGACTGTGGGTCAAATGATGCTCTAATGATTTGGCGATTGCTGAAATCCATCGTGGCAGGCGTTGACGTCGTTCTAGAAGATCAGATCGATCGGTTCCAGTCGTTAGGCTATTTAGAAAAATCGAACAGGATTTGGATAGGAGGTGATTCGATCTACCCTCATCATATTTACGGCACATGCATTCCAGCATACGTGTTGGCTGCTCATAATGATGTACGGGCCTGTCTCTAGGATGAGCCATCAAAATGGAACTTCACGTTGGCCATCACGAACCATAGCACAAGGGACTTCCAAGCCTGGCCTGAGTTGGGCTGGGATATGAGGGTCCTAAATTTTGGAGTCCCTGTGAGGACGCCCATCCGGCATAACCCCATGGACTGGCCTGACTAGAGGGTCGAACAGAAAACATCACTCACCCGGCCTCCCAAAAGCAATGATCTACCTGCATGCGCGGCTCAATAAACTAACTGATTCATGGCGGCCTTGACATATTGGGACCGGTATGTAAGTTCCGGACTTGCAGTAAATGGCGCCACATAGGATACTTAGAAGCGGTATCACACAGTAGCAACCTAGGAATTATCCACCGCTCGCCTCGTTATTTCCATCTTGCCTTCTCTCCTAGTCCCATCGGATCATCTTCGTTCAGTTTCGATACCCACAGTTTTGCGCCACCTACCCACACAATAATGTGCAACCCTCGACCGCTTAAGTTTTTCGCTCTCGTTGTCTTGTAAAAGTCACTTCTGTAATATGGATCTGGTTGCTGGCAACTCATACACATCACTTCCCCCGCCGCTTCTACCAGCCCTGACCTCCTTCTCCGTCTCGCTTGGCCCGGACATCAGCTCTTCTTTGATCACCGGTGCTCAACGACTCGTCTGGAACATGGCTCTGCTCGATATAAACAAAGCAATCAACAGCAGAGAGAACCCTAACTGCAAATTTTGGGTGATGGAACAGACTCGTCAATTTCTAGGTTTTGGTCAAAATACAACAGAGGATTGCGGAATCCTTGCAACAGCGGACCTCCAGCGTCGTCATTCTCCTAATTCGAATTAGAGCTCTAAGCAACACTATGTGGAGGAATTAGGTGGCTAGGATGACCAGATGGGGGTATAGGATGGATCTAAGGATGGCAATTTTACCCATGGGTACGGGTACCCGCGGGTACCATACCCGCATGGGTAGGTACCCACGGGTATTACTAATACCCTACCCGTTAAATTACGGGTACGGGTACGGGTATGGGTATAGACTTGTATCCATGGGTATACTCATACCCTGTCCGTTTAAATTGACATGTCAAACTTACCTGTAGAGTGTCGACCTATGCAACCAAGAATCCTAGGGACAAGTATGCGATTGTGAATTCTAAACTTCGATACTTTCATGTACTCGTCTACCTATTATTAAGTAGAGATTATTGTCTTTTTCAAATAAATGTTATTGACAGGGGCGGAGCTAGGCTAATTCAAGGGTATGCAATGAATACCCAATATTTTTGGCAAAATAAAACCAGCCTATAAGCTTATATACACATGCATATGTGTACTGGCTACCTTTTTACGCGTAGAACACTGCTAAAATGGAAACAATAAACATCCCAGCCCTCCCACGACCCGTGCTTCCCACCTGGGCCTGGCTACACATTGCGCTGCTGCCGCTACTCATTTTCTCAAAAAGTCTGGCCCAAATTCCAAGAACTAGTGTTTTTTTTTGACAGGACCTTAGAACGAATGGTTAATTTCTCATTTTCTTATTATCTCTAGTTAAGAATGGATAATCATTGTATTGTACTGGTAAATTCATTGTAGAAATTTTTTTATGTTTAACATTTGACTGATATATATTGTATTCTTGTATGTGCGAAAAATGAAGAGTTAAATTCTATGTTTCTGCACCCATAGTTTTTCTTGTAATTTTTTCATTGTTCTCACAGTGTAACTAAGTAACATTGTTAGTACCATGAAAGATTTGTAGTTTTATTGATGATATTCTCGAAAAAAAGTTTCATAACTTTGCATACCCATTAAGTAAATCCTGGCTCCGCCACTGGTTATTGATAAACGTAAAATTGTGAATAACTTGTTTAGTATTGAATGTACCCACTAGGTACCCAAAGGGTATGGGTACCTAGTGGGTATGAGTATGAGTAAAGTTTTATACCCGCGGGTACGGGTATGTGTAAACTTTTATACCCATTGACTACACGGGTATGAGTATGATATTGCTCTACCCTGCCCATACCCTGCACATTGTCATCCTTAGACGGATATCAGTAGGTGCACCATGAACAGCGCTGACAGTTGCTGCACTCGCGCTGCCGCATCCCGTGTCGGCTGCTGGATCACCGGTTTCTGAGGAACTTCCCCGATCTAATTGTTATGGCTGTTTTTTGCTATGAGACTAGCTATTTTTGCATCATAGAAACATAAACGGGAGAAGGACAGAACTGAAGGAGATCAGACGGCTCTTGTTGGTTTGATCCTACGACGGGGGACTCAGAGGCTGGAGCGATCACATCCTCCAACAAACGCTCAATATGTTCCTTTTTTGTAAGGTGTAATGCATTTTATTCCTCGTGAATTGAGAAGTAACCATCCATCATTGTTTACTCTTGTGCAATGTAGGAGTATTGGAGTCACACCACATATTTTCCGACAGAATAATCATCTTAGGACGATCACTGCAAGATGATGGGTTGAGGACACACCACTAGGTCTCGATGTTAACAAAAATTATATCCGGGTTTGCATATCTACTGCCTTATACTAGCACCTTACTCAAAATATCATCTCAAAGGGGCGCACGCACGACTGATAGTTTGTGAAACCTCAGTTAGTTCTAGGTACCATGTGATTGAAAGCAAATCAAATATGAACACATAAAAACAAACAAAAGTACCAATTTAATGTGACCGAATCCAATTCTACACGCAAACTGTTAACCCCCAAACAGTAGAAAAGCTAGCAATCATGTGCAATTTTGCTCTCCAAAATATGCAAAAAAAAACTACCTCCTCAGCCTCAAAGTAGATGTCGCAGATTTGTCAAAATTTGGGTGAATCTAGACACTATTTATGTCGACATCTATTTTGAGACAGGGGGTAAAATGTATATATTATTTTGGGCTTAAATAATTGTACACAACATTTGTATGTGGATTTGGGTTTACAAATTTCAGACTAACGAGTTGCACATTTTAATTTCAAAACCATATAAATGTGTGGTTTTGTGTTTAAATTATGCGCAAACTGATATAAGAGATTTATGCAAATTCGGGATTCAGTATGTAAAAGCTACTCAATTATACATTTAAAATTAAAGGTACACTAAATAATTATTTGCAAATCCATGTACCGGAAAGTGCAACCACCCAATTCCCTAATTTTAATCATGATACTAATTATAGACGACTTTAAAATAATTAGCATAGTGGACAAAAATAAATACATAACACAAAAACTTGCATAGTTGAGTGAGACAAATAAAAATACTAAAACTCAAAATCCAATGTTCTTCTGAAACCAGAACTTTTGGTGGGCAAAGATGTATTTTATCAGTTTCTTGTCAGGAGCAGTTGTAGTAGGGAGGGTTTTCTGGGCAGAGCAACGACATGAGTTCTGTCCATGTCAAATTGGCGTGTTCCTTCGTCTTTGCTGACGCTAGATTAGGTATTGCGCATTAGTTAATGTTGATGGTTCAACGGAGCCGGCAGCTTCTGCCATTTGATTCTCTGGGGGTACTGGTGCTGGCCAGGATGGCGGGCTCAGGTACTATGGATTTACTGCACAACAAACCAGTTTAGCATTACCCGTCTTTGGTGACTTTTTTTGGACTTCTGCTTATGCATGAGTCTGCTTATAGATTTCTACGGGGAAAAACTGCGGTGGTCAGAAGCTCGTAAAAACTCTTGGAAGACTTCTTTTGGGCTAATGCTCTTTTGGCTTATTTGCTGCAATAAGTTGTGACATGTTCGTTATGCCCCTAGACTTGATCTGAGCATGTACGATTGGGTAACGTTGGCAACCCTTGAATTTGACTATGGTTAAATTTATTGTTCAGATGCATATGTACGTAGACTCATCCGGTTTATATTAATGGCCTTAACTTTATCTAGATATATCTAGTCTAAATACTTAACTAGATACATATGAATTTAGATAAAATTGAGACAAAAAATATTAACCGGAGAAGTAGTTTGTTCTCAAGCCCACGATGACAGTGTAGCTATTAGCTGCAAAACAAACTATTGCGTACATGTGTATATCAACCGCACAGAAATTAGCGCGTGCTCACTGCTGAGCATGTTTGCGTGCATGAGCGATATCAACGAGTGCATTGTTTGCATGCTGGATCGATACATTTTGAGCTGGCGAAGCTCTCGGCTGGCCAATGAGCGGAAGCAGTGATGGGCGGGCTGGTCGTCGAGCGGCCGAAGACTCGCCGGTAGAGATAGCCTCTGTTGTGGGTGCACAGACGGGCTACGACCTGAGCAACTGGAGAGGAAAGGACGGCGTAGCAATAGTCAAGTGCGGCGGCGGGGAAGTGCGTGAGGTGGTGGCGACGGGACAACTAGGAACCCTCGCGGCCTCCATTCTTTCAATGCTGGAGCAGCTCGATGTGGCACTTTCCTTTCTGATGAAGCGTTATCTCTATCGGTGGCATTTGTTGTAAATTGAAAGGAAAACAAGGGCAAATGGGTATACCGGTTCAGATTTTTGAGTGGGAAGCTTGGGAAATTGCTCGGAGGCAGTTTTTGGATTTGCACTGCGATCTCGCTTCTCGGTGGAAATAAGCTGGGCTTAAGTCAAAGACTTCTTTTAGGCTTCACCGGTTTGGAACCCAGAAACTGCTCTATAAGCCCAAAAGAAGTCACCCTTTATAGCAACTCAAAAGGCCAAAGGTTTGCGATCGGTTTTGGGTCAGGTTTTTTTAGAACAGACCGGTTAAAAGTTCGTGGACCGGGCACCTAAAGGGAGAGCCTCCGACCCCTACTTTTACCGTTTCGAGGGCAATATACAAGCCACGATCTGGCCGGATTTCACACCAACGCCGCCCACGCCGCCGTTCGCATGTGAAACTAGTTTTATGCATGCATATTTATCACCAATATTTATCGGAAAATTGGCATTAATGTTTTATCCCCCACCGACACACCAAATTCGGTAGATTCGGCGTCCCCACAATGAGACGTTGCTCAAAGGCAGTGCCTGGTGCAGCACGGATGATGGACATCGAGGTGGATGTGGGGGGCGTCACGCAGCGGGAGAAGCATGTGAGGTGACCACGTGGCCTACGCGCGTCGAGCATGTCACCTCCCACTGGGGCTACATACCATTGACGGCCCCCTCCCGACCATGTGCGGCGCCGCCGCTGCTGCACCGGGTCGTCGCTCTTGCCCCAGCCAACCACCCACTCCCGCACGTCCCCCTCCTCTCCGCTGTTGGGGCCCCTAGCCCTCGCGCGCCCCTTCCATGGCACCGGTGGCTCGAGTTCCAGGCAACGACGGCGGCTCTCCAGCGGAACTCCAGCAGTGTTGGCAAGTGGGCAGCATCCGGTGAGTTCTGGCGGCAGCAGTCCCTAGGCGGCGGGGCGACGGATGACGAGATCTAGGGTTCCTAGATCGCGACTTCTTCGACTCCTCGATGTCATCCGGTGCCATATGGAGGTCTTTTTGGGCCTATTATGCATCATGAGGACGCCTCGGGCGGAGGCCGTGGGTTCGGTGGAGGTGGACATCTTCTCTATCGAAGGTGGTCGGCCTGCGGCTGGATTGGCGGATCTCACGATCCGTGTTCCGGTCCCAGCAGCGAGGCGGGTAGACCTAGGTGCCGGTGAAAACCGAGCCATTGGCAGGCGATGGCAGTGTTACCACGCCCTTACCTTGATGAAGGCATCGCCGTGGAACTTGTGTCGACCTTACTCGTGCTACTCTAGGGGTCGAGCGATGGCGGTGTCGTGATGTCGATATCCCGTTCTCTCCTAGGAACATCATGTGTGGAGCAGCGTTGGATGGAAGTGGCGGGAGAGGTGGAGAGGCTAGCGCGGGGTGGGGGTGTGCTGCTTGGCACCGCGGTGGTGTCCGTGGCTGCTGTGGCGAAAGTCTACCCATCGATCTACATGCTAACGACGGATTGGCGGAAGATAATGAAGGCGGCGATATCCGGAGCATGTGCGTGGGCGTCGCTTCGTGGATATCATGTGCGGTTTTAGGGCTCCTTTTGCTTGAGTTTGAGTCGTCGCGTCCAGTCACTCCAACTTCTCTTGGCGAGTGGCAACAGTGTGAGCGACCATGTGACGGGATCGAAACAGGCAACTAGGTGTTTTATCGATCTCGCTGGGAGCTGGCGATACGGTTATCGTTTTTACTTGTTTTGACGGTTCCAGTTTATATGATCTTTGTAATTGCTTTTGCCAAACAATATGATTCTAATAATAAATAAAGTCCAGAGGACGGGGCTCCGTTCCCCATTTCGAAAAAAGGGGTTGTGCGGCACCATGGACGGATCTTGCATGGGGCAAGGGTGTACAAATGTACACCAAATTATTTTTAGCAAAAAACTATTATATAGTGTTTTTACCAAAAACTATTATATAGTTATACAGTGGATATATATAATTTTGGTAGTATGTTTTCTCTAACGTATATAGTATTTCCTCCAACTATAAAGTAAGTGAAAATCCTATAGTTTACTACTCCTGCCGTTCGGAGATAAGTGTCGTAGATTTGTCTAGATACGCATATATTAAGCCATGTTTTAGCCTGTAGTTACATGTGTATCTAAATAAACTTGCGACGCTTATTTCCAAACAAAAAAAATGCAGCCTAAGCTGCAATCGGCCCATTAGGCAGTAGGCCTTGTATATCTTTTTCAAAAAATATTTCTACCATTAACAAATTTGTGTGATAATCTTCTGATTTTTATTCCTTGTCCATTTAAAAGAAAAATCCTTATAAGCTCAATCACCACATTTTCCCATTCAAGGAAAAGATGATCCAAGCATTGGACTGACAAAACTACACAGGATGGCGTCGAAGTGGTGGAATTGATAGAACTCTATTTTCTTATTTTTTCTGTAATCTCTAGCAGCTTTTAAGATATTTTCTAAAAAAATCTAATATATTGTCATACATTGCGTAAATAATATTTTTACCTATGTTACCACTTGACTTTTATATTTTGTGCTAGTTAAAATTTGTACATCCAAAACATAAATCCTGGATCCGTCCATGTGCGACACGAACGACAACAACAACTGGTCAACAACAACGAGGTTCGCGCATGCCTGGACGGCATCTCCTGGAGTGGTATTTTTGCACCTCTTTCTTTAATTTGGAAGTTTTCAGAGGATGTGTGTACATATAAAAAATAGAAAATGTTGTAGTAGTACTTGTAATGGAAAACGGCAGCGCGAATGTGTGTCTAGACCAAACACGCTCGTTTTTTTATGGAACTGGACCGTGACGGTACAAATATTTGTGAGCCGAACCGTTGCATGTCGCCTCAAATGTCTGACGCCGAAAGAAATGATCAACATGCAGACTCGGGCTCTGCGTCGGCCGCGTCCTGCTCCGGCGCCAGCAGATTGTGATTACTGATTAACCATCGAAAGAGAAAAAAGAGGAACCGCTGGATGGCTGCCACGTGCCCGCGGCGCACCGATGTCCATGGTCGAGCTCGAGCGCGTCTTGTCCTCTGCCGCCTAGCTGCTTGCACGTGCGTGGTCCAGATATCTAAACTTTAAAATGGTCAGGTTAGGTTGCCTCCCTACCAGAGAACAAGCTATGACCGTGGTCCAACAGTATGGTAGGAGTATGACAAAGATCACCGTCAAAACTGATGCTCAACTGCTGGTTCAGGATCAAATCTTGCTAGTATGCAGTTTGGTTAATGGAATATAGATTTCCATCTAAGGCATTATTCGGTTAATCCTCTACAGAGGTGGATTGGAGAGGATTAGAATAAATTTTAACTTAGATGGAATCTAAACCACCTCAATCTCAATCCTGCCCAAAACCCTTAGAAACCGAGCAAGGCCTAAGAAAGAAAGAAAAAATGTTCTCGATTAAAACCTTTTTTTTTGGCAAGTTTAAATCCCGAAACTCTCTTTGACTCCCGACATTCTAAGTTCCAGTAAAACCTTTATTTTTAAAGTCAATAATCATGCTTATGAGTTTCATAAAATCCAAATTATTTTTTGGATATAGTCCATGATTTATCCTGCAAAAAAAACATGCATATTAGAAATCCTAAATTCTTGCAATGTGTGGTGTCTCGATTGGGATGGAATCCCCTTTGTTAATTTGGCCATGGGCGCAACGTTCAGTGAGTCCGATCGGCGAGCTAGACGAACACACACACAGAGGGACACAGGTTTTTTACACAGCTTCATGTCTTCGATGTGAGGATCCCTATGTGTCGTGGTATTACACGGCAGATGCTACTGGGGGTAGCTTACGTAGAGGGAGCAAGGCGACGTAGGAGAATCCGGGAGCGAGATTGGCACACGATGTACCCAGGTTCACGTCCCCTCGGTGGAGGATCGCTACGTCCTGCTATCAATCCAAAGATATGATCATAGATTGGTTTACATGGAGCCACGAGGAGGCGTGGAAGACTAGATCTAATCTAATATGAGAGGATGTCCTGGGGGTGCCTGGTGGCTTTATATATGCAGCCACCTAGGGTTTACAAGTGCACTAATGGGCTTTGTATTGGGGTCGCCGCCTTGCCTCCATGGGCGCCGCTTGTCCGTGTCAGCCAGGCGCCGCCAGATATGTAGTCGACCCGCCTGGCTTGGCTTCACGGCTCGATCCGGCGGCGAATCCGCTTGGGTATACCCCGATTGGTATTCCCCATCGAGTCCCCGCGTTGTCGATTCGACGGGCTTGAGGCAGGCGCAGAGTCTTGACGATGGGTCGTGCGAATCGGCGACGAGCTCTGAATAAAGAAAAGAAGCGTGAAGGGAGAGGAGGCGGAGCTACCGGTAATGGCCAGATGAAAGACCGAGTTTCGGAGAAGCCGCCATTGGCGAATCCCAACGGAGCGTGCCGAGTCTGCGAGGGTGGCGAGTCCCGAGCGTGTTGAGTATGCGAGGGCTAGTTCGCGGTGGAGAGTCCCCGAGCGTGTTGAGTACGCGAGGGCGAATCCATGGCGGCGAGTCGACGAGCGCGTTGAGCACGCGAGGGCGAATCCATGGTGGCGAGTCCCCGAGCGTGTTGAGGACGCGAGGGCGAGTGTCCGCGGCGGCGAGTCCCCGAGCGCGTTGAGCACGCGAGGGCGAGTGTCCGCGGCGGCGAGTCCCCGAGCGCGTTGAGGACGCGAGGGCGAGTGTCCGCGGCGGCGAGTCCCCGAGCGCGGTGAGTACGCGAGGGCGAGTGTCCGCGCGGCGAAGTCCCGAGCGTTGAGGACGCGAGGGCGAGTGTCCGCGGCGAAGTCCCGAGCGCTGAGCACGCGAGGGCGAGTGTCCGGGCGGCGAAGTCCTCGAGCGCGTGAGCACGCGAGGGCGAGTGTCCGCGGGCGGCGAAGTCTCGAGCGCGAAAGCACGCGAGGGCGAGTGTCCGCGGAGGCGAGTCCCCGAGCGCGCTGAGTACGCGAGGGCGAGTGCACGATGGCGAGTCGACGAGGGCGAGCCGCGGTCGTGGAACCACGCATACACACTGCATGCCTAGGAGTAGTCCCCGAGGCTCGAGTTGGCTTGTAGAGGCGACTTGAGGCTCTTTAGAGATGCATATTTTGAAAATATTAGTGGTTGCTTCCGAGCGCGGCGAGTGGCGAGGTCGGGCGACCGGCGAGCGTGTTGAGTACGCGAGGTCGAGCAACCGGCGAGCGACGCTATCTATAGCGTGCCCGAGCACGGCGTGTGGCGAGGTCGAGTGACCGACAGGCGTCGAGGCCGAGCGACCGACGGGCGCCAAGTCCCCGAGCGCGGAGAGTGACGAGTCCCCGAGCGTGGCGAGCGGCGAGGCCGAGCGACCGGCGAGTGCCGAGTCCCGAAGCGGCGAAGGGCGAGGCCGAAGCGACCGGGCGCCGAATCCCCGAAGGCGAAGGCGAGGCCGGCGACCGACGAAGCGTTGAGCCCGAGCGCGAGTAACGAGGTTGAGCCGAGCAAGCGCGGCGAGTAACGAGTTGAGCGACCGGGCGAGCGACGAGCGCCGGCGCGAGCGCCGAGTCCTCGAGCACGGAGAGCGTGGCTGAAGCGATCGGCGAAGCGCCGAAGCGCGGCGAGTGGCGCGGTCTAGCGTGCCGAGTTCGCGAGGGCGAGGTCGCAATGGCGAGGCCATGATGGCGTGGCCACGGCGGGCGAGTCACCGATCGTGGTATGTCGTTGATGATAGTGAGTCCGCGAGGGGAGAGTCCCCGAGTGTGGTGAGTCCGCGATGATTGCGAGTCCGCGATGATGTTGATTTCGCTGTTTCCGTTAGCGAGTCTCTCGTCTTAGCCCGGGGGGCCAGTCGCATGGCGACTCCAAAGATGGCTCTCGGCTTGGCGTTCTTCCTGGACGATCCGAGGCTCGGTTTGCGAGTCCTCGTCAAGATTTAGCCGTCGAATCGTGACCGCCTAAGGTTGAGGAGGACATGGTGCTGTTTGTGTAGCACTACCATTTGTCTTGGCCCGGAAGGCCAGTCGAGCAAGGCGACTCCAATGATGGCTCTCGGTTAGCGTTTTTCGTGGACGATCCGAGGCTCGGTTTGCGAGTCCTCGTCCGCACTACTTGGCCATTGCGAGTCGCTCTTTCAAAGGTTGACAAAGGTGAATAGATTTTTCCCGGGGGGAAGAGACACCCAGTGGTGAGTCCATGCAGCGTGGCATGCGACCCTCTCTGGTGACTCGGACGATAAAGGTCCCTTAGCAGGCGCGGCATACGCATTTGTCGTATTGGACAGGGTCGCACGGCGTCTAGCAGGAAAAAGTCGACGCGGCGGACACGAAGTCGACGCGGCGGACGGAGGTCGCGCTATGGTGAAGTCGACGCGGCGGACACGGGGTCGACGCGGCGGAGGCGGTCGCACGGCGGACAGGGATCGCGCTTTGGCGAAGTTGACGATGGCGGGGCCGCGAGTGAGAAGTCACGATGGCGATCCATGGCAGGCGAGTTGCCGATCCTAGCGAGTTCGCGTTTATGCGTGTCCGCGTTTAGGCAAGTTCCGGAGCATGGCAAGTCGGCGAGCCGGTAGATTGGAGAGTCGGCGATGGGCGAGTCGCCGAACATGGCGAGTCCGTGATGACGAATTCATGGCAGGCGAGTCCCCGAGCACGGCGACTATGCAGCGGGTGAGTCGCCGAGCCTGGCGAATTGCGAGGAGCGAGTCCGTGGCAGATGTAAACCAGCATGTCAACTCGTCTCCATAGATTGATTCTCCGTAGTATGTACATGAAAAACCATGTAGGAAAGATTAGTCTAATCTTAATTAAATAATAAATCAATGGAATAACCAGTGACAGGTATTTAGATTAAATATAGACACTCGCGGACACATGGCCTTATGTGTCTTGTTCTCTGATGGCATCGCTTCATCTCCTTGCTAATATGATGACAGCCGTCTCCGCTTTAGCTATTTTATTCCAAACTAGTTAGATTGCCTTTGGACTGGATCAATGAAACTTGGCTGCCTGATGAGGCCGACTAGTACGGCACGAGTTGTTTTCAACTGACGTGTGTAGCAAAATCCTCGGTGATTGCTCTTGTCATGCAGTATACGGAGATCATTAGTTAACGTATAATAATCAATAAGCAATGGTAATAAGAGAGAGATAAATTGTTGGACGCTTCGGTGACTCAGGTCGCTGTCATGAAGATCCCGTCTGATGCAGACAGCCTTGACAGATGTAATCTGGTCGCCGGCAATGAAGAGGGATCCCGCCCAGATTATCACCCTCCAAGCATCGCTTGCCCCACGGTGGGCGCCAACTGTCGTGGTATTACACGGCAGATGCTACTGGGGGTAGCTTACGTAGAGGGAGCAAGGCGACGTAGGAGAATCCGGGAGCGAGATTGGCACACGATGTACCCAGGTTCACGTCCCCTCGGTGGAGGATCGCTACGTCCTGCTATCAATCCAGTATATGATCATAGATTGGTTTACATGGGAGCCGCCGGAGGCGGTGGAAGAGACTAGATCTAATCTAATATGAGAGAGGATGCCCCGTGGGGGTGCCCCGTGGGGGTGCCCCTGGTGGCTTTATATATGCAGCCACCTAGGGTTTACAAGTGCACTAATGGACTTTGTATTGGGGTCGCCGTCTTGGGCCTCCAGTCGACGCCGCTTGTCCAGGTCCAGCGTGCGCCAGTCGCCAGACATAGTCGACCGGCCTGGCTTGGCTTCGGCTCGATCCGGCTGGCGAATCCGCTTCGTGGGTATACCCCGATTGGTATTCCCCCATCACTATGTCATGCAACTAACTACTATATGTTGGATGATCATAGTTACAAGGTTTCCTTCCCCGAGATGGATCTTAGCCATCTCTTGTCTTCTCCTCGACCGACGGAGGCCTCTTTTTGTAAGGGCAAGGGAAATCCACAATGGTCGGTTGATACATAGCGTGGACATGGGCTGCATGCTGCTAACATGGCGTCCTCCTCCTGCCACCTAAATGCGTGTTACTTGTGGTATGCGGTTTGGCATTGGAGCCTGTCCATCTACCCATGAATCGCGGGCCATGCATGGCCAATATATGTTGCGCTGCCTCTTCCAACGTGCGCGACATGGAAGGATCTTGTTGTCGTCGTCTGAGGCAGGCCCGATGAGTCGTGGTCAGAGGGCAGTCTGTCCTTTGGTCAGGAATCTTCCGTCAGTTGTCTCTTCTTCCTTACGCGGGGTGGTCTTTGTGCCCTTGCCTTCGGACCCGCAGCCGAGTATGTGCCTTGAGCTTCTGTTACGACGCCCCCGAGGAGCTCCCAGTCCGGAGCCCGTCGAGCCTGCTAATCCCTCGAATTCCGCGGGACCGACACAATGTTGGGCTACACAGAAAATGAGAAATCAATAAAATATTTAGTTTTAAAATTATTAATTGTCCACTATACTTATAACCATATTTTATTCATTTTTATTTAGCTCAAAGTACAAGTATTTCAAGTTGATATTTTACATGTTTGTATGATACATCATTGAGTACATCAAGAATTCTTTACAATTTTAGAAAACATATAAACATGATTTTTGATCTAAAAAAATAAGGGATCACTAGACCTCGGGAGCAAGAAATCCCTACTCTCTTTATTCTTTTGTGTGGCATACCAGTGGCGTATATTAGACACGCCACCACTATCAACTACCAGCGACATGTCCATGACACACCACTAACGTAATTTCAAGAATTAAAAATGCTTATCTTGTTGAATCTGATAGCAAAATCATAAAGTAAAATAGTAGCAACATGCATTGATTATAATATAGCACTACTATCAGTATAAAAAATATATTTTTGGTTTGACATAGATAGAAGCTACTTATTTGGCTCCACATAGATAGAAACTAGCTATGAGTAGTTCACCACATCAAATCAAAAATATCAATTATCTGGGGCGGAAATCATGCGTTGATGATATGTATGACAAAGATCACTATTCCATTGTTTTTGGGCGGGGTTTTTCTAATAGTTATGAGCACGACTTATCCAATATGAAGAACGTGTCTGCTCCTGATGAAGTTCTTCCATGCCACATTGTTGAAGGAGATGTTCTCATCAATATCCCTCTTTTACAAGATGGTGTTGACCTCGTCTTCTCCAACACGTACTCTAACCAAACCTTCATTAGGGATGCCAATGAATTCATAGCCGGATTCATAGGTAATTTCTAGGTGCAATAGGAACAAAAGTTAACTTCATGTCAGACGGTTTTACTACATGTTATGAAAAAATACGGAAGAAACTTAGGTAACCTGACAGAACATACCATCTTGTGCGTGTCAACAATCATTTTTCTCAAATGAGTCATATATGGCATTTAGTGGGAGGTAGGAGTTGTTAGAGGTGTTGTTTCTCACTGTTAGTAAGTTGCATCTTCGAGAGATAATGGTGTGTTGCAAGGGGTCTTCTTCCTCAGTTTCTTCGCCTTCTACGTCTTTGTCCTCCTCTTCTCTTTTTCATCGCTGGTATTAAAAACACAACATTTATTTTTGGTTGTGTTCCTTCTTCCATGGAAAGGAATAGCATTTCTTCGCTGGTGAGATGGTGGTGTGCACTGAATGGTTTCACTCGAATCCTCCCAAATGAGTCATCTTTACCTTTCTGCACTTCAATGTTGTATGCTTGTCCATGTGCCTGGAATGACACCGTAGCTCTATAATCTCATTAAAATGCAATCTTATGTTGCATGGTAAGGTCTGCGCACCAAAATTAACAAAATAGATAAATGGTGAATGAAATATAAAATGGATACAAATAAATGTATTCGAAGGTGAATATATATAGTTTGTTATACCCATGAATTCTCAAAATGACCCTCTACAAGATGGACATTGAATCATGAGCTCGTTGAAGAACGACTCGTGTGAGCATGCATGCAAACTTGACACACTGCCATATCTTGAGTATAAGAAATCACAAGCTTCTAACTCATTGTGTTCATCGTCCAAAAATTTCTTTAAACTACACATTCACCGTAATAAAATTTTACAACTAAATCTACACAAATTTCCCTAAGTCACACATTTCCACTAAAATAAATATCACTAATAAATATACACAAATTTTCCCATAAACTACACAAAATTCCCCAAAACTACACATTACCCCTAAATTAAATTTTACACTACCTAGGGTTGGATGAAATGGAGCTCAGTGGCCGCGTCAGCGACAGAGGGGAGTGGTGCATCTGTGCCGAGGGGAGCAGCACATCAGTGATGGAGAGGAGAAGCGCGTTGGTGTAGTACTGTAGTGGATGCAAATGACAGACGTGGCCATGGTGGTGGAGCCGAGGAGAGGCGCGACCTTGATGGCGGCGGATCAAGAAGAGCAGAGTGGGAGAAGGCCTTGGAGGCAGTGCCAAGGGGAGACATGCACGGGGAATTAGATCGATCGACCTAGCGAGCAGAGTGGAGTGAGAGGCGTCTAGATGCACTTCTTTTCTTTTCTATTCCCTTTTCTATTTTGAGTAATCGAATAAGAACTTAGTGACAGGTCGGTATGTAACACACCATTAACTAGTAGATATGTTGCCGAGCACACGCTACTAACTAGTGGCGTGTCCGAAAACTACGCGCCACCAAAATGTTTTGTCCCTTGAAGAAAGTGGGTCCCATATACTTGTGGAGTGTCACGTAACACCACAAGCCACTGGTAGGCTCTTACCAATGGCGTACCAGAATGTGACACACCACCACTATTTTTAGTTGCATATATAGGTGGTGGCGTGCCAGTGATATACTATCACCTAGAAGCTAATCTACACTAGTGTCAGCATCCTCCAACCTTCTCGGCGAAGCTATGCTGCATAACTGAAACTCACACAAAAGCTCCGAGGACTTTAAGGAGGTGCCTTCAAGAAGAAAGTGACGTGGACGCTGCCACTACCCACTCAAACAGTGTCTGGATTTTTCACCCAAAGAAACCTTGGCCTTCATAGTGTGTGAGGGCCAGGGATCCATGACGATGCCCCCAAAGAAGGAAACGACAAAGCAGACATCATCGTCGACACCACCTCAAACCCGGTGTGAGTCTTTTACTAGGAACGCTAACACCCTACTCAACCCAAACATATGTGCATGACAAGACTCGTAGCCCACCAGCATCTCCGGCCGAGACCGCATCGGTAGTGGCCCCTCCTTCTGCGATCGAAGCGACACACCGGAGCACCTAAGCCGCCACCATTCTGGGGCTACCGCGTCGACATTCTAGCCACCGTAACTCCACGCGCTGCAAAGTGCACCGGAGCACCACCATCACGGCGTCGTCGCACCACCATTCACTGCAGACCTACATCGCCTTTGTCATTGAAGCCTTCTCTAGCAAGCTAGCTGACCTACGACACCTGGAAAACCGAGAGCAACACCACCGGCTTCCACAGGTTGTGCCCCGCCAGGCACCAGCACGCCGCCAGATTGGGCCCGCTCGGGCCAAGATCTGACCCACGGTCCCGAGCAGGACGCAGCCCGCCGCAACGCTGCCCGACGCCTCGCTCTGATGCGGCTGTGCACCACGTCCCGGGTCGTCGATCTGAAGTTAGCTATCACAACTACTAAGTTTTCTACTCACTCCGTCTCAAAATAGATGTCGCAAATTTGTCGAAATAAAAATCTATACACTATTTAGTATATAGATTCATCTAAATTTTGAAAAACCTGAAACATCTATTTTGAGACGGAGGGAGTACAATATTATTCTTTAGAATGAGCTAAGGATTTTCATGTAAAGTTGTGTAAAAAAATATTATGTGTACTACCACCGATTATTTTGGTAGGCTAAGTCAGAATCGCTCAACACATGTTTCAGCACAAACATCTAAGTATGAAATATTTTCGGCAGTATTACTAACTGGTCTATCAAAGACGGGTATAGGTATTTCCAAAAACAAACAAAGAGTATAGGTATATTGTTCTTGATGACGTGTATTTATTTTATCTTAAAAGAATAATAGTACTCTAATTTGCCTATCAAATCCCAATATATTGAATATGGTCTTGTTTTTGAAGCTCTTATCGTGTAAATCACAACAGTTCACACCAGTGGCGAAGGACGAAAAAAAATTAAGGTGGGGCAAACTTCAAAGCATTAAAAAAAATTGATGGAAAAAATTAAAATCGTGTCTTCCTCTTCTTATCCATAGCTTATTCACAAACAACAATTCACAAATTCTCTGAGCCCTCGCAAGTAATTGAAGATCAGATCATGAAGACATGAACACTGAGAATTTGAGATTAGGGTTAACGGAGGGATGATGAATGGAGATTGGAGGACAAGGGGCGGGTGGACCTGGGCTGGGCGCATGTGGACCGAGGAGAGACGGGAGGAAGGGAGGCGAGTGGGCGGCGATCGGTCCATGTCCCCTGGCTGCTCAGTTCCTGCAGACTTCCAGGGAGGCAGCAGGGCGATCGGTTCCAAAGACGGAGGCAGCGATCGCAGCTGTGGGAGGCGTCGAGGCAGGTCGATTGACAGGCGGCTTCGGGGGCAGGTATTTCCTAGCGCGCGGCCCATCTAAGGCCCGGAAAGGCCAAACCTTTACCAATACAGCTCATTATAGCATTTTTCTTCAGTTTTTCTTCAGATACAGACACAAATTGTACAAACTGAATACATATAAAAAAAGCATATATATATATATATATATATATGTGATTTTTTGCAAAAAATTGAGGTAGGGCAGCTGCCCTACCTTGCCCATTGAGGAGCTTCGCCCCTGGTTCACACGGATCCCGGGTCCGATGCTTGGTTCAAATGTTAGTAAAGAAATTTCGGACTAAAAGAGGTCGGAATCTGCACTTAGGGCCTGTTTGTTTGGACCGTGACACATATATTTCACTACTGAAGTGTATAAATCGAATGCGTCACTATAAAATACCATAAATCACATATAGCTTTGCCGAAATACATATCCGTACCAATACACAAATAAGATAGCATAAAAAAAATTATAGATATGTCCATAATACATATAAATATCGCTACACTCATAAAAGACTTATAGCTAGCACAAATAAAAAGCACACGGGTGGTCGCTAACGCCAAAACGCACACCGGTGCTTGACCTGTTTAAGCTGCCTGCGTCATAACGAGAGCCCTCTACGAGCCGACTCATCAGGCAGGCCGCATAGCTAGATTAATTAGAGACGTGCCTTGCTAAGATGAAAATAAATTTCCCCTCAGAAGGCCTACTTTTATTATTCCCCGAGAATACGATTTTACCCATATTCCTTCCTCGGAAAATATAACTTCACCAAATTGAGTCGTGGTACTCCGAATGTCCCCTTGGTTCGTTTTTCTCATTTTCCGTTACCTACTACCCACGACGCGGCCGGAGGTATCCAAATCTAACCGATGTTTCCGATCAGAAACTCCACGCGGCACGTCGGGCGGGCATGGGATCCTAACCGCCAGCACATATTCTGACAACGATCCTAACCGCCTGCCGGTTGTCGACAACAATAGGGGACCACGACGTGGAGCAGCAGGAGCTCAAGCAGACACGCACGGCGCCCTCGCTTGGCTAATGGACAAAGTGAACACAAATAATTAAGCAATGTTAAGGGCACGTACAAGAGCGAACGCTAGGATTAGATTCCTGGTAGTTACGCTAGATTCCCAACCTATTCCAGGAAAATCGTTCGCGTCGACGCAAACTTTACCGTCAGGCGGTAGGACTCTTTTTTTCCGCACAATCCCCTTTGACCAGCAGCACGTTGGAGCGGCATAGGCTAGTCTAATTCCAGTAGCGACCATGATTAGCGCCCAGCGTTGGAACGTACGACGCTTAGCTGATAATTAAATTTCGTGGGAATTATTTCTTTGCACTTAAGCGGCTGTACAAGCGCCTAGCGTTATTCATGCCCTAAGCCTAGAACGATTGCAGTAGTTTTATGTTTTTTGGCATACGAAAGATATACATTTCTTTTATTATTTATAAAAACTAAGAAAAGTATGTCAACCACTTGGCTTGCAATAATAATAATCAGGAAGAAACAGTTCGGTTGCATTCGTGATTGACCAGTTGCTCCACGCAGGGAGGTACACAACCAATCAAAAAACTAAATGACCACAAAAACTACTACTACCGTACAAATTTAAAATGTGAAATGACTTGTATTTTAAGCGAAGCAAAAATAACAAATTTGCAAAAGTGTAAAATCAATTTTGTAGACCAAGTCTCATGCTCGGTGACCAATCGGTGGGCAGGGTCTCCATTGCAGTATCCCTAATAGCAGGCTTTGACTCTCTTGTGTAATTCAGGTTCTAGAGCAATACGGATTGTACGGTGTACTGTTTGCTGTAATTAATCGATATAGCCCCTCCAAAAAAACACTTAAACCCTAAACCAAAACTGTAGGGTTTCGTAGCATGGAAAACAAAAAATTTCTACCGTATACAAACAAACAAGCCAAGATCTATCTACTAGATTGTAGCAACGAGTCAATGGAATAACTCACCCTCGAAGATTCCAAAGTGTTTAACGAGAGCGGATTCTCGTGGGTGATGTAGTCGTACTCTTCCCGATCTCAAGATCGCGTAGACGATCCTTCCGTTACAAGCTCCTAAGCGCCTCATGCATCGGTCACACGTTCGTATTCGACGAAGACCTTCCTCTCCTTATTCCAAAAAGGCAGAGGTTGTAGCACTCTCGCAATTCCGGCAACCATGGCGTGGTACCTAAGTAGAGGAGATCTCGCAGGCTTAAGCCGGAGCAAGTATGGTGGGCTATGAGAAATCCCTCGACGATCTAGGGTTTAGACACGCCGAGGAAGAGGTGCTAGAGCCGGCGACTAGGGCTTGGTGGTGCCCAAGTCGGCGGCAAGGAGATCCCTAGGCGGCGGCGGCTTGGAGGGCGGCGGCGGCTAGGGTTAGGGTTTTCGGGGCAAGGGACTTGTGTGTCTCTAGGAGGGAGCCCTGCCCCTCCTTATATAGGTGGAGGGGCCGGCCGGCCAAGGGGAGGGAGGGGAGTCCCTCCCCAACTCATCTTGGGTGGTACGCCGCCGGTTGGAGGAGGGAAACCCTCCCCAACTCGGTTTCCCACTCCTCTTTCCAAAACTTGTCGTTTGACTTTCAAACTAGCCGTTTGACTTTTCAAACTAGGATTTGAATAAACCCTCTATTTTGAACAGCAATGACACCGAGTACATGATGCAATCATATCAACTTGATACAACACATTCATGTACCCTTCCCCCCCGGAGTGCCGGACATTCCGGAACCTTCTAGAACATTCGATGAAAACACCTAACCATTCTCCATCTCCAAAACAGACTTTCCTTATATGAATCTTATTCTCCTGACCATTCGGATCTCCTCGTGATATCCCATCCCATTCGAGACTCAACAACATTCGTATCTTTCTCATCATTCCATAACTACTCAAACAACGTCGAATCCTTAAGTGTGTCTCTCCCTACGATTCGTGAATTATGCGGACATGATCGAGACACTTCTAACAATAACCAATAGAAATCTGAAATTCATATGGCTCCACATATTTCTACGATTACTTTGGCGATCGAATGAACCACTTACATACGATATCAATTTCCCTTTGTCTCACGATAGTTTACTTATCCGAGGTCATGATCGCTTGTATCTCGCATACCTAGTTCAACCTCGTTACCGATAAGTACTCTTTTCTCGTTCCCGTGATATGTGATCCCTTGTGAGCCAGTCACATGCTTGCAAGCTAATTGGATGACATTTCACCGAGAGGGCCCAGAGTATATCTATCCATCATATGGATGGACAAATCTCACTCTTGATCCATGTGTTTCAACCAATACTTTCCGAATACTCAATGTCACCTTTATAGCCACCCAGTTACGGTGTGGTGTTTGATGTCATCAAAGCATCCATCCGGTAAAGGTGATATGCATGATCTCATGGTCGGAGGAATTAGATTACTATGTATCAGACAGCATATAGCAATTGAACTATTAAAATGACTTGATCTTTATGCTATGCTTATCTATAGGAGTATGTCCACCATATCATTCTCCTAACGGTATGATCTTGTTGTCGATAACATCTCAATGTTCATGATAGGGAAACCACAATCATTTATCAACCAACAAGCTAGTGATGTATAGAGGCTTATACTAGGGACTTCAATTTAAGTTTACAAATCACACAAGTATTAATGTTTCCTTGTTAATACTATTATAGCATGAATGTAAACATTTATCATAAACACAAAAGATATAATAATAACTACATTTATTATTGCCTTTAGGGCATATCTCCAACATAAACCCAGTTGTTGGCCGAACCCAGGACGAAAATTGGTTTGTTTTTCGGCTGGACGGAACTAGTTTTTGGTCTGGGTACGCCCATTTTCCCACCCGCGTACCCAGGCCGAGTCTCCAAGTTCAGCTAAAATTCATCAAATTTAGGCGATTTTCATTAAGTTGGGCGAATATAGGCGGATTACATCAAATTTAAATGAAACTAGTACATAAATAAACTTAAAAAGGCCGCCGTCGGTGCCTTCGCCGTCCTACATGCCGAAGTTGTCGTAGAACGACGTGTAGCGGGGGTCGGCTCGGCCGTCATCCTCGCCGTCGTCGTCGTCGCTCGGCGGCTGGTTCTGGCGGGAGCTGCCCTGGCCAGGGTCGCCATACCTCCATGGCTGGTAGGACGGGCCTGCGTCCTCGTCCTCGTCATCCAGGACGTAGAGCGGGGCGCCCTGGTAGGCGAGCTCACGCCTAGACAGCGCCCGACGCCGGGCGGCCTACTCCTCGGCCTGCTGCTGCAGGCCGAGAATGCGCTGTCGCTCCGCCTTCTTCCAGTCCCTCCTGGACCATTCCAGGATATCTGGCGAGGAGGGCTCAACCGGCGACGTCTTCGGCGCCGTTTCGCGGAGCGAATGCTCCAGCGCCATCTTCAAGGTCGTGTCTTCGGTCGGCGCCGAGCCTTCTGCCTTGGGGCGGAGTAGGCGCAGGTGGCCTGTTGGCGGCGTAGGCGCAGACGGCTTGCCGATGACGATACCGTGTGCGCGTGTCCGCGGCGGTGAGCGCGCAGGCGAGACGGCTTCGCACTTCACGGTCGTTGGCGTGCGAAGCGGCGCGCTGCCGGAAGAGTGGGACGCCGAAGCGAAGGAGGACGAGCTCATGCTCGCCATCCTCCTTGGCGCCTAGTTCGCCGGAGCACGCTGACCCATCCTGGCCGCCGGCGTTAGGTTGCGCGGGAAGCCGAGACGTGGAGTGTTCCCACGGTTGATGTGCTCCAGCACGGCGGCGAGCGTCCGCCCTGGTGCACTCCACCAACGCCGGCGCCCCGCCGAGTTTTTGCGCGCCCGCGGGGACTCGTTCGACGGCCCCTCGTGGCGGGCGAGCTCCTGTTCGCGCCGCTCGGCAAAGAAGTTTGCCCAGTACTGGAGGTTGTCGGCGCTTTCCGCTTCGGCGGGGTTGTCCATGCCGGCGATGTACTCTTGTACATCGTATGACAGCTCCTCCGGCGTCAGCCCCGGCGAGATTGGGATGCCGCCGGCGCTCAGCATCCACCCCGGAGGCATCCGCGTGTCCGCCGGCGCCATGTACCCGGCCTCGTACAACATGCGCGCCTCCCAAGTCTGGAGGGTGCGCCGGCCCAGTTGCCGCATCGCCGCGCCGGTAGCGTTCGCCCATGGTGAGAGAAAGGGAAGAGGTGAGAGAAGGTTCGTCGGAGTTGGGCTTGTGGGTCGGGGGAGCTGAGAGAGTGCGAAGATCTTGGCGAGGAGTACGGCTTATAAAGGCCGAAAGGTGGCGGGCGGGAAAAGTGGAAACGGCGGAAGTTAGTGACCGCCGGTCCGTCAGCGAGCCGGCGGCGACGGTGGCGCTGAATCGGCGCGTGGCGACGCGACAGGCGATTTGCCATGGTCGCCAGCGTGGTTCCGAGGATGACGACTCGGCTTTCGTCACTGACTCGGCGGTCCACGCGCCGCTTTGATTTTTTTCGCCGATTATTGAGTCCGCGTTCCTGTATGCATCGAACCTGGGTTCGGCCTGGGTCCGAACCAAAATGGCCCAAATCCGCCGAAATGATCCTTAGTACGCTGACCGACCGGTTTTGTCCGGACCGAAATCCGGCGTCCGAATAGGCCTCCTGGATAGACGAGTGGAGATGGTCTAAGAATAGAGCAACTCCAACGGGCTATCCTAAATTAAACAAAAAAGTGCCTCGTTTGGTTCGTTTGCGGGAGCCTCAAAGATAGAAATAGACATGTTTGTTTGGAGAGGTTCCTACACCCAACTATCATCTCCATTTTAAAAATAAAATAAAAAATGAAGAAATATTTGTATGTAGCACAATCGTGCAAAATTTTAATGCTAAATAACTTACTCTCTCCGTTTGGAAATATAAGATGTTTAAGATTTGTGAATGAGTTGTATTTAGACACATTTTAGTGTCTAGATTCATTTAAACCTATACACTAAAACGTGTCTACATACATCTCCTTTACAAACCTAAAACATCTTATATTTTTAAACGGAGAGAGTATATTTTAAGTGAAGCAAAAAATTGCAAAAATTTAGAATCATTTTGTCAGTGGGCAGCAACAATGTCCCGTATGCTCTATATCTTCATTAATTTGGTCTGGATGCATGTGTCAGGCCGGACAAACAGATGTCCGGGCGTTGTCCGCCCCTTCCCCCTTCCGACAAACCAACCCCAAATTTAGTCTAAAAATGGGATGGTCCGGGCCAAAATATGGATAACAATTGCCCATTTGGGATGCCCTGTTAAGTGATGTCCTTTATCTACACAAACAAAATCTGACAGAGCTTGTCCTCTTGGGGGCACTGTTGGAGTTGTCCTTAGAGCAGCACAATCATTGTCAATTCGGAGGTTGCCTGCGTATGTAGCGAGGATCATCTTCACTGGCTTGCAATTCCGCTATCATTTCTGTTGGCTCATCAGCAGTACTACCTCCGTGCCGTAAAATAAGGCGTAATTTTTTTTGAAGTCAAACGATAATTTTTTTACCAAACTTAGAGAAAAATATGTGGAGAACTATTATTAACTAGCTTAAGCGTGGGAGCCTACCCGCATGGTGAGGCCACTCCCGACTCGTGTGTATTGCTGCCGTTAGATATTAGCTAAAGTTAATCTGAGTCATAGGATTGAGATGGTAACCTTGTCCTTTTTTCACTCTTGCGTGCCCTTTTCACATCTTTGTCCATGGTCCCTTTTAATCTTGACCCACCAATGAGTCATTGGGTTTTCTATCTGCACGTGAAAAAAGTTGAAATAGTGTTGAGTCCTTTTACTTTTCCTTCGCCAATTGCCCTACCCTCTTCTCCTCTTGGTTCACACGCGTCGGTTGCTTCGCTCCCAGATCTCTAGCCATCTCTCGAGGATCTCCGTCTGCCACATCCATGGCCTGCTCCGGCGCCTAGCCCTCCCTTTTCTCTGGCCGCTTCTCCGTCTCTCCACACACATCTGGTGCCAAATCCGGCAGCACCACTGTACGAGCGGACACGTCCTCGGTGGAGCAGCCGTGGAAAGAGGGGGACATCTTGGTGGGGATTCGGGTGAAGGAGAGATCGATTTGAGCTGCCGCGACGTTGCTCTCTTCCTCTTCAACTAGAGAATGCACGACACTAATTTTGTTTGCAGCGAACTTCTTTCTGTTCATCTTCATGGTGAGATGCAAACGAGCAGTATGGTGGCGAGGGAGATTGAATTGACATTGGGCTTCTTCAGAATTGGGAGCAGCAACAAATCCGATGAAACTTTTGATCGTGATCTACTGGTATGGTACTTTTTTTTTGGAGCAATAGAGATCCGGTGCTAGCGTTTCACTTTTTCTAGGTGTGTACTGTAGCCATGAGAAGTGGCCTAAGCTTTTTAGTTGCAGATAAATAATGCACAATGCTTATGATTATGTACAATCACGTTTATTAAGTATCCATCTGTGTTGTGTTGTATATCCAACAATTAAAAGTTATTTCTATTGTATTGGGCTACCCAGCCAGCTGTCTGTCATTTTTTGTTTTCATTCCTCTACGTATGAACGGTACTGTACATGAAAGACCAAATAAATTCTCCTCTCCCATACGATATAAGTTCTTAAATCCCATACCAAAAATTGTGATTCTGGAGTACAACCAACTTTCTTGTGATACCACTGGATGCAGCCCGTGTACATTTATTAACTTCCCTGAAATTTCACCTCATGTTACTATTATTGGTAATTCAGTGATTGGATTCCACTCTTCATAGCGTTTTCCTTTTGGTGCTCAATTAAATAGTGGATCAAGGAGGATTTTTTGGCTGAATCATGGACAAAGAAGATTTCAACCTGCCTGTGAAGGTTTCCACTAAGTCATATGCCTCTAATTTTCCATTAGTGTGTCTCCAAGAAAATTATTGTCTTACCTGCAGGTGAAACATCACATTGTACTGAACATTTCCTTTTGATTCGTACTACATATGTGAACTTTTCTTCTATGTTCTATTATAGGCAATGGAGTGGCAATATCATAGTGGAGTTCCTCAAGATAAAATTGTAATTTTTAGTTAAAGAAGTCTCATATTAGCATATAGTTAACTTAATGAAAAGAAGAGATAAATAGATGAATCAAACGTTTCTAAATTCCCGTGGTAACATTATGTTGGACCAGTTCTAATATAATTGGTGCATTATTGTTGGCGAGAGCACTAAACTAGAAATTTTGATGCATGATTCGAGTGATGTTGTGACACCCATTTCATTTTTTTGGTGACAAGAGGTGAGCAGTGGCAAATTTGCTAACTTAAATGACTCAGGTGAGGAATCAAATGCTCATTCTCTCTTATTTGAATGTAGTATGATATAGGTTGTAAGTTAACACAAAAATTGAGGATGTTACATAATTATGCCGTAAACAGTCAGTTCGTCATTCAGTTTTGAAGGGCCATCCAGATTTACTTGGAAAGGTTCTATATTTGGTGCAGGGGAAGATATCCGTTAACATTCGTTGTGCGTTCAGGCAATTAAACTGTGCCTATGGTTGGCTGGATGTTACGAAGTGTGATGTACTTTAAATGATAACTGGGTGTTTAATATTTCCCTTTGCTTGTGGCATGCAAGCATGCTGAACTTGGCAACTAAATTAGCTGCTATTGAATTTATTAACTGACAATAGATGGGTTAAGAGAAGTTGTGATTATTCGTCTGTAGCCACTACATGTGTCACGCATTGGATTGACGTCAGCTCTGCTACATTGCTAACTATAGGAAAAACCATGTTACACATCATGAAACCTGCTTAATTTTTTGGTTTATCTGAGTCTTAACAATTTGGTGCTATTTCTTATGTAGGTAATGAACATATATACATATGCTAAGTTACTAATTGATTAATGTCGCTTCATATGACCTCCTTAGTACTCAATGGCAACTCTGATTCGCAATGTTGCAAAATCTGTCCTGGTTCACTAAAAAAGAACTAGATGACCTCCTTAGTACTCAATAGCAACTGGGTATGCTTGCCGAACTGGAGCGGTACCATGCAACCGTGATGCACATTTTTTTTACTTGGTTGGAGTGTTTGCCTTGTGAGCGCATTACTGGAATGAACGCTCACGATTTTTCGTTTTTGAAACTCACTACAAAAAGACTCAATGAGTAAGTGGAAGACTTGGTCAACTCAGGAGTTTTTGCACGTTCTTCAGTCAGCAGAGCTTCTTATGACTAATTTCCTTGTTAAATTTGATGCTATATTGTTGAGTCTACATTGCTTTTAGTAATAGGAACAATAAGGTGTCCAACAGGGACAATAATGTGGCCAGTTAATTGCAAACTCAGTCTCTCCTATTTGACGTACGCGTGTGTGATAGTGTACTACAATCTTCTTTTCGACGGGATATAGACGGGGAGGCTAAGCTTGCTCATTCACCTAGTGTGTGTATAACACCGATACACTTCCATGCACCAAGAACGGATGCCTCTTGCTGCTTATCAAGACCATTATCATCTGCTATGGAGAGCTTCTTCCTCTACATAAAGCTCTCATAAAAAAATTTCACCTTAGGTTTAGAAGCCCTGACTTTATCTCCCTGTTTGCAGCCAAGGATATTCGTGTTCTTGATTTTACCTGGTAACAGTATAGATCCGATGATACTTTTATTGTAACAAATGAAAAATAACCAATTCCTATGTTGTTTCAGCTGGGGGATATGGCCAATTATGTTTTTTGTTTTTGTATATGATCAGTAATAATTGATTTCATAATACTACTACTACCCCTTCTAAGGATGCAGACTTACTTTCTTATATTTTGTTCTGTGCCAGAACAGAAACTGCATTACACTTAATGCTGATTATAAAATTGCAATATCTTTTATGTAACTTATTAACCAATGAAGAATTGGTAAACCGGCTTGATTTGCCCTCTTTATCTCTTGGGTTTGAAATGTTGTAACGGTTGCATATCTCTGTGAACTTTGACATGGTATGTACAAACTTCCAAGAGGAGAAAACATGATTGAAGGAACGATATAGTTATATAGCTATGTTATTTTGCCGGCCTAGAAATAGAACCTCTAAGCTCCTGAGCTCATACTATGGTAGTATTTTTACCCTATGCAAATTTCTATTTTTACCCTATGCAAATTTCTCATAGATATGATTTTATAATTTAATATGTGCATCACACATGCCAAGCCTATACAACAACGCTAGGCAGACGGCGCGGCGAAGCGCGCCTATCCGTCTAGTATAGATACATTAGGTAGCGGTTGCGGGTTGTCGAGGAGGTTCTTGATGTCTATAAGGAGAAGCGTAGTAGGCCGGGTGGTCATCCTGCTACGGGAGTGATTCAGGATGCAAACGGGAAACCTTTAGGGTACCTCTACCCTCCTTAGTATAAAAAAATAAACTAAATTTTCACAAATCTTCACTTTCTAAGAAAACTAGTTTATTTGTTTATACTAGACTGAAATAGAGGGTACCCTAAAGGTTTAAAATTTGCATCTCTAGGAGTGGTGAAATGCGAAACAAAATTATTGCCGGAGAGAAATGCATGTACGTCCATGTAGGATGTATGACACGGGTTACTGGATATCAAAAAAAAAAAAAGACACGGGTTACTGAATTAACGACTGTGAAGACCAAGAATGCAGCTCCTGTAGCTTCGCGACCGGCAGACTGAAGCAAACCCCGTGGATGAAATGTGATTTTTTTTTAGATGAAACTGTGAATTTTTTATCCAACTGCCGTGGGCCGTGGTGGATCCGTTTTTGCTATCCGAGACGCTTGCGGAGATCCCTTTGCTGTTGGCGCGGGGAAGCTTGAACATCCGAGGATCGCTTTTCATGCAAAAGCGATGGCATGCATGTGCCCACGCGGCAGAAGCTGTTTGGGGGCCCTGCCCATACAACCAACCAGGTGATCTCTGATGGTGACTTCGACTGTTCGTGCTCTTAACGGTGTTAGTCGAATTTTGTGTTAGCCGAATTTTGATTTGGTCCAATTCAGCTTACATCTGCTACGTATTTGTAAATAGGTATTTGTATAATAAGGTCGCGCATGCCCTTTGCTAGGCTGAACAATAATAAGGGTACAATATATTGCCCTGTTTGTTATTGTGAGTTGCCAGCGCGAGAATTGTAGACAAAGGTTTCGATAGAAAAAAGGTTCAGCTGTTCCTCCGTCGTAGTATGTTTGAATGGTGGCCGGTAATTTTAAACTTTATTAATCATAAATAAATTATTCTTTATGAATCAACAACTTCACTCTTGACGTACTACATTGGAAATTATTTGGAGAACGAACCATCACGTGTTTTCACGATAGCACGTAAATATTCACATGTCCTATTTTGATATAGCGTGAATAATTTAGAGTTTGGCTTGTTAATCATATCACATAAAAAATAAATTATATAAAAGGATGCTATATGACCACAAGAACTATTCAAATATCTCGTAAATATTAAAGTTTATCTCGTTTTGCATTATAAATATCCTGTAGTCCGTGCAAAATATTCGTTTATCTAAATAAAACAGTATATGTTGTACTTGTGAAAATTGCTAGTTTTGCGCTCTAATCCAAATTAATGGACTCGGCTTTGTCTAGATTCAGATATATGTAGCACTAAAACATGTCTAGATACTTCCGAATCTAGACAAATCTAAATTCATTATTTTGGATCAAAGAAAGTATGATCTTGTAGATTTAATTTTATACTCCCGCATGTCTAATTTAGTTGTTGCAGGTTTAAGGAAAGTCTTGTCTAAACCTTACCTAAATCCATGACAATCAAATTGGATCGAAGATTGTAAAATTTTCTAAAAAAATAACTTCCAGACTTCACAAACTTATGTTGGAACACAATTACCACTAGAAATAAACAAAACCGGTCATACAAAAAATATATTGAAAAACAGAGAAGACCTTTGTGAACTTTTCCCTGAATATTAACGCCGGCAAACAAAATTGTTTACAAAGTACGCAAGTGGAAACATTAATAAAGGGAAGGGCACATCAAAAGATACACGAAAACAGAATAAGAAGAAAATAAATTACTAATGAAATAGGAAGTGAAGAGGGTGCATAAACACGAAAATAAAAATAAGGAGTAGATATAGAAAACCAAAACGAAAGAAAGAAAAGGGAAGAAGGAAGGAGAAGAAAAACAGCCGGTCGTTTACTTCAAATCCCAATTCGCAACCCATTGCCGGCTTCCCGCCACTCTCTCGCGCTCTCGCTTCGGAATTTTTCTACTCATCCCAGCATTAAGCAGTTAATGGGCCAGGTCCAGGAACACGGAGTCCAGCAACAAGCGGACTTAGCCCAGTGCCCTTCTCTTTTGTCTTTTGCTAGGAAATGTCTAGCCCAGTAACTACGGTCGCCGTGAAGTACTTTCCTCTAGCTTTGCATGGCCATTTTCTTCTTGCACCAAGTCCAGCGAGCCCGCCAGCCAAATTCTTGTCTTGTTAGGCTTCGCCTTTGCATAATACACACTCCGTTTTATAATATAAAATGTTTTAGCTTGTAAAGGAAATGTATCTAGACTATTTTCAGTGTGTAGGTTATGCGTGAATCTTATAAACCTACATACTAAAAATACTCTAGATACATTTTCTTCATAAAGCTTAAACATATTATATTTTGAAACAGAGGGAGTACTACGGAAATATCACAATCTAAGATTCATGAAGGCCCAACACGGTAATTTGCCAGCTAAAAAACATGAGTACCGAGTATGTATATGGCAAAAATTATACTATACTATAGAAAACATTCGGGAAATCTAGGTTCAGACCGATCTCAAAAAGTCAAAACTCGGCGGACTCTCGTCAGCCGTCCGATCGGACGCTTGCAGTCCAGATCGATGCGGACGATGGAGCCAAACTCAGCGAGTCAGCGGGCTCACCCTGCCGTCCATATCTTATCCTCCTTCCTGGCTGCTGCTCTTGTCGCTCCTCGTCGCCACTCACGACACGAGCAGTTCGTCGAGACGTCGTCTTGCACCGCTCCTACTTGGTGCGGCCGCCGTGTGCTCTAGCCTCTGTCCGACTTCGCCGCCGATTCCCCGCAGTCGCTGAGGCGCAAGAAGCTCTTCCTCACCTTGGCCGTGAGGCAACAGCAACACATCTGGTTGGAGCAGCTTTTCACCGTGGCGGCGGTGCATCTAACAGGGAGCGGCTCCTCTGGTAGCGGCGCATCTGGCCATAGCTAGTCATCACCCTGGCGGCGCATTTGGTGAAGACAAGGACCCCAAGTGTTGTGCCTCGAAGCTCTACACACGTCCGATGTAGGGACGTCTCCCGGGCTCTGATCCAGCCGAGCAGCGGAAGAAGATGGAAGCCCTACCGTCCTGCACACGACGATAGTGCGAAGGTGGAGATTGATACGTTGTAAACGTATCTATAATTTTTTATGCTCCATGCTTGTTTTATATCAACTTTCTTATGTTTTGTTTACACTTTAAGGTATTTTTATACATTTTCTTGAACTAACCTATTAACAAGATGTTGCGGTGCCAGTTTCCTATTTTCTGCTGTTTTTGGTTTCAGAAAATCTAGTAAAGAAATATTCTCAGAATTGGACGGAACAAAAGTCAAAGTCAATATTTTACCCGACACGACACAAAGACCGAAGGGGATCCGAAGTGGAGCCACGAGGCGGCAACACCATGTGGTGGCGCGGCCAAGGGGGGGGGGGGCGTCAGCCCTAGTTGTGGGCCCCTCGGGCGCCCACCGACCTCGCATCTTCTCCTATATAAGAACCCCTATGCAGAAACCCTAAGCACCCGATCAAATCTCCACAAAACGGTTTGTAGCCGTCTCCATCTCCATCGCTAGATCGGGGGGATCTAAAGCTCTTCCCGGCACCCTGCCGGAGAGGAGAGATCATCCCGGAGGCCTTCTTCATCACCATGCCAGCCTCCGGAGTGATGCATGAGTAGTTCACCCTTGGACTATGGGTCCATACAGTAGCTAGATGGTTGTTTCTCCTCCTTTGTGTTATCATGTTTATATCTTGTGATCTCCGTTCATGATCAAGATCATTTATTTGTAATCCTACATATTGTGTTTGCGAGGATCCGATGGATATTGAGATACTATGTCAGATTGATTATTGATTCTATCATGTTTATGTTATTTTTGATCTTGCATGCTCTCCGTTGCTAGTAGCTATCTTGGCCAAGTAGATGCTTGTAACTCCAAGAGGGAGTATTTATGCTCGATAGTAGGTTCATGCCTCTAGTAATCTGGGAGAGTGATAGAAACTTCTAAGGTTGTAGATGTGCTGTTGCTACTAGGGAGAAAACAACAGTCCTTTGTCCAAGGGCAATTGTATTGTTTAATTTACACACATTGCTTAATGCAATTATCTGTTGCTTGCAACTTAATACTGGAAGGGGTTCGGATGATAACCTGAAGGTGGATTATTAGTCATAGATGCAGTTCGATTACGGTCTATGTATTTGTAGGGTTTCGTAGCATGGAAAACAAAAAATTTCTATCGCATACAAACAAACAAGCCAAGATCTATCTACTAGATTGTAGCAACGAGTCGATGGAATAACTTACCCTCGAAGATTCCAAAGTGTTTAACGAGAGCGGATTCTTGTGGGTGATGTAGTTGTACTCTTCCCGATCTCAAGATCGTGTGACGATCCTTCCGGTATGTTCAGCGCTTCATGATCGGTCACACGTTCGGTACTCGGCGAAGACCTTCCTCTCCTTGTTCCAAAGAAAATGGAGGTTGTAGCATTCTCCTCGCGATTCCAAAGACAATGGCGTGGTACCTAAGTAGAGGAGATCCAGGCTCGCCTTAGCCGGGCGAGTATGGTGGAGTATGAGAGAGTTCCTCGGCGGTCTAGGGTTTAGACACACCAATTAGAAGGCTCTAATCCGGAGGTTAGGGCAATTAGAAGCTCTAAACCAAACGGCTCTAAACCGAGGCTAGGGCTAGGGTTTAGATTTAGAGGATAGGAACTTGTGTCTGTTCAGAGGGAGCCCGCCTCCTTATATAGGTGGCGGGCCGGCCAAGGGAGGAGGGAGTCCCTCCCCAACTCGGCTTGGAGGCGCCGCCCGGTTGGAGGATTCCCTCAACTGCTTCCTCTCTTCCTCTTTTCCTCTTTCCAATTTTAGCCGTTTGACTTTTCAAACTTGCTATTTGACTTTCAATTTAGGATTCAATTTAATCCTTTATTTGGAACAATGAGAACACTTAGTACATGATGCAATCATCCCAATATGCTATGACACATTCATGTACCCTTCCTCCGGTCTTGGACATTCCGGAACCTTCTAGAACATTCCGATGAAAACACGGAATCATTCCCGAACTCGAAGCGGACTTTCCTTATATGAATCTTATTCTCGGACCATTCGGATCACCTCGTCATATCCGGATCCCATCCGAGACTCGAACAACATTCGGTCTCTTTCTCATAATACCATAACTACTCAAACAACATCGAATCCTTAGTGTGTCTCCCTACGGTTCGTGAATTATGCGGACATGATCGAGACACTTCTCCTAACAATAACCAATAGAGGAATCTGGAAATTCATATGGCTACATATTTCTCACGATTACTTTGCGATCGAATGAACCACTTACATACGATACCAATTTCCCTTTGTCTCACGATAGTTTACTTATCCGAGGTTATGATCGCTTGTATCTCGCATACCTAGTTCAACCTCGTTCGATAAGTACTCTTTCTCGTTCCCGTGATATGTGATCCCTTGTGAGACAGTCACATGCTTGCAAGCTAATTGGATGACATTCCACCGAGAGGGCCTAGAGTATATCTATCCGTCATATGGATGGACAAATCCCACTCTTGATCCATGTGTCTCAACCAATACTTTCCGAACACTCAATGCCACCTTTATAGCCACCCAGTTACGGTGTGGTGTTTGATGTCATCAAAGCATCCATCCGGCAAAGGTGATATGCATGATCTCATGGTCGAAGGAATTAGGTTACTATGTATCAGAAAGCAGATAGCAATTGTGAAGGGAATATGCCCGAGAGGCAATAATAAAGTGGTTATTATTGTATTCCTTGTTTATGATAAAAGTTTATTTTACATGCTATAATTGTATTAATACGGAAACGTTAATACATGTGTGTTTAATAAACAAAAGAAAGTTCCTAGTTATGCCTCTCTTATAAACTAGCTCGTTGATTAACAAGATGATCATAGGTTTCCTGATCATGGACATTGGATGTTGTTAATAACGAGGTCACAACATTAGTGTAATGGTGTGATGAACATTCATCCGAAGTATAGCATTACGATCAAAGTCATTGAGTTTATATTGCTATAACAACTTACGAAGTGATCCTAATCCTTAGACCATGAGATCATGTCAATCACTAACACCGGAAGAGTTTCTTGATAACATCAAACGTCACCGTAACAAGGTGATTATAAAGATGGATTCGAACTAATAAAGTGTTATGTTGAGGCACATGGACCGAGACTGAAATTTGTTCATCCCGATGACGGATAGATATGCTCTGGGCCCTCTCGGTGATATCACATTGATTAGCTTGCAAGCAAGTGATTTGATCACTAGAATGTTATATCACGGAACGAGAAAAGAGTGCATGTCGATGTGAGATCAAACTAGGTATGGAGATACCGATGATTGAATCTCGGACATGTAATATATCGCGAAACAAAAGGATTAAGATACTAGCGTAAAGGTTCCGACGATCACAAGAAAGTCATCGTTGAATGTGTGGGAGTCGGATGGGTCTCCGGATCCCGCTTCGATTATTGATCCAGAGGGTCTCGATCATGTCCGCATTATTCGCGAACCGTAGGGTGACACACTTAAGAGACACCGACATCCAATTGGAGCAAAAGTTTCATGACGAAAAGAAAAAGAAAGCGCAGGAATTTATTTCACTAGACACCGAAACTGTTTCGGTTGAAATTGCAAACTGGTTCTCGCATGTGAAATGGAATACTAGCAAGGAGTTTTATGTGAATGTTTGTTAATTAAAGTAATTAACAAAATTCTGAATAAATAAATAAAAGAGTTTTATTTAAATGAGAGCTTGCATTAAATTTGGTGGAAATTTAATGCATGTGAGTGGATTTTGAGTGGAGGCTTTTTAATGGGAGTGGAGGCTTTTCATTTTGAGTGGGAGCTCCACCCACATGAATGTGGAGGAGGTGGGGGCAGCCCCATGGCTGGGCGCATGGCCCCTTGGGTGCCCCCCTCTATAAAAGGCCCCTCTCCTCCTCTCACATCACACCTCGTGAAGGATCTCTCTCCCCTCTAGTATTTATCCCCATGGTCTCGGACTAGCGAGATACATGTTCCCGGTGGCTTTTCGGCAAGAAAGAGTTGTGCTTCCGCTGCATCACTGGAGCGAGGAGGCGGAGGTTGCTCGGTGCCTCGAACGTGTGTGCGAGCACGGATGCGCTGCTGTTTTGCGGCGCTAGGACTTCCTCTCGATCTTGAGATCGGCAAGAGATCGTCTACATCAACCACGAGTTTGGACTCGTTAAGCTTTGTCGGTCTTCAAGGGTATGTTCTCTACGGATATACATCCGCCCGTTGTTTGTATCTAGTAGATAGATCTTGGTACATAGTTGTTCCCATCGTAGGAAAATTTTTGTTTTCTATGCTGCGAACCCTACAGTGGTATCAGAGCCGGATCTATGCGTAGATACTTTGCACGGGTAGTACACATATGAGTATGTGGGCGATGATGATCATTTTATTGCTTCTTAGTTGTACTTTGGATATTGGTGGCATAGTGGGATGAAGCGGCCGGACAAACTTTACATGTCCTCGCACATGAGACCTGTTCCACGCTTGACATGCAACTAGTTTTGCATAAGTGGCTAGCGGGTGTCTGTCTCTCCTACTATAGTCAATATCTAATTTGCAACGAGTTGTCAACAATTTGTTTATCCTCGTTGTGGTTCATGTTCGTAGGTAAGAACGGTTCTATCTTCGAAAGCCCTAAGCCACGTAAAATTTGCAATGGATAAATTAGAGGCGTCTAGTTTAGATTGTTGCCGGGCTAGTGATATGATATGGTGATGTTGTAAGTAGAAGTATGAGATGATACTCTTACAACACACATAACGTGTAATATCCATAGACCTTGGACTTACACATATAGGTATGATAGTGATCATACCACGGTGCACATGATAGAGATCATATGCGGGAACCATATCATTCCACTAATAAACATGTGATGTTTGATAGAATCTTATATTGCTTGTTTGGCGTTTTATTAGCATAATAAGATGATCCCTCATTTAGATATCAAGATAAAAATGTGTTCTTCCTTAAGTATGCACCGACAATGTTTCGTCGCTTCAAGACATCACGTGATGATCGGGTGTACTTGAATCCACGAGCATATCTCGGGTGTAAGACAGCTTACACGCGAATACTAAGGTTCTTACTTGGCGAGCCTAGCATGTACGACATGGCCTCGAACACGGACCGAAAGGTTAAGCATGAGTCATATAGTAGATATGATGCCCATTTGATGCTCGCTTTGAAGCTACCGACTCACGTGATGATCGGACTTGGTGTAGTGGATTTGGTTCATGTAATCACCAAAAGGCACGAGGGATGTCGTTTTGAGTGGGAGTTCATTTCTAATTTGGATTAGTAGAACTCAATTTATCATAAATTAAATCAAAGTGAATTTGCATAATTTGTTGTAGTCATTGGCATTCGCTCACCACCATATGCATAGTTGTAATTGAGATAATATAACTATAGAATTCGGATATATACTTTACTTAACTGGTATCGTATTGTGTTGAGTGTCAATCTAAAGTTTAAAGTCCTATTGCAAACTTTCAGCAAAATTCTATTTACTCCGTGAAATTTAATAATTGGTATTAAATCGAGAGTAACAATTCCAGTGTTAGTATCTTAAGTATCATGTTTGCCTCCATGATTCTTGATTTAAACATCAAGTTTATCTAGGAGCGAAAGAATTATTTCGAAACCATCATGTGTGGCGGATATAACGATATCTCAAACAATGTTTTGTTGAAATATGATAGAGTATAATATATGTTCTCATATTGGATGAGAATTTGCGAAGGTTGGAGATGCTAGACATCCTAATCATCCAAAAGGGTTTTGGAAAGTAATGTTATACTCACGATTCGCCTTTATAAGCTAAAGTAGCTTGATCATGAAAGTAGTCATGATAAGGGTGAATAGAATATGTATGTAAAATGTTTACTACACTAAAAGATTACTAAAGAATGGATTTTGAAAGAATACCGATCATTTTGATGATGGTGATCTACTTCAAAGTGCAAGTCCAAATGTATTATTATTTGAATATACACGCTTTGGACTATGTGTCATGTGTATGGCGCCACTGTTGATGTTGATAGTTTCTTTTAAAAAGGAAAAGGAAATGCTGAAAGAGAATCTATAAAATATATTTGGCAGAAAATAAAAGATTGGAAATATCCAATTTAGGTATATATATGATATACATGTTATGGTTGTATTCTTTGCTTGTTAAACAATGTGGTTCTTGGGTATTAGATACCGAATTGGTTGGTATGAAATTTCATACGGAATGACGCAATTCATGAACCACAATGGCCTAAGTAACTAGCAAGAGAAAATGTGATGATGTTCATCGAAACAAACAAACCGTTGTTTGTATTTCTCGTTGACATCAAAGCTTGACTTCAAGATTTGTTTTAATAATTGTTATTTGAATCAGTATTATAAGAACAAAGGTTGTTCAAATAATTACCGTATTCCATATAAGATGGATGATTTACAAATCTAGTTGAAGAAAGACTTCAAGATTTGTTTTAATAATTGTTATTTGAATCGTATTATAAGAACAAAGGTTGTTCAAATAATTACCGTATTCCATATAAGATGGATGATTTACAAATCTAGTTGAAGAAATCACATCCATAAATCCTAATGCTAAAATGTTGCAAGACAAATGATTGAAAGATCACTTATGAAGTGACATCATTGTTTAAATTATATTGGAAAGAAAACATGAAGAATCTCCATATTCATGGATTTTTGGAGTCTTTGATTTGATCAAGTGACGCTTGTGAGACTTTCCACGTGATAATTAAAACATCGTTCAAAGGCCAAAGAAGAACGAACGACTAAAATATTGGAATTTATACATATCGATGTATGTATTCCATTATGTAGTCGTAAGTTTATGGGTTTCAACTTCATATGCTTTCTCCGGAAATTTGAGTGAATGTTCACTTAATGAGAAACAAGTATGAAATATTTGAAAATGTTTCAAAGACTTTCAAGATGAAGTGAAAAATCATTGTAACAAGAAAAATAAATGAACTATGATTTGATCATAAAGGATTTATTTGAGTTACAAGTGTAACAAGAAAATAAATGAATTATGATTTTATCATAAAGGGATTTATTTGAGTTGCAAGTTTAGCAAAACACCTAGATTTACATCTCCCAAACACCATAAGAGTATGGAGTGTTTGAGATTTGTAATGAAACCTTGTTTGACATGGTTGGATCAAAGGTGTTATTTATAAACTGCCATTATGTTTTAAAAGATTAAAGCTTTAGAGACTACCGCTTTTACACTGAAAAGAGCTCCATCTAGATCCGTTGAAATGACACCATGGAAGTTATGGTTTGGGGTAAAACCCAAGTTGTCATTTCTTAAATTTTGGTATACTAAACATAAGTAAGATGTTTACAACCAAAGTCGGATGAGCATGTCTTTGTAGGTTATTTCGAATAACAATTGGTTATTCCTCCATAACACCGAGGACAAAAGGGTTTGTCGCTTGAAATGTAAAGTTTCTTGAAGAAGGAATTTTTCATAAATGTTAAGTGGGAGGACAATAGAACTTTGATAAGGTTAACGAACCTTAACTAAATATGCTGAGTTGCGCAGCGCCGGAAAATGTTCCGGAGGCATCCATAATGCTCATAGCTTATGTGCCTCAAAGGTTGTGGTCACAGAGATCTAAGTTCCTATTGAACCAAGTAGGTCGGTTAAACAATCAAATGCTAAGATTTGAGAGTAAATCATTATTGTTTGACAATGATGAACCGAATACATACAAAGAAGCGATGATGGGCCCTGACTTCGTCAAGTGGCTTGAAGCCATAAAATCCGTGATAGTTCCATATACGAGAAATCAAGTTTTGAACTTGGAAGACCCTCCGGAAAGGTGTAAAAACCTATCGGTCGTATTTGGATCTATAAAGAAATGCATATGGATGTTTCACATCTATGAAATAGTCGACATGTCGTAAAGTATTTTACGACAATGTTCAAGGAGTTGACTATGACAAGATTTGATCTTTCATAGCGATATTTAGTCTGAACGGATTAAAGTAGCAACCACTACATATAATTTGGTATATGGTAGATGAATAAACAAAACAAAGTTCTTCTAATAGAATGGTTACCTAGGACGTGTACATGACACGGTCCAAAGAGTTTTGTTAAATTCAAAGGATGCTAAAAGGGCATGCAAACTTCAATGGTTGAAGTAAGCATCGCGGAGTTGGAATCTTCACCATGATGAAAACGAGTTTTCATCAGGAGACGATGAAGATGCTTGCATTTGCAAGAAATTAAGTGGAGCTTAAGACATATTTCTAATACATTATGTGGAGGACATCTTGTTGATTAGAAATGATGTATATTTTATTGACAATGGTTAAGAATTTCATTTCGATGAAAGACTTAGGCAAAACCCGAATATTTAGCATGAATGTCTATAGTGGATAGACTGTAACGCTAATATGTTTATGCCAAACGTACATATATGAGATATTGAAGGAGTTCAATATAGAAACGACAAGAAATAGTTCTTGTTGCATGGAAAGGAATTGAATCAAGATTCAAGTGTATCGACACTTGATAAGTGAAACAAGATTCAAGTGCTTTGACACTTGATGAGTGCAATCACGAGAATGTTTTGATCAATCATACCATGATATGTACACATCCAGATATGTCCTATGCTCTAAGTGTTATGAGCATATACCAGAATGAATCATAAAATGATCATTGGACGATAGTGAGGATATTCTTATGATCTTTTGGAAGAACTAAGAATATATTTGTGTAGAGATGACAAACAATTGCAAATAGTTCATTGTAAAGCGTTACATTGATACTAGTTTTGTCACAAGATACAAATTAAGTTTATCTCAATTTAAACTATGGGTGGCACAATGTAATGAAAAGAAGATTCCATGATGGATTTGGAAGAGTTCCAAAGTTTAAGACATTGTGACGAATACTACAACAAAAGGCTAAGTATATGACTGCTATAGTAGCAGCAAAGGAGGGAATTTGTGTCAAGTAGTTTGTTATCAAACTAAGGTGTGGTTCAGAACGGATAACACTAAAGATATATTGTATGACAATAGTATCGACGTGTTTTAACCCCAAGGAACTAAAGGTCTCACCGAAGACCAAATTTATACAATGCCATCTCATTGAGAATGAGTGATGCGTGGAGACGCAAAGACATGAATACACACGGACCTGCCGATCCAGAGATTATGTTAACCACTTGCAATTGTGTATATGGAACACCGGAAAGCCATAGGTGTTCAATACACAAAGTTTTCAAACTAGATTATTGTCTCTAGTGCAAGTGGGAGATCAAGGAATATGCCCGAGAGGCAATAATAAAGTGGTTATTATCGTATTCCTTGTTTATGATAAAAGTTTATTTTACATGCTATAATTGTATTAATACGAAACGTTAATACATGTGTGTTTAATAAACAAAAGAAAGTTCCTAGTTATGCCTCTCTTATAAACTAGCTCGTTGATTAACAAGATGATCATAGGTTTCGATCATGGACATTGGATGTTGTTAATAACGAGGTCACAACATTAGTGTAATGGTGTGATGAACATTCATCCAAGTATAGCATTACGATCAAAGTCATTGAGTTTATATTGCTATAACAACTTACGGTGATCCTAATCCTTAGACCATGAGATCATGTCAATCACTAACACCTAAGAGTTTCTTGATAACATCAAACGTCACACCATAACAGGTGATTATAAAGATGGATTCGTAACTAATAAAGTGTTATGTTGAGGCCCATGGATCGAGAGTGGAATTTGTTCATCCCGATGACGGATAGATATGCTCGGCTCTCGGTGATATCACATTGATTAGCTTGCAAGCAAGTGATTTGATCACTAGAATGTTATATCACGAACGAGAAAAGAGTGCATGTCAAGAATGAGATCAAACTAGGTATGGAGATACCGATGATTGAATCTCGGACATGTAATATATCGAAACAAAGGATTAAGATACTAGCGTAAAGGTTCACGATCACAAGAAAGTCATCGTTGAATGTGTGGGAGTCGAGATGGGTCTCCAGATCCCGCTTCGATTATTGATCCGAGAGGGTCTCGATCATGTCCGCATTATTCGCGAACCGTAGGGTGACACACTTAAGAGACACCAACATCCAATTGGAGCAAAAGTTTCATGCCGAAAAGAAAAGGAAAGCGCAGGAATTTATTTCACTAGACACCAAACTGCTTTTGGTTGAAATTGTCAAACTGGTTCGCATGTGAAATGGAATACTAGCAAGGGTTTTATGTGAATGTTTGTTAATTAAAGTAATTAACAAAATTCTGAATAAATAAATAAAAGAGTTTTATTTAATGAGAGCTTGCATTAAATTTGGTGGAAATTTAATGCATGTGAGTGGATTTTTGAGTGGAGGCTTTTTAATGGGAGTGGAGGCTTTTCATTTTGAGTGGGAGCTCCACCCACATGAATGTGGAAGAGGTGGGGCAGCCCATGGCTGGGCGCATGGCCCCTTGGGTGCCCCCTCTCCCTATAAAAGGCCCCTCCTCCTCTCACATCACACCTCCTCGTGAAGGATCTCTCTCCCCCTCTAGAATTTATCCCTCATGGTCTCGGACTAGCGAGATACATGTTCCCGGTGGCTTTTTGGCAAGAAAGAGTTGTGCTTCCGCTGCATCGCTGGAGCGAGGAGGCGGAGGTTGCTCGGTGCCTCGAACGTGTGCAGGAAAGCACGGATGCGCCTTGCTTTTGCGGCGCTAGGACTTCCTCTCGATCTTGAGATCGTCAAGAGATCGTCTACATCAACCACGAGTTTGGACTCGTTAAGCTTTGTCGGTCTTCAAGGGTATGTTCTCTACGGATATACATCCGCCCGTTGTTTGTATCTAGTAGATAGATCTTGGTACATAGTTGTTCCCATCGTAGGAAAATTTTTGTTTTCTATGCTGCGAACCCTACAAATTGAACTAATGAAATGACTTGATCTTTATGCTACGCTTATCTATAGGAGTATGTCCACCATATCATTCTCCTAACAATATGATCTTGTTGTTGATAACATCTCAATGTTCATGATAGGGAAACCACAATCATTTATCAACCAACAAGCTAGTGATGTATAGAGGCTATACTAGGGACTTCATAATTAAGTTTACAAATCACACAAGTATCAATGTTTCCTTGTTAATACTATTATAGCATGAATGTAAACATTTATCATAAACACAAAGATATAATAATAACTACATTTATTATTGCCTCTAGGGAATATCTCCAACAGTCTCCCACTTGCACTAGAGTCATCTAATCTAGATTACATGGTAATATATCGAACACCCATGGCAGTTTGGTGTTGGTCATGTTTTGCCCTCGGGAGAGGTTTAGTCAACGGATCCGCCACATTCAGATCTGTGTGTACTTTGCAAATCTTTATATCCCCATCTTGGATATGTTCTCGAATAGCGTGAAAACGCAGCTTGATGTTCTTCAGCTTCTTGTGTGACCTTGGTTCTTGCGCATTGGCTATGGCTCCCATGTTATCACAGTAGATAGACATTGGGTCCAGCGCACTAGGAACCACACCCAGCTCTGTAATGAACTCTTTCATCCATATCGCTTCTTGTGAAGCCTCCGGGCGACCATGTATTCCGATTCTTGAAGATCTCGCCACAACGCTTTGCTTTGCACTCCTCCAAATAACTTTGCACCATTCAAAATAAATACGTATCCAGATTGTGATTTAGAATCATCCGGATCGGTGTTCCAACTAGCATCGGTGTAACCATTAACAACGAGTTGTTCATCACCTCCATAAGAAAGAACCATATCCTTAGTTCTTCTCAAGTACTTAAGGATGTTTTTGATCACGTCCAATGATCCACTCTGGATCACTTTGATATCTGCTAGTTAAACTAACGGGATATGCAATGTCGGGTCTAGTACATAGCATGGCATACATTAGAGATCCTATGGCTGAGGTATAGGAGTCTTACTCATCCTTTCTCTATCTTCCGATGTCGGACTTTGAGTTTTACTCAAGGTCGTATTGGGCAACATGGGCAAGAACCCTTTCTTGCTTTCTTCCATTCCAAACCTCTTTAGAACTTTGTCCAAATATGTACTCTATGACAATGATATTTGGCGTTTCGATCTATCTCTGTAAATCTTTATGCCTAATATGTAAGCTGCTTCGCCAAGATCCTTCATTGAAAAACTATTATTCAAATATTCCTTGACACTATTAAGAAGGTCTACATCATTCCCAATCAACAATATGTCATCCACATATAGTATTAAGAATGCTACAGAGGTCCCACTCACTTTCTTATAAATACAAGCTTCTCCATAAGTTTGTATAAAACCAAAACTTTTGATCACCTTATCAAAACGTTGATTCCAACTTCGGGATGCTTGCTTCAATCCTTAGATGGACCGTTGAAGTTTGCATACCTTGTTAGCATCTTTAGGATCGACAAAACCTTTGGGTTGCATCATATACAACTCTTCATCAATATCTCCATTGAGGAATGCTGTTTTGACATCCATTTGCCATATCTCATAATCATAATATGCAACGATTGATAACACAATCCTCACAGACTTTAGCTTCGCTACCGGTGAGAAAGTCTCATCGTAGTCAACTCCTTGAATTTGTCGAAACCCTTTTGCGACAAGTCGATCTTTATAGACAGTAACATTACCATCAACATCTGTTTTCTTCTTGAAAATCCATTTGTTCTCGACAGCCTTGCGGCCATCCGGTAAGTCCACCAAAGTCCATACTTGGTTTTCGTACATGGATCCAATCTCGTATTTCATGGCTTTTTGCCATTTATTGGAATCTGGGCTCATCATCGCTTCCTCATATGTCTCGGGGTCATCGGTGTTGTCCACCAACATGACACTCATAACGGGATCATACCAATCTGGAGTCGTACGAGTTCTCGTTGACCTCCGAGGCTCTGTAGCAACTTCAACCGAAGTTTCATGATCACCATCATTAGCTTCCTCTCTATTTGGTGCAGGCACCACAGGAACTTCTTCCGTCTTTGCGCTACTCGCACTTCGAGAGAAGGTTCGACAACCTCGTCGAGTTCTACTTTCCCTCCGTCACTTCTTTCGAGAGAAATTCCTTCTAGAAAGGATCCATTCTGGCAACGAAGATTTTGCCTTCGATCTATGATAGAAGGTATACCCAATAGTTTCCTTCGTATCCTATGAAGACGCATTTTTCCGCTTTGGGTTCAAGCTTGTCCTCAGTAACTTCTTTACATAGGCTTCAGATCCCCAAACTTTAAGGAACGACAATCTAGGTTTATTCCCAAACCATAATTCATACGGTGTCGTTTCAACGGATTTAGACGGTGCCCTATTTAAAGTGAATGCGGGTTACTAATGCATAACCCCAAAATGATAGCGGTAAATCTGTAAGTGACATCATAGAACGAACCATATCTAAGAGAGTTCGACACGTTCGGACACACCATTACTGTGGTGTTCCCAGGTGTCAATCAGAAAGTATTCCACATTTCTTCAAATGCTCGCCAAACTCGTAACTTAGATATTCACCTCCACGATCAGAACGTAGAAATTTAATCTTCTTGTTACGTTGATTCTCTACCTCACTTTGAAACTCCTTAAACTTCTTGAAAGTTTCGGACTTATGTTTCATGAAATAGATATACCCATATCTACTCAAGTCATCCGTGAAGGTAAGAACATAGCGATAACCACCGCGCGATGCTACACTCATTGGACCACACACATCGGTATGTATGATTTCCAATAAGTCCGTAGCTCGCTCCATCATACCAGAAAATGGAGTCTTAGTCATTTTTCCCATCAGACATGCTTTGCATCTTTCAAGTGATTCAAGAAGTCCATCAGAATGGAGTTTCTTCATACGTTTCACTCCAATGTGACCAAGACGACAGTGCCACATATAGGTCGAATTATCGCTTGATTTCAAACGTTTAGCCTCAATGTTGTTGATATGTGTATTTCCACTATCGAGATTCAATAAGAATAGACCATCTATCAAAGGTGCATGTGCATAAAACATATTACTCATATAAATCGAACAACCATTATTCTCGGACTTAAACAAGTAACCGTCTCGCAATAAACAAGATCCCGATATAATGTTCATGCTCAACGCAGGCACCAAATAACAATTATTTAAGTATAAAACTAATCCCGATGGTAGATGAAGGGGTAGCGTCGACCGCGATCACATCAACCTTTGATCTGCTTCCCACGCCGTCGTCACCTCGTTCTTCGCTAGCTTCCGCTTATTCGCAAAGACCGCTTTGAGTTAAAAATATGAGCAACCGAACCAAGATCAAATACCCAGCACTACTACAGTACTAGTGAGATACACATCAATAACATGTATATCGATATACCTTTCTTCTTGATGTTGCCGTTCTTCAGATCCGCCAAGTACTTTGGGCAATTGCGCCCAAAGGACCTTCTCCCTTGCAGAAAAGCACTCAAGATCGGGCTTGGGTCCAGCCTTGGTCTTCTTCGCCGTGGTAACTTTCTTACCACCCTTCTTGAAGTGTCCCTTCGCTTAGACTTGCCTTTCTTGAATTTGGTGGTCTTATTGACCAACAACACTTGGTGCTCTTTCTTGATCTCCACTTCGCAGATTTCAACATGGCAAAGAGTTCGCAACGCCTTGTTCATGTTCGCATGTTGTAGTTCATCACAAAGTTCTTGTAACTTGGTGGTAGTGATTGAGGACATGGTAAATCCCAAAGCATTAGGAATCACTATACCCAAGCTTTGAAGTTTGTTTGCGTGCCCGCACATCTTAAGCACATGCTCACCGACGAGCTGCCTTCTTCCATCTTGCGGTTAAAGAACTTTTCGAAGCCTCATAGCTTTCAATTGCCGCATGAGTCTCAAAAATCAATTTGAGATCCTCGACAATATCATATGGGTCTCAATCTTCAAACCTTTTCAAGCTCCGATTCTAAACCATACAAGATAGCACATCGAACTATGGAGTACCGATTCTTCCGAGCGAGGTAAACATTCTTTACTTCATCGGCAGATCACCGCAGTGGGTCACCCAATGTGCATCCAAAGACATAGGTCAAATTACCAGCTGTGAGGACAATCCTCAAATTGCGGAACCAATCCGCGAAGTTGCTTCCATTGTTTTTCAACTTTTCTTTCTCTAGGAATGCATTAAAATTGATGGTAGGGGCTGCCATTGATCTACAACATATTTGCAATAGTTTAGACTAAGTTTATGACAAATTGAGTTCAAATTAATAATGAAATTAAACTAGGTGAACTCCCACTCAAAACAATATCCCTCACATTGTTTTAGTGATCACACGAACCAAATCCACTACATCAACACCGATCATCACGAGAGTTGATATAGTTTCAATGGCGAACAATCGTCATGTTCATCATATCTACTATATGATTCATGCTTTACCTTTCGGTGATCCGTGTTCCGAGACCATGTCTGTACATGCTAGGCTCGTCAAGATCAAACCTTAGTTTCCGCACGAGCAAATCTGGCTTGCTCACATTGTATACACTTGCAGAATCTAACACACCCGATCATCACGTGGTGCTTCGAAACAACAAGCTTTAGCAACGGTGCTAACTAAGGGTGAACACTTTATGACTTGAAATTCATGTGCATGAGGGATCATCTTATAATGCTACCGTTGTCTACTAAGCAATACAAGATGCATAAAGGATTAACATCACATGCAATTCAATAATATGTGTTATGATATGGCCTTTCTTCTTTGTGCGTCGATCTCGATCTTCAAACACGAACATGATCTCCATCATCACCGACATTGCATCAAGGTCAATGACGCTTCTCCATGGTTGTCGTCCACCGGCTTCAACTATTACAACTACTTTGAATAGACACGCGGGTCTTAACATAAATTAAAGACAACCATCTGGCTCCTGCCGGTTTCCAACTTACAATAAGGAACATTGCATACATCAAATATAATCACAATCATGGCCATATCACATCACTGCACACCCCTGCAAAACAATGTTAGACGCCTCTACTTTCTTTGCATATTTTACGTGGTTTGGGGCTTTCAATAAGTGTCATTCTAACTTACGAACAAGAACCACAACATTGATACTAGCATTGTTGATCACCCGTTGTAAATTGGATCATAACTATGCTAGGAGAAACAGCATAAAGCCACTTATGCAATACAAGTTGCATGTCAAGCGTGGAGCAAGTCTCATGAACGATGTCATGTAAGGTTAGCCCGGGCCGCTTCATCCCAACATACCGCAAGATGCAAAGTACACAAGAAGCAATCGACAATAAAAGCATCAACGCCCACAATGACCATTGTGTTCTACTCGTGCAACAGATCTACATATAGACATGGCTCTGATACCACTGTAGGGTTTCGTAGCATGGAAAACAAAAAAATTATATCGCATACAAATAAACAAGCCAAGATCTATCTACTAGATTGTAGCAACGAGTCGATGGAATAACTTACCCTCGAAGATTCCAAAGTGTTTAACGAGAGCGGATTCTCGTGGGTGATGTAGTCGTACTCTTCCCGATCTCAAGATCGTGTGAGACGATTCTTCCGGCTGCGTTAAAGCTTCATGATCGGTCACACGTTCGGTACTCGACGAAGACCTTCCTCTCCCTTGTTCCAAAGAAAATGAGGTTGTAGCACTCTCCTCGCGATTCCTAAAGACAACGGCTGGTACCTAAGTAGAGGGAGATCCCATGGCTTCGCCTTAAGCCGGAGCGAGTATGGTGGAGTATGAGAGAGTTCCTCGGTCTAGGGTTTAGACACACCAATTATAAGGCTCTAATCCGGAGGCTAGGGCAATTAGAAGCTCTAAACCAAAACGGCTCTAAACCGGAGGCTAGGGCTAGGGTTTAGATTTAGAGCTTAGGAACTTGTGTGTCTAGAGGAGGGAGCCCTCCTTATATAGGTGGAGGGGCGGCCAGAGGGAGGGAGTCCCTCCCAACTCGGCTTGGAGGAGGCGCCACGGTTGGAGGAGGATTCCTCCCAACTCGCTTTCCTCTTTCCTCTTTCCTCTTTCCAATTTTAGTCGCTTGACTTTTCAAACTTGCTATTTGACTTTTCAATTTAGGATTCAATTTAATACTTTATTTGGAACAGAGAACACTTAGTACATGATGCAATGATCCCAATATGCAATGACACATTCATGTACCCTTCCTCCGAGTGGGACATTCCGAACCTTCTAGAACATTCGATGAAAACACTAATCATTCCCGAACTCAAACGGGACTTTCCTTATATGAATCTTATTCTCACCATTCCGGATCACCTCGTCATATCCCGGATCCCATCCGAGACTCGAACAACATTCGGTCTCTTTCTCATAATACCATAACTACTCAAACAACATCGAATCCTTATGTGTCTCCCTACGGTTCGTGAATTATGCGGATATGATCGAGACACTTCTAACAATAACCAATAGAGGAATCGAAATTCATATGGCTCCACATATTTCTATGATTACTTTGCGATCGAATGAACCACTTACATACGATACCAATTTCCTTTGTCTCACGATAGTTTACTTATCCGAGGTTATGATCGCTCGATCTCTCGCATACCTAGTTCAACCTCGTTACGATAAGTACTCTTTTCTCGTTCGTGATATGTGATCCCTTGTGAGCCAACATGCTTGCAAGCTAATTGGATGACATTCCACCGAGAGGGCCTGGAGTATATCTATCCGTCATATGGATGGACAAATCCCACTCTTGATCCATGTGTCTCAACCAATACTTTCCGAACACTCAATGCCACCTTTATAGCCACCCAGTTACGGTGTGGTGTTTGATGTCATCAAAGCATCCATCCGGTAAAGGTGATATGCATGATCTCATGGTCGAAGGAATTAGGTTACTATGTATCAGAAAGCAGATAGCAATTGAACTAATGAAATGACTTGATCTTTATGCTACGCTTATCTATAGGAGTATGTCCACCATATCATTCTCCTAACGATATGATCTTGTTGTTGATAACATCTCAATGTTCATGATAGGGAAACCACAATCATTTATCAACCAACAAGCTAGTGATGTATAGAGGCTATACTAGGGACTTCATAATTAAGTTTACAAATCACACAAGTATCAATGTTTCCTTGTTAATACTATTATAGCATGAATGTAAACATTTATCATAAACACAAAGATATAATAATAACTACATTTATTATTGCCTCTAGGGCATATCTCCAACAGTATTATGTTATAATGCCCAACAAATCTCGTAAGAATCAAGATGTCTAGTATATGCATTGTTATGCATTTTCAATCTGACAATTTCCCCGCTATAATTTTTTCACCCAGCATGTTATTTATCTTATGGAGAACACCTCTAGTGAACTGTGGACCCCGGTCCATTCCTTATCATTGATATACCATGTACTGTTTACTGTTTACTTTCTACAAGCAAATTATTATCTTCCACACTATACATTTAATCCTTTGTTTTCAGCAAACCAGTGAGATTGACAACCTCACTGTAAGTTGGGGCAAAGTATTGTGGTTTGTGTTGTGCAGGTTCCAAGTTGCTAGCAACACCTTGGAGTTGTTTCCTTACTCCTACTGGTTTCATAACCTTGATTTCATAACCGAGGGAAACTTGCTGTTGTGCTCATCATACCTTCCCCTTGGGGTTCCCAACGAGCTCTACATATCTGAGCCATCAGAGATCTAATCCCAAAAGCTAGATCCAATCTGGTGGAGAGAGATCTAGGGAATATAAGGAGAGAGGAGAGATTATTATGCAAATAGAGGGGAGGGGAGCTCCTCTATTTATAGGAGGTGGGGGAGGGGCAAACCCTAGGGTTTGGAGTGGGGGAGGATCCCCCTACCCACCGCCTCCAGGGGGTGGCTGTCGGCCCTAGGTGGCCCCATGCGGGGGGAGGACCCCTAGGGTTTGGGCGCATGCCCCTTTCCTCTCCTTAGCGCCTTGCCTCCTTTAGGTCTCCAGGGAGGCCCAATAGGCATGGGGCTGCCCAAAAAATAAATAAATATTTATGTTTAATATCAATTCAACTAATTAATATAAAACACATATATTATTATATCTTTCACTCTAGAACTCCTTTCGGACCCCTCCGATCAACATCGGATGTTACTCGGAACCTTTTCGGTTTCTCTCTCTCTCTCTCTCATTTCTCCTGCGGTGCCGATTCGATCCTGAAGTATCCCCACCCTTAAGAGAGCCACCCTATGGCTCGGAGATGCTCCGGACATTACCAAGACCCCTCTTGCGTCAATGATCATCAGCGGGATCTGGATGTCCATAATGACCACCTATGCATTCACGAATCTCATCGCTTGAACCTTAACTGCGTAGTCATATTCCCTTTGCCATATGATACCTAGGTCATCCAAGATTTGATCTCAAGCATCTCCATACTTATGTTAGATTTAATTTCCGATGAGCTTGTTTACTCATTCCCGTGCCATTGCATTCTATGACCTAGTCACACGCTAGAAAGCTTTGGTAATGCAACGTCACCGATTTGGCCACTTGTATCTATCCGTTACTTGGATTGGCAAATCCTGGTCTTGATAAAAACTCCTCAACCCGTCTCTCCAGGAAACCCAATCATACCTTTATGATCACCCTTTCATGGCTTGATACTTGATATCATCAAAGTCTCCTTCTAAAATGGTGATTATGCATTATCTCACAGTCGAAGGATATAGGCCACAATGTTTCTGTGTTATCATCAATGATGAACATTAAGTAACTAGATCTCATTGTGATTAACTTAGGGTGTTTGTCTATCACATTATTCACCAATAATGTGAGATCATTGTCAATCGGCACTATCACCATGATCTCGACCATAAGATCATCAATTGCCCAATGATCTAGTTTGTGATGGCGATGCGTCAACGTGGAGCACTTCGTCGAGAAACCCCAAGAGCAAGGTATGATGCAACACAGCAGCAAGTCTTCCCTTAGTAAGAAACCGAGGTTATCGAACTAGTAGGAGGAAGGAAACATCTCAAAGGTGTTGCAAGCAACATGGATACCTGCACAACACAAACTCAAGACTTTGCCCCAACTAACAGTGAGGTTGTCAACCTCACCGGTTGCTGTAACAAAGGATTAACTGTATGGTGTGGAAGGTGATGATGGTTTGCAGCAATTAAACAATAACAGTGGAAGATGTATCAATGGTAAAGATTGGACTGGGGTCCATAGTTCACTAGAGGTGTTCTCCTTAGATAAACAAACATGGCATGCTGGATAAACAAATTACAGCAGGGAAATTGACAGGACTAAGCAAGGCATAACAATGCAATACTAGACATAAAGATCCTATGAGATTCGATTGGGCAATACAACAAGATACATAGACTGCCATCCAACTGCATCTATGACTAGAAGTCCACCTTTGGGTTATCATCCGAACCCCCTCCAGTATTAAGTTGCAAGCAACAGACAACTGCTTTAAGCAAAGTGTGTAAGGTAAACAATTCACTTGTTCCATGAACAAGAGACCATTGTTTTCCCCTAGTGGCAATAACACATCTACAACCTTAGAGATTTTTGTCACTTCCCTTGATTAAATAGAGGCATGAACACTATCGAGCATAAATACCTCCTCTTGGAGTCACTAGCAACTACTCGGCCAAGATAGCTACTAACAACGGAGAGCATGCAAGATCACAAACAATATAGACATGATAGAATCAATAAGACAAAACCATTAATTAATTTGACATAGTAATCTCAATATCCACCGGATCCCCGCAAACACAACATGCATGATTACAAATAGATGAGATCTTGATCATGAACGAAGCTCGCAAGATCTAGACATGAAAGCACAAAGGGGGAGATACAACCATCTAACTACTACATGGACCCGTAGTCCAAGGTGGAACTACTCACGCTTCATACCGTAGGCTGACATGATGAAGAAGAAGGCCTCCAAGATGATCTCCCCTCTGGCAGGGTGTCGGGAAGAGCTTCAGATCCCCCCGATCTAGGGACGATGGTGGCGGCGGCTATAGACGGTTTCATGGAATATTGATCGGGTGCTTAGGGTTTAGGCATCGGGGGCTTCTTATAGGCGAAGAGGCAAGGCTGGTGTAGGGTTCGCAGCATAGAAAACAAAAAAATCCTATGATGGGAACAACTATGTACCAAGATCTATCTACCAGATACAAGCAATGGGCATATACATCCATAGAGAACATACCCTTGAAGACCGACAAAGCTTGATGAGGTTGAACTCGTGGTTGATGTAGACGATCTCTAGCCAATCTCAAGATCGAGAGCAAGTCCTAGCGCTGCAAATCAGCGGCGCATCCGTGCTCGCACACACGTCCGAGGCACCGAGTAACCTCCGCCTCCTCGCTCCAGCGATGCAGCAGAAGCACAAATTTTTCTTGCCTAAAAGCCACCGGGAACAAGTATCTCGCTAGTCCGAGACCATGGGGGATAAATACCAGAGGGGGAGAGATATCCTTCACGAGGAGGTGTGAGTGAGAAGTGAGAGGAGGGGCTCCTTATATAGGAGAGGGGGCAGCCCAAGGGTCCATGGCCGCCGGCCATGGAGGGTGCCCCCACCTCTTCCTCATTCATGTGGGTGGAAGCTCCACTGACAAAATGCCCCTTCAATTTTCTCCACTCAAAATCCCACTCAAATTCCCATTAAATTTCCACCAAATTTAATGCAAACTCTCATTAAATAAAACTCCTTTTATTTATTAAGAATTTTGTCAATTACTTTAATGACAAACATTCACATATAACCCCTTGCTAGTATTTCATTTCACATGCAGAAACACTTTCTGCAATTTCACCCGAAACCAGTTTCGGTATCTAGTGAAATAAATTCCTGCGCTTTCTTATTCTTTTCAGCATGAAACTATTTGCTCCAAATGGTGTCGGTGTCTCTTAAGTGTGTCACCCTACGGTTCGCGAATAATGCGGACATGATCGAGACCCCTCTCAGATCAATAATCAGAAGCGGGACCTGGAGATCCATACTGACTCCCACACATTCAACGATGACTTTCTTGTGATCATTAGAACCATTTACGCTAGTATCTTAATCCCTTTGTTTCGCGATATATTACATGTCTGATATTCGATCATCGGTATCTCCATACCTAGTTTGATCTCGTTACTGACATGTACTATTTTTCTCGTTCCCGTGATATAACATTCTAGTTATCAAATCACTTGCTTGCAAGCTAATCAATGTGATATCACCGAGAGGGCCCAGAGCATATCTATCTGTCACCGGGATGAACAAATTCCACTCTTGATCCATGAGCCTCAGCATAACACCTTTGTAGCACTGAACCCATCTTTATAGTCACCCTATTACGGCGTGACGTTTGATGTTATCAAGATACTCTTCTGGTGTTAGTGATTGACATGATCTCATGGTCTAAGGACTAAGATTACTTCGTATAATGTTATAGAAATATAAACACAGTGACCTTGATCATAATGCTATACTTCGGATGAATGTTCATCACATCATTCCAACAATGTTGTGACCTCGTTATTAACAACATCCAATGTCCATGATTAGTAAACCTTGATCATCTTGTTAAACAACGAGCTAGTTTATAAGAGAGGCATAACTAGGAACTTTCTATTTGTTTATTAAACACACATGTATCAACATTTCCGTATTAATACAATTATAGCATGCAAAATAAACATTTATCATAAATAAGTAATATGATAATAACCACTTTAGTATTGCCTCTCGGGCATATTCCCGTCAGCTAGGAAGCGGCCAGGGGGCCCACACCCTGCCCAGGCGCGGCCTAGGGTGGGCCCGCACCTAGGGGATGCAGCCGCCCTGTGGTGCCCCCGTCTCTCCTCTGGACTCCGTGTTCTCCTCGATGAAATATTGACTTTGGCTTTTGTCCCGTCCAATTCCGAGAATATTTCCTTACTAGCTTTTCTGGATCTTGTGATTTCACTCATCAAGTGTCAAATCACTTGAATCTTGTTTCACTTATCAAGTGTCGATACACTTGAATCTTGATTCAATTCTTTTCCATGCAACAAGATCCTTTTCTTGTCATTTCTATATTGAAACCCTTCAATATCTCATATATGTACGTTTGGCACGACCATATTAGCGTCACTGTCTATCCATGTAGGCATTCATGCTAAATATTCGGGTTTTGCCTAAGTCTTTCATCGAAATGAAATTCTTAACCTTTGTCAATAAAATATACATCATTTCCAATCAACAAGATGTCCTCCACATAATGTATTAGAAATATGTCTTAGCTCTCCCACTTAATTTCTTGCAAATGCAAGCATCTTCATCGTCTCCTAATGGAAAATCCTTTAAAAGTTTCATCACGGTGAAGATTCCAACTCCGCGATGCTTACTTCAACCATTGAAGTTTGCATGCCCTTTTTAGCATCCTTTGAATTAATAAAACCCTTTGGACCGTGTCGTGCACACGTCTCAGGTAACCATTCTATTAGAAGAACTTTGTTTTTGTTTATTCATCTACCATATACTAAATTATATGTAGTGGTTACTACTTTAATCCGTCCAGACTAAATATCGCTATGAAAGATCAAATATTGTCATAGTCAACTCCTTAAACATTGTCGTAAAATACTTTACGGCATGTCGACTATTTCATAGATGTGAAACATCCATGTCTATTTCTTTATAGATCTAAATACGACCGATAGGTTTTTACACCTTTCCGGAGGGTCTTCCAAGTTCAAAAAACTTGATTTCTCGTGTATGGAACTATCATGGATTTTATGGCTTCAAGCCATTTGACGGAGTCAGGGCCCATAATCGCTTTTTTGCATGTAGTTGGTTCATCATTGTCAAACAATAATGATTTACTCTCAAATCTCAGCATTTGATTGTTTATTCGACCTACTTGGTTCAATAGGAACTTAGACCCATGTGACCACAACCTTTGAGGCACGTGAGCCATGAGAATTGTGGCTGCCTCCGGAATGTTTTCCGGTGCTGCGCAACTCAACACATATAGCTAAGGTTCGTTAACCTTATCAAAGTTCTATTGTCCTCCCACTTAACTTTTGCGAAAAATTCCTTTTTCAAGAAACTTCACGTTTCAAGCGACAAACCCTTTTGTCCTCGGTGTTATGGAGGAATACCCAATGGTTATTCGAAATAACCTACAAAGACATGCTCATCCGACTTTGGTTGTAAACATCTTACTTATTCTTAGTATACCAAAATTTAAGAAAGGACAACTTGGGTTTTACCCCAAACCATAACTTACATGGTGTCATTTCAACGGATCAAGATGGAGCTCTTTTTAGTGTAAAAGCGGTAGTCTCTAAAGCTTTTAATCTTTTAAAACATAATGGCAGTTTTATAAAAAACACCTTTGATCCAACCATGTCAAACAAGGTTTCATTACAAATCTCAAACACTCCATATTCCTATGGTGTTTCATGAGATGTAAATCTAGGTGTTTTGCTAAACTTGCAACTCAAATAAATCCCTTTATGATAAAATCATAAATCATTTATTTTCTTGTTACACTTGCAACTCAAATAAATCCCTTTATGATAAAATCATAAATCATTTATTTTCTTGTTACAATGATTTTCCACTTCATCTTAAAAGTCTTTGAACGTTTTCAAATATTTCATACTTCTTTCTCATTAAGTGAATATTCCCTCAAATTTTTGGAGAAAGCATATGAAGTTGAAATCCATCGCTTACGACTACACATAATGGACTACATGCATCGATATGTATAAATTCCAATAATTTAGTCGATCGTTCTTCTTTGGCCTTTGAATGAAGTTTCAATTATCCCGAGGAAAGTCTCACAAGCGTCACTTGATCAAATCAAAGACTACAAAAATCCATGAAATATGGAGATTCTTCATGTTTTCTTTACAATATAATTTAAACAGCTATGTCACTTCGTAAGTGATCTTTCAATCATTTGTCTTACGACATTTTAGCATTAGTTTTATGGATGTGATTTATCTAATTAGATTTGTAAATCATCCATCTTATATGGAATACGGTAATTATCTGAACAATCTTTGTTCTCATAATACCTGATTTAAATAACTATTATTAAAACAAATCTTGAAGGCAAGCTTTGATGTCAACGAGAAATACAAACAAAGGCTTGTTTGTTTTCGATGATCATCGTCACATATTCTCTTGCTAGTTACTTAGGCCATTGTGGTTCATGAATTGCGTCGTTCTGTATGAAATTTCATACCAACCAATTCGGTATCCAATACCCAAGAACCACATTGTTTAACAAGTAAATAATACAACCATAACATGTATATCATCTATATACCTAAACTGGATATTTCTAGACTTTTATTTTCTGCCAAATATAGTTTATAGATTCTCTTTCAGCATTTACTTTCCTTTTAAAAGAATCTATCAACATAAACAGTGGCGCCATATACATGACACATAGTCCAAAGCATGTATATTCAAATACTAATACCTTTGGACTTGCACTTTGAAGTAGATCACCATCATCAAATGATCGACATTCTTTCAAAATCCATTCTTTAGTAATCTTTTAGTGTAGTAAACACTTTACATACATATTCTATTCATCCTTATCATGACAAATTTCATGATCAAGCTAATGTAGCTTATAAAGGTGAATCATGAGTATAACATTACTTTCCAAAACCCTTTTGGATGATTAGGATGTCTAGCATCTCCAACCTCCGCAAATTCTCATCCAATATGAGAACATACATTATACTCTATCATATTGCAACCAAAACATTGTTTCGGATATCGTTATATCTGTCACACATGATGGTTTCTGAAACAATTCTTTTAGCTCCTAGATAATCTCGATATTTAAATCAAGAATCATGGAGGCAAACATGATACTTAAGATACTAACTCTGGAATTGTTACTCTCGATTTAATACTAATTATCAAACTTCACAGAGTAAACAGAGTTTGCTGAAAGTTTTTAATATGACTTTAAACTTTAGATTGACACTCAACACAATACGATACCAATCCGTAAAGTAAATATCCAGAATTCTTTAGTTATATTATCTCAATTACAACGAAGCATAAGGTGGTGAACAAATGCCAATGACTACAACAAATTATGCAAATTCACTTTGATTTAATTTATGATAAATTGAGTTCTACTAATCCAAATTACAAATGAACTCCCACTCAAAAATGACATCCCTCGTGTCTTTTTGGTGATTACATGAACCAAATCCACTACACCAAGTCCGATCATCACGTGAGTCGGTGTAGCTTCAAAGGCGATTATCCATATGGTTTCATATCAAAACATATGACTCATGCTTAATCTTCCGGTCCGTGTTCCGAGGCCATGTATGTACATGCTAGGCTCGCCAAGTAAGAACCTTAGTATTCGCGTGTGTAAAACTGTCTTACACCCAATATATGCTCGTGGATTCAAGTACACCCGATCATCACGTGATGTCTTGAAGCAACGAAACATTGTCGATGCATACTTAAGGAAGAACACATTTTTATCTTGATATCTAAATGAGGGATCATCTTATTATGCTAATAAAACGCCAAACTAGCAATATAAGATGCAACAAAACATCTTATGTGAAAAGTGAAATGATATGGTTCTTGCACTTGATCTCCATCATGTGCATCATGGTATGATCGTCATCATTCCTATATGTGTAAGGACAAGGTCTATGGAACTTCCACGTTATGTGTGTTATAAGAGTATCAACTTATACTTTTACTTATACCATCACTATATCATGACACTAGCCCAACAACAATCTAAACTAGATGCATCTAATTTATCCATTGCAAATTTTACGTGGCTTAGGGCTTTCGAAGATAGAACTGTTCTCACCTACGAACATGAACCACAACGAGGATAACCAAATTGTTGACAACTCATTGCAAATTAGATATTCACTATAGTAGGAGAGACAGACACCCGATAGCCACTTATGCAAAACTAGTTGCATGACAAGCGTGGAACAGGTCTCATGTGCGAGGACATGTAAAGTTTTTCTGCGCCGCTTCATCCCACTATTCACCAATATTCAAAGTACAACTAAGAAGCAATAACATGATCATCATCGCCCGCATACTCATATGTGTACTATCCGTTCAAAGCATCTACGCATAGATCCAGCTCTGATACTACTGTGGGGTTCGCAGCATAGAAAACAAAAAAAATCCTATGATTGGAACGACTATGTACCAAGATCTATCTAATAGATACAAGCAACGGGTGGATATACATTCGTAGAGAACATACCCTTGAAGACAGACAAAGCTTAACGAGGTTGAACTCGTGGTTGATGTAGACGATTTCTTGCCGATCTCAAGATCGAGAGGAAGTCCTAGCGCCGCAAATCAGAGGCGCATCTGTGCTCGCACACACGTCCAAGTTACCGAGCAACCTCCGCCTCCTCGCTCAAGTGACGCAGCGGAAGCACAACACTTTCTTGCCGAAAAGCCACCGGGAACATGTATCTCGCTAGTCCGAGACCATGGGGGATAAATACTAGAGGGGGAGAGAGATCCTTCACGAGGAGGTGTGAGTGAGAAATGAGAGGAGGGGCTCCTTATATAGGGGAGGGCAGCCCAAGGGGGTATGGCCGCCGGACATGGAGGGTGCCCCCACCTCTCCCTCATTCATGTGGGTGGAAGCTCCACTCACAAAATGCCCCTTCAATTTTCTCCACTCAAATTCCCATTAAATTTCCACCAAATTTAATGCAAACTCTCATAAATAAAACTCCTTTTATTTATTCAGAATTTTGTCAATTACTTTAATGACAAACATTCACATATACCCCCTTGCTAGTATTTCATTTCACATGTAGAAACACTTTCTGCAATTTCACCTGAAACCAGTTCCGGTATCTAGTGAAATAAATTCTTGTGCTTTCTTATTCTTTCCAGCATGAAAATATTTGCTCCAAATGGTGTCAGTGTCTCTTAAGTGTGTCACCCTATGGTTCGCGAATAATGCGGACATGATCGAGACCCCTCTCAGATCAATAATCAGAAGCGGGACCTGGAGATCCATACTGACTCCCACACATTCAACGATGAATTTCTTGTGATCATGAGAACCATTTACGCTAGTATCTTGATCCCTTTGTTTTGCAATATATTACATGTCCAAGATTCGATCATCGGTATCTCCATACCTAGTTTGATATCGTTACTAACATGTACTCTTTTCTCGTTCCCGTGATATAACATTCTAGTGATCAAATCACTTGCTTGCAAGATAATCAATGTAATATCACCGAGAGGGCCCAGAGCATATCTATCCGTCATCGGGATGAACAAATTCCACTATTGATCCATGAGCATCAACATAACATCTTCGTAGCACTGAACCCATCTTTATAGTCACCCTGTTACGGTGTGACGTTTGATGTTATCAAGATACTCTTCTGGTGTTAGTGATTGACATGATCTCATGGTCTAAGGACTAAGATTACTTCGTATAATGTTATAGCAATATAAACACAATGACCTTGATCGTAATGCTATACTTTGGATGAATGTTCATCACATCACTCCAACAATGTCGTGACCTCGTTATTAACAACATCCAATGTCCATGATCAGGAAACCTTGATCATCTTGTTAATCAACGAGCTAGTTTATAAGAGAGGCATAACTAGGAACTTTCTATTTGTTTATTAAACACACATGTATCAACATTTCCGTATGAATACAATTATAGCATGCAAAATAAACATTTATCATAAATAAGTAATATGATAATAACCACTTTATTATTGCCTCTCGGGCATATTCCCTTCAGCTAGGAGGCGGCCAAGGGGGCCACACCCTGCCCAGGAGCGGCCTAGGGTGGGCCCGCGCCTGGGGTTTGCGGCCTCCCTGTGGTGCCCCTCCGTCTCTCCTTCGGACTCCATGTTCTCCTCGATGATATATTGACTTTGGCTTTTGTCCCATCCTATTCCGAGAATATTTCCTTACTAGCTTTTCTGGAACAAAAAACAGAAGAAACCAGACAACTAGCACTGTGGCAACTTGTTAATAGGTTAGTACCAGAAAACATATAAAAAGCACCTCAAAGTGTGGACAAAGCAAAGCAAAGTAGATATTAAACAAGCATGGAACATAAAAAATTATAGATACGTTTCCGACGTATCAAGCATCCCCAAGCTTAACTCCTGCTCGTCCTTGAGTAGGTAAGTGATAAAATAATAATTTTTTAGGTGACATGCACCATCAAAACCAAGATGAAACCATTTGCAAGCATTGAAAGCTGGGATCAAAGAACTCTAAACATGTTCATGAAAGACGGAGTTCTAACAGTAAGACAAAGTAACTATGCATGCAACATGAAAGGTTACAAACAAAGATCATGAATAACATGCATTGAAAAATGTTTGTTTGTTTCACAGACAGAAAACATGGCATAGTGGCATTCAGCTTGTCCCTCATAGAGTAGCAAATAGATGCATAGGACACCTTCAAAGTTCATAAGAGTGACTAGATACAAATAGCACAAGAACAAGCAATATCAACAATATGCATCGATCAATAAGTTTTGGGACAATGCACGTAGAACTAAGAATGGCAACTATGCTCTCTTAACTGGTGCCTAAAGGTAGAAGGTGGAGACTCAATATAATAGTGGAAGAAAGGCCCTTCATAAAGGAAAGCAGGGATTTCAAGTTTTAAAAAGATCTTCCAAAAATTATGGTACTGTAACATCCCTAAAATCATGTTTTAAAACTCATGCATATAATCCATGCATCCATGATCATATAGAGTTTCATTTCTAAACCATTCCAAAAACAGGAGCAAATGTGCTCATTATTTTATGTGAGTATACCCTAGCCATAGTGTTACTTTCTAATGAAAAGGGCACTTATTGTATTCAGTAATGTTTTGTATTCAAACTTAAATGCTTCCAAAAGCTTGAGCAAAGTTCAAAACAAAGTATAAATTTAAAACCAAATCTATGCCTATTTTCTATCTCATAAAAGGCTTGGTTTTATTTTATTCTTCAAAGGACCAAGAGTGTTTGAATAAACAGAAGGTTTGACACTTATTTGAATACAAAATTCACTGTACAAAAGACCAGAGAAAGTTTGAAATCAAACTGATTTGAAATGAGGTTTGAAAATCATTTTAGAAAATCAAACAGAAAAAGAAAAGGGATAAAGAGAAAAAAAATAAGCTAACAGCCTAATCTGGCCCAACCCAGCCCAACTTCACCCAGCCAATTTCAAAGAACCGTTTTCTACTTAATCAAACCCAGAGTATTGACCTGACCCCACCTCCCCTCTGTTTCTCTCGTTGACAACGCGACCCACGCAACGGTCTTCTTCTCCACCCGGCGACGAGTTCCTCCCCCAAATCACTCGGCCGTTTCTGGATTGATTTGCGGCTTCAATTCACGATCAATGCTCGAGGGAATCACGCTCGCGACCTTGATACTTAAACCCCCTCTGCCCCCCCTCCATTTTCCCCGGACCGAAACACGAGCGCCCCAGTGCCAAGATTCGCCTTACACCGCCATGAGCAGAACCCTCGGCCAATCCGGTGATCTCCATGCGCCTTCCTCTCGATTCACATCGCTTCGCAACCTCCTTGCGCTCCTTCTGACATCTTTGGTTCGTCCTGTACTGCCCCAGGTCGTCGACTCCATCGAACACCGCAAGTTCCCGACGCCGTCTCCAACTCCGGCGACTAAATTCGGTGAGCCTCGTGTCCCCCTCCATTTCTGATACACACGGACGTGTTCGCCTGCATCTAGCGCACCTACTAACGCCTTTTGTTTGGATCCTCGTGCCCCAGAACGTCGTCTTCGACTCCATCAGTGAGCATCTGACGCCGTGCACGACTCCGACGAGCTCCAGCGACCACCTCTGCGCGCCCCTTCGCCAACGAAGCCAACCTTGAGCATCAGCAGCACACGACAAGCTTGGTAAGCCCCTTATCCCTCTCCCACGCGACCTAGAACACCGGTAGCAGCTCTGACAGAGACGCCGCCGCTAGTCGCCGCCCGCTAGCGCCGCCCGTCTGTGGTCAATTAGATTAGGGCCGTAGGATTTAGATCTAACGAGTAAGATTAGATCTGTGTTGAAGAGGTACGCGTTAGACCTGGCCGTGCATCTTCATTTAGATCGTGTGGCTCTCGTTGATCGATCCGCCCGAACTGGTACCAACCAATAGGAACACGCCGCGTGGCCAGGGTTTAGATTTAAAATCAGAATTTGAATCTATTAGATGTTTAAACTTGTTTTAATCATAACTTTTGATTCCCACGTCCAAATTTGACAAATTTTATATCAATGGAATCAGGAGAGAAAGAACTTTACATATATGCAATGTGTTTAATGTTTTGTTTCTGTTAAAATGGTTATTTTTACAGAAACATGTGTAGGCCTATTTTGTGTGTAGTAATTATTTGAGAAATGGTTTAATGTTCAAATAAAGTTTGTTTGGCAAGTTTAGAACTTGTTTATGAACCAGTACTGTGCACTTGTCTTGTTGAATATAGAAAATCATTTCATATCATGTTGCATGCATCCATGTATTTTTGCTTGTATTTATTTTGTATGTTATTTGGTGCTATGATTTTATGTGTACATTTTGGTGCAAATAGTGAATGTGATTGTGAGGATTGTAGCTACTCTCCAAACTACCAAGGCAAGTGGTGCTTCATGATTTTCTCCCTATGTTTTACAACTATGCATTAGAAATATTTTGCTACTCTTGCATGGTTATATTTTGCTTATATGCTATGCTTGGGAAATCCTAGTAGTTGTAGAATTGCTAGAAATTTCTAAGTTAATATGCTTATCTATGCCATGCTTAGCCTAGCTAGTAGCAACCAAGGGTGGCTATATGTTCATGCTATGAATAAATATTTCTAAGTCTTTGGACTATTTTTTTGCTTAATAAAACAACTAAGTGAATGAATCACCTGGGTGGAATGGTTGTGAATGGGTTATGTTGAGTGGTTACACAAGGCCCATTTATATGGTTTACCTTGTGTATCTCACTTATGGAAAGCCACCCAGGAACAAAGGGATTTGAGAGGCCAAATGTTAAGAAGCTTCTAGTGCAGCCACTTGGCAATATGGGCTCTGCCTGGATCATATAGGTTGCAATAACTTAGCCATTTGGACAGTTGGTGGTAGTGGGATGATATGTTGGAACGCGTCCATTTGGTCTAAGGGAAGGCTTCTGAAAGGTCCTGTCTTGGTGAAAATCAAGTCTTGTGGGGAAAGTGCACAACCTTTGCAGATGGAAGAATCTAAGTACTTAGCCATGTCCCTGGTATTGGACAATTCGAGCATCAAGACATGGAAGCTATCAAGAATCTCCTCATCCCAATTTCTAAGTAAAACTTGTGGTTTAACAAGGGTGAAGGACCCCAAAAGTCTATTGGTGGTTCCTTGGGAAAAGTTTTGACAAAGAAAAACTTAGTGTTTTCAATTGATAGGCAAAACCTATTTTGATCAAAGCAAGCCTAAGCTACACTTAGCCAAAATGCATATAGAATATAGTCCACCAATATACTACTAAGGTATCACTTGCCAATACTATTCCAATGTATTGACCCACTGTGGTTGTAACTTGTGATGTTTCAGGTTATTCTGATGATGATTAGGAGTCATGAGTCTACACTCAACATGCTTGCCTGTGGCACATGAAGATGAAGACTTATTTATCTATTTACTCATTTAAACTCTTGTACTAGGCCTGTGGCCATGGAGTTGTAAAAGATTATGTTTGTCTCTGGAATGACTGTAATAATGACCTTTGTTTCTGTGTACTTCATCTTAAACTATGGATGCTAGCATTGATCCAGGGACTAGCATTGCAATCACAGGGATCCTTTTCCTTTATAAAGGAGGGATCTTATAGATGGTATCAGAGCACTGTGTTGCCCGTAGGATTATGACCCTAGGATTGGAAACCACTAAGGAAAAAATTCAACAACTTCCACACTTGTCTTTTCTTCTCGTAAACTTTTCTAATCTTCTTTCTCATCTCTATTTGTAGACGAACTCCATCAACGAAGCCATGAAGAAGGGACCACTCATGACAATGACTTTGGAATGTGAGACAGAGTTCCCCAAGGCTCTCAAGGACCTCATGGTTGCCATGGGAATACATGGTGCAGCTGTGTACAAAGGTTTTCCTGTGATGGATGAAGGAGTTGAGTACTGGTGGGTGCAAATTCACTTGTATAAAAACAAGGAAGACAACCACAAGAACTCAGGATTCTGCATGGTCACCAACACAATGATGCACACCACATTCTTTGATTCAGCAAGGGATGCAGCTTGGAGGGCCACCAAAGAACTTGGTGATAGAATCAAGTGCAGAATGCTTAACACCTAGAATGACCTTAGGGAAGAAAAGAAACATACCCAAGAGTTAGAGGCTACCAATCAAAGTTTAAGGAAAGACATCATAGACTTAGCAATGGAGTCATGTGATCAAGATAAACAGATTGCCTCTAGGGATGCCTTGTTAGCCAACTTGGCAAGTGAGATGGGATTGTAACGTACTTCGTTAGTTGGACCACCACATTTATCATTTTATTTTCCCAAATGTTGTTTAAAATAAGTTGAACCTTGGTTGTTGTAATGAATCCATGTATGCCATGACTTGTGTGTTTTGATTTCCAAAGTTATGCATGTGATGCCTTGTCTTGTGACTTGTCTTAAAATTGTGTTGATTCTAACTTTTTCTATCTTATTAAATAGATGCCTAATGTTACCATCAGCACTGTTTAAGAGTTCCAAGGAACTCGTTTTGGCCCTCGTATTATTGAGCTCACTAGTTTGCTCAATCTCCCTCTTCCTACCATCATGGTGCTTCCCCTCACCAAGTTTGAGAGGAAAGACCTTTGGGGCTTCAAGGTCAATCAGGCCGGACGCCAGACTAAGCCTACCACGGAGGCTATCATCTTCAAGCTCATGCACGATGACAAGGAGAGAGGCCTAGAGGTAGTCATGCAGGACTTGATTGGACGTCTGTTAGGGAGACACTCTCGACAGGTTAGAGGTACTCACTTCCACACCTTCGATAGACGTGATGAGGATGGTGAGGCCATTGACTTCGAGGACACTTCGAGGGAGACAGCAGAGCCGATTCGTCTATACCTCCAGGACTTAGAGGTTCTCCTTAGGCACGTGGACACTGATAGGACCAACGTCATGCTCAGCAATGACGAACTCCAGGTGCAGCTTCGTGAGAAGGACAAGCTCTTCGCGGAGCAAGATGAGATAGTCAAGGAGATGGAGGCCAAGTTCGAGAGTCAGGATAGAAAGTTCAATAGTCAAGAGAAGCGAGTCCAAGACAGGAACAAGAGGATTCAAGACATGACTGCAGAACTGGAGGCCAAGGACTTCGAGCTCGAGCATCAGCAGACTGTGATTGAGAGGCTTCATTCTCAGAAGAGGGCTCTCAAAGCCAAAGTAGAGACCTTGACCACCAATGTCGAGGAATACAAGACCGCTATGGAGAATGCAGGTCTTACATTTGTTGAGGAGGAGGTTGATGCCGAGGAGTAGTGATGACTACTCATTTATCATTTACTTATCATGCTTTTTATTGCAATGACCATCCAACATGTGGATGGCTTGCTATTGGTGTGTTTACTTTGCAAACTTGTTGTCTTTGTTGTTGAACTTTTACTATTGTGATGCATGTTTGGTGAATGTTTATGTGATGTATTGTGCATGATAGCATCTATGGGTATCTCATTCTTATCTCTATTGACCAAACCACAGATGCCTCCCCGACGTGACAATCCCAACCCCAACAACAACAACATCACCCCTGAGATGCAGCAAATGATGACAGCTCAGACTTAGCTGATGCAGATGATGACTACGTTCATCCAGAACCAGAACAACAACAACAACAACAATAATAACAATAACAACAACAATGAGAACAACCCACCGGGTTTTGACATGCTTACCAGGTTCTTGATATTGAGGCCAACAAAGTTCTCAGGAACAACTGATCCTATGGTGGCCAATGATTGGATACGCTCTGTGAACAAGGACTTGGTAACAGTTGGCTGTACTGATGAAGAGAAAGTCAGATTTGCAGCTCACTTGTTGGAAGGACCAGTAGCTACTTGGTGGGATAACTTCCAAATCACCACTCCCATTGAGGATGTGACATGGCCTATCTTTGAAGATGGTTTCCGTACTTCTCATATATCATCCGGAGTGATGAGTTTAAAGAAGAAAGAGTTCCATAACCTGAAGCAGCACCACCGCAGCGTGGCTGAATATATTGAAGAGTTCAACAATCTGGCGCGTTATGCACCGGATGAAGTTGACACTGATGCTAAGAGGAAGGAAAAGTTCCTTGAAGGTTTGAATGATGAACTAAACCTGCAGTTAGTTGTGGCCTATGTTCCCACATACCAGTCTCTTTGTGACAAGGCTGCTATTTTGGAGAACAAAATGAAGCAAGTTGAAAGTAGGAAGAGAAAGCACTCTGACAAGCACAGCTCGGGATCGTCTCACAAACGTTCCCATTATGATGATAGTGGGAGTTCAGGATCCCACAAGCATGGGAAATTCAACAAGCACCACAACCACAACCGTCATCATGACAACAAGAGTCACCGTAGTCATGACAATGATAAGTACAAAAATCACAAGGGTCGATATAAGAGCCACCACAGTGGAAGTGGCAGTGGAAGCCAGCCTGTCAAGAAATATCTTAGTCAGGTTGAGTGTTTCAAATGCAAGAAGATGGGGCATTATGCAAATGAATGCCCAGAAAAGAAAGTTGAAGGACCCAACAAGCCCAACCCTTTTCAAAAGGGACAAGTGAACCACATCAATGTGGAGGAAATTTATGAGGAGCCCGATGTCATTTGGTAAGTTCAAACTCAATTGCTCCAAAGATTTGTACTTTTTGATACTGGTGCATCTCATTCATTCATATCAAGAGCCTTTGTTGAAAGAAATGAACTACCGGTAGAAACTATTGGGTGTCCTATAAAAGTAAGTTCTCCTGGCGGAGAAATGATAGTGAATTCAGGATGTCATGATCTAGTTATAGAGTTTGGGAAGTATAAGTTTCCTGTTAACCTGATAATCCTAAATTCCCAAGGATTGGATGTTATTTTGGGAATGGACTGGATGACCAAGCACAAGGGAGTGATATATTGTGCAAACCATACTGTCTCACTCACAACTCCAGAAAACAAAAGAATCAGATTCAAGACCAACTTTGAATCAAAAAGGAGTAAGCCAAATTCTCTTAAGGGGGTTAGCATGGACAGTGTGCCAATTGTGAGTGAATATCCAGATGTGTTTCCGGAAGAATTGCCGGGAATGCCACCAGATAGATATGTGGAGTTTCTTATTGATTTGCTACCAGGATCTAGACCAATAGCAAAAAGACCATACAAGATGTCAGTTGATGAGTTGAAAGAACTCAAGAAGCAGCTAGGAGAATAGTTGCTGAAAGGTTTTATCCAACCAAGTTCCTCATCTTGGGGAGCACCAGTTTTGTTTGTGGAAAAGAAAGATAGAAGTCAAAGGTTATGCATAGATTATCGTTCACTCAATGAGGTGACTATCAAGAACAAATACCCTTTGCCTAGAATCAATGACTTGTTTGATCAGCTAGAAGGAGCTTGTGTGTTCTCAAAGATTGATCTCCGGTCAGGTTATTTCCAGCTTAAGATAAGGGAACAAGACATACCTAAGACAGCTTTCACCACAAGGTATGGGTTGTATGAGTATACCGTGATGCCATTTGGTTTGACCAATGCACCAGCATACTTCATGAATATGATGAACAAGGTGTTCATGGAATTCCTTGATAAGTTTGTTGTCGTTTTCATCGATGACATTCTAATCTACTCCAAGAGAAAGGATGAGCATGAAGGACATTTACGATTGATACTAGAGAAACTTAGAGAGCATAAGTTATATGCCAAATTCAGCAAGTGTGAATTTTGGTTAAATGAAGTTGGATTTCTTGGACACGTTGTGTCAGGAGATGGTGTAGCAGTTGATCCTGCTAAAGTTTCAGCTGTGACTGAATGGGAATCACCTAAATCAGTAAAAGAAGTACGTAGTTTCCTTGGCTTAGCAGGTTACTACAGAAGGTTCATTGAGAATTTATCCAAGTTAGCAAAACCTATGACGGAATTGCTAAAGAAAGACAAGAAATTTTCTTGGTCTGAAGGTTGTGAACTCAGCTTTCAGGAATTAAGAAGAGACTTGTGACAGCACCAGTCTTGTGTCTGCCAGATTTAGAGAAAGATTTCCAAGTGTATTGTGATGCATCTCATCATGGATTAGGTGCAGTACTTATGCAAGAAGGAAAAGTCGTGGCATATGCCTTGAGACAACTCAAAACTCCTGAAGTAAACTACCCTACTCATGATTTAGAGTTAGCCTCTGTTGTCCATGCACTCAAAACATGGAGACATTATCTTTTGGGAAAGCGATGTGAAGTGTTCACATATCACAAAAGTTTGAAGTATATTTTCACCCGGAAAGAAATTAACATCAGACAAAGAAGATGGCTAGAACTCATCAAGGACTATGACTTAAGTTTGCAATACCACCCCGGTAAAGCAAATGTTGTAGCGGATGCTCTAAGCCGTAAGGTTTTTGTGAATGGCCTTACTAAGGGAGAATTGCCAAATGATCTGTGTGCCCAATTTAGAGATCTCGGATTGGAGATTGTGCCTGAAGGACATCTCATGTCTTTGGATGTTCAACCTACTTTGTTGGACAAGATCAAAGAATCCCAGAAGACTGATAAGGAAATTGAAGAGATTAAGGAAAAGATTGGCAAAGGAAAAGCCAAAGGATTCCATGAAGACAAACAGGGTACTTTATGGCATGGAAAACGTATCTGTGTTCCACAAGATCCGGAGCTTCGGAAACTGATTTTACAAGAAGCACACAACTCACCGTATTCCATCCACCCGGGTAACACCAAAATGTACATGGATATGAAGGAAAGATTTTGGTGGAATAATCTCAAGAAGGACATTGCCGAACATGTTGCTTTGTGTGATGTATGTAGTAGAGTGAAGGCGGAACACCAGAAACCAGCAGGATTGCTTCAACCACTATCTATTCCTGATTGGAAGTGGGACAAGATTGGTATGGATTTCATTACCGGATTACCAAGGACCAGGTCAGGATATGATTCTATTTGGGTAGTAGTGGATCGCCTAACTAAAGTGGCTCATTTTATACCCGTGAAGACAACTTATACAAGTGCTAAGTTAGCCAAGATTTATATGAACAGAATTGTGTGTCTACATGGAGTACCCAAGAGTATTGTGTCTGATAGGGGAACTCAATTCACTTCTCATTTTTGGAGACAATTACATGAGTAATTGGGAACAAGGTTGGAATTCAGCACTGCATTTCATCCTCAAACTGATGGACAGACAGAAAGGACTAATTAGATTCTTGAAGATATGTTGAGGGCATGTGCCCTAGACTATGGAGCCAGTTGGGATGAAAGTCTGCCTTACGCAGAACTCTCTTATAATAATAGCTATCAAGCCAGTATTGAGATGGCACCATTTGAGTTTCTCTATGGGAGAAAGTGTACCACCCCATTGCTATGGAATGGTGTGGGAGAAAGAAGTTTGTTCGGACCAGAACTCATCAAAGAGGCTGAAGAGAAAGTCAAGCTAGTTAAGGACAAATTGAAGATAGCACAGTCCCGACAAAAAAGCTATGCAGATCCTAAGCGTAGAGAAGTCACCTATGAAGTTGGTGATAGAACCTATCTTAGAGTGTCACCACTTCGTGGAGTGAAGAGGTTTGGTGTCAAAGGTAAATTGGCCCCAAGATATGTTGGGCCATTCAAGATTCTGGGTCGTAAAGGAGAAGTTGCTTATGAGATTGAATTGCCAGAATCTTTGTCAGCAGTTCATAATGTGTTTCATGTGAGTCAGCTTAAGAAATGTCACCCAGAAATGGAAGAGACTTCTTTGAAGGATACTATACCTTTGGAAGAGGTCCAATTGGAAAGTGATCTCACGTATGAAGAGAAACCTATCAAGATTCTTGAGACTGCAGAAAGAGTTACTCGGACTAAGACTATCAAATTCTGCAAGGTTCAATGGAACCATCATTCCGAAGAAGAAGCAACATGGGAAAGAGAAGATGATCTTCGGAAAGACCACCCTCACCTATTTGCTAGCCAATCCGAATCTCGAGGGCGAGATTCACCTTAAGGGGGTTAGATTTGTAACATCCCTAAAATCATATTTTAAAACTCATGCATATCATCCATGCATCCATGATCATATAGAGTTTCATTTCTAAACCATTCCAAAAAGAGGAGCAAATGTGCTCATTATTTTATGTGAGTATACCCTAGCCATAGTGCTACTTTCTAATGAGAAGGGCACTTATTGTATTCAGTAATGTTTTGTATTCAAACTTAAATGCTTCCAAAAGCTTGAGCAAAGTTTCAACACAAAGTATAAATTTAAAACCAAATCTATGCCTATTTTATATCTCATAAAAGGCTTGGTTTTATTTTATTCTTCAAAGGACCAAGAGTTTTTGAATAAATAGAAGGTTTGACACTTATTTGAATACAAAATTCACTATACAAAAGACGAGAGAAAGTTTGAAATCAAACTGATTTGAAATGAGGTTTGAAAATCATTTTAGAAAATCAAACAGAAAAAGAAAAGGGATAAAGAGAAAAAAAAGCTAACAGCCTAATCTGGCCCAACCCAGCCCAACTTGACCCAGCCAGCCTAGCAACCCGTCCCGAACTGCTTTTTCGTACTGCAATCAAACCCCAGAGGATCAATCACCGACCCCGCCTCCCCTTTGTTTCTCTCGCTGACAACGCGACCCACGCAACGGTCTTCTTCTCCACCCGGCGACGAGTTCCTCCCCCAAATCACTCGGCCGTTTCTGGATTGATTTGCGGCTTCAATTCACGATCAATGCTCGAGGGAATCACGCTCGATACCTTGCTACTTAAACCCCCTCTTCCCCCTCTCCATTTTCCCCTGCCCCAAGCACGAGCGCCCGGGCAGCCAAGATTCGCCTTACACCGTCAGCAGCAGTAACCCACTTCGCGACCAATCCGGTGAGCTCCGTGCGTGCCTTCCTCTCGATTCACGAATCGCTTCGCAACCTCCTGCGCCCTTCGACATCTTTGGTTCGCCCCTGATGCCCCAGGTCGTCGACTCCATCGAACACCGCAAGTTCCCGACACCGTCTCCAACTCCGGTGACTAAATTCGGTGAGCCTCGTGTCCCCCTCCATTTCTGAATCACATGGACGTGTTCGCCTGCATCTAGCGCACCTGCTAACGCCTTTTGTTTGGATCCTCATGTCCCAGAACGTCGTCTTCGAATCCATCAGTGAGCATCCGACGCCGTGCACGACTCCGACGAGCTCCAACGACCACCTCTGTGCGCCCCTTCGCCAACGAAGCTCACCTTGAGCATCAACAGCACACGACGAGCTTGGTAAGCCCCTTCTCCCTCTCCCGCGCGACCTAGAACGCCGGTAGCAGCTCTGACAGAGACTCCGCCACCAGTCGCCGCCCGCTAGCGCCGCCCGTCTGTGGTCAATTAGATTAGGGCCGTAGGATTTAGATCTAACGAGTAAGATTAGATCTGTGTTGAAGAGGTACGCGTTAGACCTGGCCGTGCATCTTCATTTAGATCGTGTGGCTCTCGTTGATCGATCCGCCCGAACTGGTACCAACCAATAGGAACACGCCGCGTGGCCAGGGTTTAGATTTAAAATCAGAATTTGAATCTATTAGATGTTTAAACTTGTTTTAATCATAACTTTTGATTCCCACGTCCAAATTTGACAAATTTTATATCAATGGAATCAGAAGATAAAGACCTTTCCATATATGCAATGTGTTTAATGTTTTGTTTCTGTTAAAATGGTTATTTTTACAGAAACATGTGTAGGCCTATTTTGTGTGTAGTAATTATTTGAGAAATGGTTTAATGTTCAAATAAAGTTTGTTTGGCAAGTTTAGAACTTGTTTATGAACCAGTACTGTGCACTTGTCTTGTTGAGTATAGAAAATCATTTCATATCATGTTGCATGCATCCATGTATTTTTGCTTGTATTTATTTTGTATGTGATTTGGTGCTATGATTTTATGTGTAGATTTTGGTGCAAATAGTGATTGTGATTGTGAGGATTGTAGCTAATCTCAAAACTACCAAGGCAAGTGGTGCTTCATGATTTTCTCCCTATGTTTTACAACTATGCATTAGAAATATTTTGCTACTCTTGCATGGTTATATTTTGCTTATATGCTATGCTTGGGAATTCCTAGTAGTTGTAGAATTGCTAGAAATTTCTAAGTTAAGATGCTTATCTATGCCATGCTTAGCCTAGCTAGTAGCAACCAAGGGTGGCTATATGTTCATGCTATGAATAAATATTTCTAAGTCTTTGGACTATTTTTTTGCTTAATAAAACAACTAAGTGAATGAATCACCTGGGTGGAATGGTTGTGAATGGGTTATGTTGAGTGGTTACACAAGGCCCATTTCTATGGTTTACCTTGTATATCTCACTTGTGGAAAGCCACCCAGGAACAAAGGGATTTGAGAGGCCAAATGTTAAGAACCTTCTAGTGCAGCCACTTGGCAATATGGGCTCTGCCTGGATCATATAGGTTGCAATAACTTAGCCATTTGGACAGTTGGTGGTAGTGGGATGATAGGTTGGAACGCGTCCATTTGGTCTAAGAGAAGGCTTCTGAAAGGTCCTGTCTTGGTGAAAATCAAGTTTTGTGGGGAAAGTGCACAACCTGTGCAGATGGAAGAATCTAAGTACTTAGCCATGTCCCTGGTATTGGACAATTCGAGCATCAAGACATGGAAGCTATCAAGAATATCCTCATCCCAATTTCTAAGTAAAACTTGTGGTTGAACAAGGGTGAAGGACCCCAATGTCTATTGGTGGTTCCTTGGGAAAAGTTTTGACAAAGAAAAACTTAGTGTTTTCAACTGATAGGCAAAACCTATTTTGAGCAAAGCAAGCCTAAGCTACACTTAGCCAAAATGCATATAGAATATAGTCCACCAATATACTACTAAGGTATCACTTGCCAATACTATTCCAATGTATTGACCCACTGTGGCTGTAACTTGTGATGTTGCAGGTTATTCTGATGATGATTAGGAGTCATGAGTCTACACTCAACATGCTTGCCTGTGGCACATGAAGATGAAGACTTATTTATCTATTTACTCATTTAAACTCTTGTACTAGGCCTGTGGCCATAGAGTTGTAAAAGACTATGTTTGTCTCTGGAATGACTGTAATAATGACCTTTGTTTTTGTGTACTTCATGTTAAACTGTGGATGCTAGCATTGATCCAGGGACTAGCATTGCAATCACATGGATCCTTTTCCTTTATAAAGGAGGGATCTTACAGGTACTTGTTAGCTTTTAACCCTCATTGCCCATATCATAAGCATCTTAAAGTGATTAAGGTTAAAGTGAACAAACTATGGAGTATATGCTTGACAAAGTATAAGTTGGCAATCTCATGTCCCTTGGATATGGGGGGCGCACCGCATGCTACTCAACTTTAGTCACATGTAAGTTCTTGTCATAGTAAGTACATGTGTATCATAGAGAACCTCCAACGGGGTACCCCTTGCACATGGTACAGGAGCTATCCCATAACCAAAATGACAAGGCAATCAGACAATGAGTATCTCAGTGATCTTTTCATTTGCTATTTGCATAGGTTTTTATTTAGGATGCTTCATAGATTGCTCATTATGGTGATGCTGCAAGTTTCCACCATGATTAGGCATGGCTTAGGCTAGCGGCCCTGGCATTTCTCTAACACAAAATACATAACTCCATGGACTTACAAGCTCCCTTTTTATTTCACACCGGCGACATCCATAGACAAAAGTGCATGATATCAACTGTGTACAAAGTACAAGTGCAATGTTGAAAGCGTTCCCCATGAAAACATGGTTCTGCTAATTCCAACGTATAAGTGCAAGCATATACAACATAGATGACACAATGGTTCAAGTTTATTAGGGGCAAGAAATATAAAGTGTGCCATCAAGTTTGTAAGAGATTTAATCACTAAGTTTTCACATAACAAAATACTTTTTTAATTGGAAGATAGCTAAAAACAAGAATATACTTGGAATGGTGTGACACACCATGCATAGGAATTTATAGTGGACACTTTGGAATAACTTGGTTTCTTGGGAGTTGGAAGCATGAGTAGAGCTTACTCATACAAGTGGAGGCTAGCAAAAGACTGGGAGCGACCAACTAAGAGAGCAATAATAGCCATAATCATGCAGAGCGACAAAAAATTACTAATCAAAGCATAGAGTGGTAATACAAGTCAAGGACTAAATGATCATAGAGGCTATGGTGACTTGTTCATAGTCATAACATGGTGTGAGCATGTGCCAAGTCAACCGAAACAAAACATCAAAGGAGAATACCACAATACTATGATTTTGTATGCTAAAATAACGCATGATTCTTTCAAGACACACTAAGCAATCCCAATTGTTTGGAACAAGTCATGCTACAGCAATAATCACTAAGCATAAGGTCAAAACAACACCTAGAATGACATGCTAAAGTCTAAGTCACAGTCAAAGCAAGCTCCTCTAGCACTATCCAAGCAAGAACTTTCTACTCCTTTCCAACACCAATCAACTTATTTGAAACAACACAGCGAGAACGGGGGTCCAAACTACTTTATTCAAGCAAACTAAACAAACTAAGCAAAGTAAACAAAAACTAAGAGGCATGAAACAATAAAAACGAAGTGTCTAGAAAGACCTGAGCTTTTTATTGATGAAGAAGGGGATGCCTTGGGCATCCCCAATCTTTGACGCTTGTACCTCTTGGATATTTCTTGGGGTGAGACCGGGGTGGAATCCCCAATCTTGATCTTTTGTCCATTCTTCATCTCATTACATCATTCTCTCTCTTACACCTGAAAATTTTCCTTCATACAAAACTTCACACAATCTTCATTAGCAACATTAGTGTATTAAAAAGATAATAGACCTTTGGGTTTAGCTTTAGAAAAAAAAACTTTCACTAAAAACACAAGCTACTATAGCAATTCCCTCAAAATCTCAATTTCCCAAAAATAATCCAAAAAGGAATCAATAATAAGCAAATGCAAATAATGGCAGAAATCTGTCAAAACAGACCAGCAGGTAGAAACCGATTTTTTCGAAGACCTTCTGTTGCTCAAATAAAAAAGTGTTGAACTAATGAAAGTTAGTTAACATACTGGAAGATTTATTCAGAAAATATCAGCTCAATCCGACTTACAGAGATTCCTCACAAATTTTTATGGTGGAGCACAGAAATCTGTTTAGGGACAGCAACTTCCCAAATCTTACTTCCCTCTCATTAGAGGTTATTCTTGGCACAAAAAAGCAAACAAAAAGATAAGGATAGGTCATTACTGAATTAATAACTTCCAAGACTCAATAAAACTCTGGGGTTATCTCCCAACAAGTACTTTTCTTTAACGCCTTTAAGTTAGGCATGATAGTTTGAGAAGATGTTCTCATAAGAATTATGAATTGAAGTAAAAGAGAGCATCAAGAACCAAATTCAAAACACATTTAAGTCTAACCCACTTCCTATGCATAGGAATCTTGTAAAGAAACAAGTCATGAAAGCACAAAGCACCAAGCATAGGAAATCAAAACAAGTGCAACTTCAAGACTTTCAACATAAATAGGGGAAACTTAATATTATTGAGATATTTAAGACCATGTTTCCCTCTCTCATAATAACTTTCAGTAGCATCATGAATAAAATTAACAATATAAATATCACATAAAACATTCTTATCATGAGCCACATGCATAAAATGATTATTACTCTCCACATAAGCATATTCATCCTTATTAATTATAGTGGGAGAAAATTCAACAACATAGCTATCACTATTATTCTCATCACCATAATCATCAAATATAGGAGGCATATTGTAATCACAATCAATTTTATCCTCAATAGTAGGTGGACTGAAAATATCATACTCATCATTGTAATCATCGTAGATTGGAGGTTTGGTATCATCATAAGCAATAGAATAGATATCTTCCAAAGTTGGGGAACTAAAAAGATCATTTTCATAAAAACTACTTTCCCCAAGCTTAGACGTTTCCATGGCATTAGCAATAATGGTGTCCAAAGAATTCATACTAATAAAATTGCTATTATCATGCAAATCAAGCTCCATAGGTTTTTAAATTTTCTCTTCAAACACTTCATGTCCTAACTCAAGATAAACACTATAAAGCTCTCTAATTTTGTTGTTGTTTTCCATTAAGCCTAACTAGTGAAAACAAGAAACAAAAAGACAAAATTACAGAATCTAAAGGAAATAACTTTGAGCACTCACACCGAAGGATGTGAGTACCTTTTATCTTACCTCCCTGGCAACGGCGCCAGAAAATAGCTTTCTGGCTTGCTGTTGTCGTGAGGTAACGTGTGTGAGTGCCTTTTACCTTTCCTCACCGGCAATGGCACCAGAAAATAGCTTTCTGGCTTGATGTTGCCGTGAGGTAACGTGTGTGAGTGCTTTTTACCTTTCCTCCCCGATAATGGCACCAGAAAAGAGCTTGATGTCTACGCACTTCTATTCTTGTAGACAGTTGTTGGGCCTCCAAGAGCAGAGGTTTGTAGAACAGCAGCAAGTTTCCCTTAAGTGGATTACCCAAGGTTTATCGAACTCATGGAGGAAGTGGTCAAAGGTATCCCTCTCAAGCAACTCTGCAATCAAGATACAAGAAGTCTCTTGTGTCCCCAACACACCCAATACACTTGTCAGGTGTATAGGTGCACTAGTTCGGCAAAGGGATAGTGAAATACAAGTGGTAATGGTGCCAGAAAATAGCTTGGCGGTGAGGTAAAGACTAAAGCAAGCAAACATGCAAGAGATCTAGATGCAAACGGTGTTTCAATGTTTAGAAACAAGGCCTAGGGATCATACTTTCACTAGTGAACACTCTCTCATATTAATATCCTCTCTTCATGATACTACTCTTAACTACTCTCCGGTTGAACACTCTAATCATCGGTAGGGCTATAACAGCACTACTCAAAGTTCGCCTTCCCCAATCTAGATAACCCACAATGTCACCTTGAGCGCTAGATGGTTCCAACAAACATCACAATTTCATAAGACATCCAACTCCAAATATAACTCATAACAAATATTCAATCTAGACAAAGTGCCACACACGGTATGCACGCTGTCACTTTCACACACGTGGGGAAAAGCATAGATCTATTAAATCACAAAGAGTATTTATGTAGACTCAAGCCTAAGTGCCACCATGGCGTGCACGCTGTCACTTTCACACACATGGGGAGAGCAGAGATATGTTGAAGCACTTGAGTAGCAAGGTAGATCTACTTGATTACAAAGCTCATGACCACAACAAGATCATGCATAGAGAGAGATGAACACATAGCTACCGGTAGAGCCCTTAGCCTCGAGGAAGAACTACTATCTCCTCATCATGGGAATCAGCAATGGTGATGGAGATGGCGATGGATATCGATGGGGATGGCTCCGAGGACACTTCCACGTCTCGACAGGGTGCCGGAACAGAGACTTTCTGTCCCCTGAATCTCCCTTTCAGTGGTGGCGGCGCTACGGGGGTTTTTCTGGAAGTATGATGGATTATTTAGGGCTTTCTCCTCGTAGGCTTCTTATAGGCGCAGGAGGCGAGGATGGGAGGCGGCCGGAGGGCCCACACCCTACCTAGGCGTGGGGTAGGGCCCACCCACGCCTAGGGGGTGTGGTGGCCCTATCTCGCCTCTCCGTCTCCCCTCTGGACTTCGTGACGCCCACGGTAAAATATTGACTTTGGATTTTGTCCCGTCCAATTCCGATAATATTGATTTTCTGCCTTTCTGGAACTAAAAATAGAAAAAAACAGGCAAATGGCACTATGGCAACTTGTTAATAGGTTAGTTCCAGAAAAGATATAAAAACGCCTCAAAGTGTAGACAAAGCAAAGCAAAGTAGATACAAAACAAGCATGGAGCATCAAAAATTATAGATATGTTTCTGACGTATCATTATCTCCCAACAAGTACTTTTATTTAACGCCTTTAAGTTAGGCACAAGAAGCAAGAAATCAAGTATTTTCAAATGAAGAAGCATTAACACCAACTCTCTTGCTCCTACCTTTCTTACATTTCTTCTTCTCTTTAGGGAAAATATGATTGCTTACTAGAGGAGAAAAATGCATAATGCCTTTTCCCACATCTATTATTGCTCCAAGGTGTTTCAGCAGGGATCTTCTGAGTGTAATCTGTCCTTTTCCTACACATTCAATAACAAGATAATCAGTAGACACCGTTTTCCCTGAGATTTTTGTAAACACACCTTTAGCTATTCCAATGGGTAATAGAGTTGCATTATTGGTAAGAGATATTTCTTCTCCTCCTTTAGAAAGTCCCAGAGACTCAAAGACTCATAAATATGTTTAGGCATAAGGCAAAATTCAGACATGATATCACAGCGAGCATCAAAAGTTTCACTATTTATAGAGACTTTGATTGTGGGAAACCACTTTGAAGGCTCAGAATTTATTGGAACATAACCATGGTACTCTCTGAGTGTGTGATAACAACTGTTCAAAGCAGCAGTACTGGAATCAAGAGTGTTCAACCTAGCATAAATGTCTATAAAAGAGGAATCAAACTTGCCAGGCATATTATAGATTATAATCAACCTATTTATAGCATATAAAGCTTCATTCTCAGTACAACAAAAAATATCTTTCTCAGTCGCAGCATCCAAAGAATATCTATAACAAAGAGCAATACTATGGTAGAAACTATTAATAACCAAGCTAAGACTCATCTTAGGCTTAGTTTCCCTTTGTAAAGCAGAGATTATAGACCAAGCTTATTTAAAACTCTCTCCACTTACTTGTTTGAAAGTAAAGATCATTTCCATAGGTGACACAGGGATTGGAACAAAACCAAACATAGTAGCAACTAGACCAGGAACTAATTTTTTGGTGTTTTGATAAGACAAAGCAAACCAAACTAAACTATTTTTTTGGAGTTTTTCATAAAAAGAGGCAATCAAAACCAAGCAAAAGAAACTAAGCAAACCAAAAACAAAGTGAAGAGAAAGGTTGTGGAGGACTCCCCTTGTGAAGAAGTCCTTAGTATCCCCGGCAACGGCGCCAGAAAATCTTGATGGCGCCGCGTCAACGTGGAGCGCTTCGTTGGGAAACCCCAAAAGCAAGGTATGATGCAACACAACAGCAAGTCTTCCCTCAGTAAGAAACCGAGGTTATCGAACCAGTAGGAGGAAGGAAACGTCTCAAAGGTGTTGCAAGCAACGTGGAAACCTGCACAACACAAACTCAAGAGTTTGCCCCAACTAATAGTGAGGTTGTCAATCTCACCGGTTGCTGTAACAAAGGATTAACTGTACAATGTGGAAGGTGATGATGGTTTGCAGCAAATAAACAATAACAGTGGAAGATGTATCAATTGTAAAGATTGGACTCGGGTCCATAGTTCACTAGAGGTGTTCTCCTTAGATAAACAAACATGGAATGCTGGGTAAACAAATTACAGCAGGGCAATTAACAGGACTGAGCAAGGCATAACAATGCAATACTAGACATAAAGATCCTATGAGATTCGATTGGGCAATACAACAAGATACATAGACCGCCATCCAACTGCATATATGACTAGTCCACCTTTGGTTTATCATCCGAATCCCCTCCAGTATTAAGTTGCAAGCAACAGACAACTGCTTTAAGCAAAATGTGTAAGGTAAACAATCTACTTGTTCCATGAACAAGAGACCGTTGTTTTCCCCCTAGTGGCAACAGCACATCTACAACCTTAGAGATTTCTGTCACTTCCCTTGATTAAATAGAGGCATGAACCCACTATCGAGCATAAATACCCCCTCTTTGAGTCACTAGCAACTACTCGGCCAAGATAGCTACTAACAACGGAGAGCATGCAATATCACAAACAACACAGACATGATAGAATCAATAAGACAAAACCATTAATCAATTTGACATAGTAATCTCAATGTCCATCAGATCCCCGCAAACACAACATGCATGATTACAAATAGATGAGATCTTGATCATGAACGGATCTCACAAGATCTAGACATGAAAGCACAAAGGAGGAGATACAACCATCTAGATAATACATGTACCCGTAGTCCAAGGTGGAACTACTCACGCTTCATACCGGAGGCTGGCATGATGAAGAAGAAGGCCTCCGGGATGATCTCCCCTCCGGCAGGGTGCCGGGAAGAGCTTCAGATCCCTCCTGATCTTGGGACGATGGTGGTAGTGGCTATAGACGGTTTCGTGGAATATTGATCGGGTGCTTAGGGTTTAGGCATCGGGGGCTTCTGATAGGCGAAGAGGCGAGGCTGGGAGGCGGCCAGGGGGCCCACACCGCCTGTGGCCTAGGATGGGCCCAGGGGGTGTGACGCCTGGTGTGCCCCTCCGTCTCTCCTCTAAACTCCGTGTTCTCCTCGATGAAATATTGGCTTTGGTTTTTGTCCCGTCCAATTCCGAAAATATTTCCTTACTAGCTTTTCTGGAACCAAAAATAGCAAAAAATAGGAAACTAGCACCGTGGCAACTTGTTAATAAGTTAGTACCAGAAAACATATAAAAAGCACCTCAAAGTGTGGACAAAGAAAAGCAAAGTAGATACTAAACAAGTATGGAATATAAAAAATTATAGATACGTTTCCGACGTATCAGTTTGCTAGAGTTAACTAGAGACCTGGTTGTTTATATACCACACGTGTATTAACATTTCATATTAATACAGTTAGAGCATGGTAAGAAAAGTATTATGGACATACAAGAGATACATCAAATAAAAACACTTTATTATTTGCCTCTAGGATATATCTCCTTCAAGTACCGCTATGCATCGTGGGGTTGCAATGCCTTCAATTATTTATGTGACGATAAGAAGCTTTGGTTGTTGGCGTGCAACCTAGGCTGCATCGCAGCTGTCAGATTGGTAGTGTGACGCTACTAGATGCATGATACCTTCGATTCGAATTCACCGATGTAGTATAATAGTCTTTTGGGATTTCTATTTTCGTGCCCTTGGTTCCTTAGTTGTACTCACTTTTCCCAGCCGCTTAGCTTTTCCTCACTTTTGCCCATCTCCTATTATGAAACTCTTGCACGGTCTGAAACTCGCTCTCCGTCAGCCTTGTTATTAGAAGCTGACAAGTGGGGACGCATTCAATCGGGTCCCGTAGTGGACCCTCACTGTTATGTGCTAACAACTGGGGTTGTGGTCTGTCAGGTCCTGTAGTGGACACTTGCCGTTACATGCTGAAAAGTGGGGCCGCGTTAAGTTGGTTACCGTAGTGGACACTTCTCTTCGCTTATCCCCATCAGCATGGGACACACAGCTTATCCATGTGAGCGTTGGACCCACAGCTTATCCACGTGAGCCAGCCTAGCGTCCGTGCCCGTTCCCTTGCCTCCCCTTTCTTCTTCTTCTCCGACGATGGCGGCCCTTTGTCGAGCTTCACTTAGGCCTCCCGTTCATCCTGGCCATAGTATGGTGTCGTCCCGTTGACCTGTATGAAGGATGAAAATGGCAACCGTGCGCAGAAAAGGTTATATATCGCAGCAAAATGTTCTGATTAGACGGGGGCGCTTGCTATGGAGAATACGGTCGGCGAGTCGTTCCGATGATTTAATTGGTTTATCGAGTTAATGTCTCAGATGCAATCAAGTGAAAGAGTGTTTATAATTAAAAATTATGGATATGGATGTATAATAAATAAGAAAATGACACAACTCTTGAACACTTTTAAATTAAAAAAATTATACAACTCTTAATGTACAAGAGTTTTTATAATTGACACAACTCTTAAACACTTTCAACTTAAAAAAAGTATACAACTCTTAATGTACAAGAGTGTTTATAATTGACACAACTCTTGAACACTTTTAAATTAAAAAATTATACAACTCTTAATGTAAAAGAGTGTTTATAATTGACACAACTCTTGAACACTTTCAAATTAAAAAAATTATACAACTCTTAATGTAAAAGTGTTTATAATTGACACAACTCTTGGACACTTTCAAATTAAAAAAATATACAGCTCTTAATGTAAAAGAATTTTTATAATTGACACAACTCTTGAACACTTTCGAATAAAAAAATTGTACAACTCTTAATGTGAAAGAGTGTTTATAATTGACACAACTCTTGAACACTTTCAAATTGAAAAAATTATACAACTCTTAATGTAAAAGAGTGTGTATAATTAACACAACTCTTGAACACTTTCAAATTGAAAAAACTATACAACTCTTAATGTAAAATAGTGTTTATAATTGACACAACTCTTGAACACTTTCAAATTATAGCGTCCTAAGAAAATCTTGAGAGTTTACCATTTTTAGAGCGTGAAAAGTGATCCCTAAACTTGCGTATACGAAAATTATAAACCTTTTAACACTGTGAAATCGCACTTAATACGTGATAATGATGTGCTAAAAAAATCTCGAGAGATTATCATTTTCATAGAATGTAATGCATAAACTTGCATATGGCAAAAATTATACACCTTTGAACTCTTTGAAATAGCACTTAGGACATGATAATGTTGTGCTAATAAAATGCCGATCATTTATAATTTTCATGGAGTTCAATATAATGCAAAAATTATACACCTTTGAACACTTTCCCTTCAAATTATATTCAAAACCATTTTTATGGAGTTAAATCATCAGTGGCAAACTCGTTATTTTGCATGGATAGAGGGTGCCCCTCGACAGATACAAGGGTTATCATGTCCGCTAGATTACAGAGGATCAATCAGAGGATCAACGGTTGGTTTGTTACGATCCGCGTGACAACTGTCTCGACCAATCAGAGTGTAGCAGCCAAGATGAGCACAGGTATGAGAGTTTGTGACTAAGAGAGAGGGAAAACCGAGTAGAACTTAAAAACCAAGGGAAAAACTGAGTAGAACTTAAAAACCAAGGGCAAACCTGACAAGGGGGTTCAAATAGAAAACATGAAGAGATTTAAAAAATGGAAAATGCTTCTTTCATACAATAAAATACATATTGTCATACATCAAACTATTTGCAATTCAAATAATTATCAGTTTGACAATTATTGCCTCATTCAGACAAATTATGTTTTGGGGAGGGATGTTTTGGGAAGAGGCTTGAGTAGAACGCCATGAACCTTCATAGATAGTAGGTGATTTGAGAAGTGGTGATTTAGGTTAAAACTTGATCTATATACATTTCTTATGGTGGAAGGTCACATAATAAGACTCCCTGGATAGATGCCACTATGTTTTGATCTTTTTGAATTTGTTGTGCATAAAATGACTCAATTACCTAGCTAAAACCCATTCGTTGACTCTCTGTTGACCAACCATCGGAGGGTAAGTGAGTATATTGCACACGACAGTGTTAGTACTGGAGGGCAAAACTGAGTACAACCAAACTTCTAGTGCTACACTCGAGGGTATAATTGAGCACAACTAAGTGGCCAAGGTTAGACACGAGGGGGAAAATGTGATGCACGGTACGCGTGTCGCGGTTTACGGGGCGGTAGCGGACGCGTGTGGTCGTGCATGTTGCAGTAGCGTACGCGGTTATGCGGTGCACGGTGGTGCAACAAAACGTCTCCTCCCTTCACCTTTATAGAGGCCTCCTCACTCTCACTCATCACTCCCTCACGCAACCATCTCCACTGTCCCATCACCTTCTGCAAACCCCCAAGAAAACCCCAACCACGCCGGTGATGGAGAAGAACGGCGTGGTGGCCATCGACGCCTCCAAGGCCTCCGACGAGGAGGCCCCCGTCCCCGTACAGGCCCCCGTCGAAGCATCGAAGGCATCCGCCATCCCCGTCTAGACCCTCGTCCCCGCTTCCATCATAGCCGCCGGCGAGGAGGCCCCCGTCCCCGTACATGCCCCCGTCGAGGAGGCCCCCGCCGTTCTCCAACAGATCTCGCACGGCTGGGACCCCTACAGGGACAATGATTACATCAGGCCGGAGAACCCCTACGACACAAGCTTAGCCGACCGATGGTCGGAGGTAACTAGGGTGAAAGAACATTTCATGATCCCTAGTGTTTTATCTATTAGATAACAATACCAAGGATTATTTAATGTGTGTTGAAGTGCTATAGATCTTAACATTGAAAAGGATCTTCAAAGTGGTTTTGGGGGGCAGATAATCCGCCCCTACCAGGGGCCTCCCAATCTCAAAGGGTGCAAGGGCACGACCCACTGTATGGGGGCGGAATATCTCCCGGATTTTCCAGCAAGGGCCAGAGTTTTTGCTTAGGCCGGATAATCTGCCCCTCAAGGGGGCCGGATAGTACACCCCCCAAGATTTTTGCAAAGGTTGCCACGACGCGTCAATTAGAGAGGGGGCAGAATTTCCTCCGGACTTTCTGTCTCTGGGGCAGATTTTCCCCAGGGGTGGATTATCCGCCCCTTGAGGGGGGCGGATAATCCGCCCCCTCGGGTATTTTCACCAAGTGAAGCTCAACGCGTCAACCAAATAAGGGGCTGATTTTCCCCCGGACATTCCAGCCTTGGGGCGGATATTCCTCCCAGGGCGGATAGTCCGCCCCTAGTGGGGGCGGATAATCCGCCCCCAAAAAGCTCCAACAGCCAGTTTTTGGCAGAGGGTATTTAAACCCATCATTCCCTTCCTACCAGAACTCTTGGTTCATTCGAAAAAAGACGAGATATGCTCCTCAAGCTCCATCCAAGAGATCTCCACCTTCATCCACCCAAAGGCCCCGTTCCTTGGGGATTCGAAGGAGGAGGGCTAGATCTTCATCAACAGCAATCAAGCGCTTCATATCCTCTCCATTCATTTGGAGAACCTTTCATCTAGTATTTCTTGCAAATACCTAGATCCTTGTTTTGATTATATTGATAATCTTTGTTCTTGTTTTAGCTTGTTTTCATTACGATAACCTCCAATTTGGTTGTGGATGTGTGCCCCGCTAGAGTTGTAAAGACACTGGTTCCTACCTCGAAGGGTACCAATAGTGGAGAAGGTGGATCAGGCCTCTCATGGCGAGATCCATCAGAGAATAGGGTGAGGCCTATTGTGGCGTGGTGGTCTTAGAACTGCCCACCCCTCCAACGCAGATGTACTTTCCTTAACAAGGAAGGAACTGCGGTAAAACAAATCTCTGTGTCTCCACGTGCTCCACTACGGTTTCCTCGCTCCTCTCTTTATGTGTTTAGTAGATAGGTTTGCATATAGGGAAATTCTGGTAGTTGCATATCTAGAGAATTTACTTTGTGTCAAGCCTAAAATTGAAAAAGAACTAAAAATTGAGTAGCACCTATTCACCCCCCTCTAGGTGCCCATACGATGCATTTCAATTGGTATCAGAGCCCCAACTCTTAATTCGGGCTTAACCGCCTAAGAGAAGTATGGGTTCCAAGGGAGATGGGAGTGATGCTCCGAAAGTAGTCACCATGAGCGATCTTAAGACGTTGGAAACAACCTTGATTAGTTTTATGGAGGCTAAGATGGAAGATATGCGTCAAATGATAATGCGTCTCTCCCATCCGCAGCATCACCTCCATCTGCCTTTGAGGCTACCACTCCGCAATCCAAGAAAAAGGGTAACACGGATTCCAAAGAGAACGAGGTGGTTGGTGATGGCACTAGTAAGAGCTCCTCCTCGAAAAAGGATAGTGGTAAGGAAGGATACAATGAGGTTTCCCATGTGTATTCACCTGATCCACCTATCCCACACCCTCATATACATAATAGGGGCCACACACCCAAACTTTCAGCATCTACTTTTAATCAATGGCAATTTTTGAAGTCTCATGTGTGGAGCTCCTCCATTGAGTTGTGGAAAATCATAGAGAATGGTCTTCATGTTGGAGATCCAAACAACCTAACAAGAAGAGAGGTTGTAGACAGTCAACTCAATGCAATAGCTTTACACATGATTCAGCTTGGTGTGGGTACCAAATACATGCCACACATAAAGCATCTCAACACTGCAAAGGAAGCCTAGGATGACCTCACCGAGCTCTTCATTGGAAATTAAAGCATGAGAAGAAATAGGTATGATGCTTTGAGTAACCAAGCTAAAGGGTTCTATGTGTTGGATGGAGAAGATCACGAGGACATGTATAGGCGACTCAAGTCAATAGCCATCACTTTTAGAAATCATGGTGCTTCTGATGTTGATGATGCTTGGATCAAGCGAAAGTATGTTAGTGCTCTTATGCCTTTTGAACCCACAGATTTTAAGAGTCTCCAAGGAAGGCATAACTACCACCTAATGACATCCAATGAGGTAATGCAAGAAATGGCAGCTTTCAAAGTGGCTTCTAAGAATGCTGAAGATGCACGTGCATGAGCCATTGGGATGCAAAAGGGGGTCAACGTGGCCTTGAAGACAAGTGTGGCTGGTCAAGATGTAGATGACATAGAAGATATGGACTATCTTGAGGATGTAAAGAGAGCTCATGGACAATACATGGCCTTCTATGCTAGGAATTTTTGGAAGGATCCAACCAAAGCCAAATATGAACTAGAACGCAAGAGTGGAGCAAATGGAAGAAGGGAGAACGGTCCCAAGCTAAGAACATGTTTCAATTGTGGAGACCGGCTGCACTTTGTAGCTGGGTGTACTTATCAAAGTAGAGAAGACAATGGAGGAAGACTCATTCTCAAAGAGAAGTCAAAGGCTCCACGAAAGAAGCAATTTATGAAGAAGAATGTTCCATTCAAGAAGCAACTAAAGATAGTCTTAGTAGCTCAACAGGAGTATACATCGGGAAGTGAAGATGAAAGGATGATAGATCTCGAGAGGTGGTTGCTATAGTCACCACATCTACACCAACATCCCTCTTCGACTCTCCGAATGAAAACGTCATCAACAAGAATGCTACTTGTCTCATGGCAAGAGGTTCCGAGGTATCATCTTTTAACACTTCTTTTCCTAAGTCTATGATTGGCATAGATTATCCTACTAGTCTTAAGGTTAAAGAAGAAATTATTGCTTTGGACTATTTTATCACTAACTTGCAAGGTGATCACACAATACATTTTGAGGCTCTCATGGACCAGCTGGCTCAAAATTAAGTGCTTCTTGAAGAAAAGGGCTGGATTGAAAGGGAGGATGCAATGGAGATTGCATCCCTAAAAAATTCTCTATAAGAAGAGGAAGATGACCGTTTTTCTCTTAAAGAGAGACTTGAGTCTATTGAGGAGTCACGTGAAGAAGTGGTGATAAAGCTTGTTAAGGAACGTGACAATGTAGTAGCCAAAGCAAAGAAACTAAAGAAAGAAAAGGTTGACTTTGGGGATGCTTATGCTAGACTCTCCGAGGAACTGGAGAAACTTGACATTGACCATAAGGCTTTGAAAAGTGAATTCTCTATTCTCAATGAGTCACATGATCAGCTTCAAATTAGATTGACCAAATATGATGTTCCTAGCACATCTAAATCAAGATATATTCACAAGTAAAATGCTAGGGTGGAAGATGATCTTGTCAAAGACTCCACTCCCAAAGGTAAGGGTGTTCTTGATGATATTCTTGGCAAGAAAATATCAAATCTTGGAAAATAGGGACTTGGCTATGTTTCCAAGTCCAAGAAGAAGAACAACAAGAAGAAGACCAAGAGTGAACAAGCAAATACAAGCACCGTTGAGAAGAACATCACAAAAGACAAAACTGACCATATTGGTTTTGCAGGGTCTAACAATCCTAATTATGAACTATTTTGTGATTACTATGGTGATGTCTATGCTAATTATGTTGGTCATTTTGATGAATATGTTGCTTGTTCTATTTGGGTTCCAAAGATCCTTGTTACTAACATGAGAGGACCCATTGAAAAATGGGTACCTAAACCAAGAAGTAATTCTCTTGCAGGGCTATGCTCCTGGTGGTTCTAAATGGGTGCTAGACAGTGGGTGCACTAGTCATATGACCGGAAGCAAAGAGATCATCACGGATATGAGACCCAATCATGATCATATTACGGTCTCCTATGGTGGTAAGTTTAGATCTGAGGTATTGGGTCTTGGCAAGGTAGTGGTTGCCCATGATATCTCTCTCGTGGACGTCATGCTTGTTGAGACCCTCGGTTACAATTTACTTTTTGTTCCTGCCCTTGGTAAGATGGGATTTGCTGTTTTCATTGATGGTGATTTAGTGGTGCTCTTGTGGAGCAAGTCTCTAAAGGTCGCTTTCCTTGGGTACGTCGAAAATGACTTATATGTGGTGGACTTCTCAGGGAAAACCACTGCGGGTCTGATGTGCTTATTTGGAAAGGCCGACGTGGGTTGGTTATGGCATCGCCGTCTACCCCATGTCAACATGGGAACTTTGCAAAGTCTTCACAAGAGTGGCCACATCCTTGGACTAAAAGATAATGTTTCCTTTGCCAAATATCTTGTTTGCAGGGCATGTGTTGAAGGCAAGATGCATGACTTTCCCCACAAGAGGGAAACTATTGTTTCCTCAAAGAGGATCTTGGAATTACTTCATGTGTACTTTTTTGGTCCTCCATCTCATGCTAGCCTTGGTGGGAAGAAAATATTGCTTGGTGATAGTCGATGATTACTCAAGATACACTTGGGTCTATTTCTTCAAGCTAAAGAGTGAGACTCAACAAATTGTCATTGATTTCACCAATGAGGTCCAGCGCCAACACAATGTGATGGGGATATGCCTACCGGGGTATACCTAGCAGGACGTTTCCGACTGGCCCAAGACCTGGCGAGTGGGCCTGCAGAACGGCGAGTGGATCAAAGCCCAGCCAGGAGTCGAGCGACTGGAAGTCAAGGCCCAGTAGTAGATAGGCCCGGACTAGGTTAAACGACCATCAAGCAGAATCAATCGGTTGAGATATGTAAACCCTAGGGAGGTGAGCCTATATAAACCTCCCAATAGGCGAGTAGAGACACGTTCCCTCATACACCCAAGCGCCTAGCCGCCGAGCTCGCCCATTGTAACACCTCCATAATACAATCTAGAAGGAGTAGGTCTTTACCTCCGGGCCGAACCAGGTAAAACCGTGTCTTTGCCTCATCTCGCACCGCAGATGGCTGGCCGCCTTGCCCTCGTTTCTACTACCGCCGATTGCGAGATCTGCCGTGACAATTCCCACGGCGGCGCCACCGGGGCCTGGCCGGTCTGGCCGGTGTTCTCGGCGAGATCCAATCTGCCCATCAACGAGCGGTCGCCACCGCCGCATGATAGCGATCGGCGAGATGCTCCAGATCTTGCCGAGCAGCTATGTCCCGCGGCGCGACGTCACGCCAAGCGTGATCACGCCATCGGCACGACTTTCTTCGTCGGCCTCACCGACGCCATCGCCGTCTCGGAGGACTCGGCTCGCATCCGCGAAGTCGCCACGCGATCGGCTCCGAGAGCCGATCCGCACGATCCACCGCCCGAGTACAACTCGCCCACAGACGCGAGGGAATTCGATGGCCGCAGAGGATGCGGCCCTCACCAACGACGCCGACCGGCGACCCGGCCACTCGCCGGATCCATCACCGGCCTCATCCGCGGCTCCATCACCCAGGTCTCCAATGCGGAGATTTCGACCCTCCATCCTCGGGATCGAATTCGACCGGTCGAGAACTCCGCCGACCTCATGACGGAACCGGTCGCCACGCGACCTACACGGCCACCGGCGCCGATCCGCCGGAGGATCCTTTCTCCACCCCAATCCCTCCTAACTCCACGGCAACGGAGGTCGAGGAACTCCGCCTGAAACTGACGGAGGCGGTACGCAAAGAGAAGGCCAAGCGCGAAAAATTTCGCCTCGGCGTGACGGGCGCAGAGCTGTCACTACCACCAGCAGCCGGATCGGTCACGCTGAACCCCACCGTTCAGGGCGCGCACGAACTTCGACGAAAACGACCCGCCTGGCGGCGAGCGATCTGCGAGAACGCGCCACCAGGAGGAAGCGCCCGCCCCGCCAGATCAACGGCAGGGCGCCCACCTCCACCCACACCCTCCTGAGGACCAGCGGATAGTAGTCTCCTCACGAGACGCGAACGGCCTCCCAACGTGTTCTCCACCCCAATGGACAACCTCGTGGCAGGTCGAAAAGCCGACACCATCACGCCACCGGTGACGCCCCTACGATCCAATACGTCAGGGCCCTGCTCGCAAAGGTCGTCGAGCATCAAAAAGCGGGCGCCGACTCGGCAGGCCGAGTATACTCGCGTTCCTCGGGAAGCAGAGCGGCCTCCAGCGGCCGCCCAGCAGCGGCAAACACCTCAACTGCCCACCACCAGAGCCACTGCGGCTCCAACACCGACCCGCGAACGCGGCACTCTCCACCAACGACCCCAGGCCGGCAACCAACCTTGTCGCCGCCAACGGGCAACCCATCGACGCCCGCACCCACATCATCAACAACCAAAGCTGGCGCGCACGCCAGCCCGACGACTTGCGGCACACCCTAACTAATCGTCGCGACGGTGAGCCTATGGGGTCGCTCAGTCGACTCGGACCCAAGTGCTTCGGACCAATGATCCGAGGCGAGAAGTACCCGCCAAACTTCAAGGCGCCAAAAGAGATAGAAAAGTACGACTCCTCGTACGACCCCGCCGTCTGGCTCGACACATACCTCATGGCAATGGGGATCGCGGGTCACACTGACCTACTCGCCGCCTGCACCTCCCCGATGATGGAGGGACGTGCGTGCAGTGGATCAACACTCTCCCAAGGGCGAGATCGACTCACAGGAGGAAATGCGCGACGCCTTCGTCAGGCACTTCGAGTGCTCCTACACGCGCGCCACCACTATTGAGGACCTGGATCAGTGCGTCCAGGGACCCCGCGAGTCGACCCGCAACTGGGTCCAACGGTGGCAAGAGCTTTGGTACAACGCGGTCGGCATCCACCCGGACACCGCGATCCATTGCTTCTAGACCTCGTGCCGCTACGAGCCTCTAGTCGCCAAGCTCAAGCGACACTCCCGCACACTCGACAACATCCCCGACCTCCTCGAGATCGCCAAACGGTACGCCGAGGAAGATCCGAACCAGGAAACTGACGACGAGTTAGGAGGTCAACGCCGCACGGGCGGCAACGACAGCGGACGCCGAACCGACTCGCCATAGCCGCACTTTCCTCACGGCAAGCGCCGAATGACGGGCGAAGTCGACTTCGCCGCCAACGCCGCACGCAGCGCGAGCCAAGAGCTACCGCCCATGACGGAGGGCAACGCCGCGACGGCGGCAACTACAAGAACAAGCCAAGGTTCGATCCCGCGCCTCCTTAACCAACCATGTGCGTTCCATAGCAGGGAAGGAAGCCCGAACGCACACCACCGCCGACGCCACACCCTCGTGGAAATCGAGAAGGCACGGCAGCGCGGAGGACCCGACAACGATCCGCCAAACGGCGGAAAATTCGGCAAAGTAGCCGGCTCGCTCCACACCTTCATAGGCTTCAACACGAAGCGCGATAAGAAGGTCATCGCCCGCGCCGTCGCCGTCAATGCAGTGGCCCAACAGGCGCCCCCGCCTGAACTGGTCGGAGCAACCCATCACCGAGCCGTAAGACCACTCCGCGCATCGAGTACCCAGACGAAGTCGCCTTGGTGGTCAAGCCCAAGGTTGGCGACATCGGCTCCCAAGACACCGATGGACGGGCGCAGCTCCATCAACATCCTCTACCTCGACACCTTTCAGCGGCGGCTCCGCAATGATGATCGAGACGACCCACACCACATTCCACGGCATCGTCCCCGGTCGGAAGGCGTACCCGATCGGCAAGGTCACGCTGCCAGTTACCTTCGGCACACCAGCAAACTTCCGACCGAGCGGATCATCTTCGAGCTGGTGCCCTTCGACAGCCCCTACCATCTGCCCCGGGCGCCAGCGTTCGCTAAATCCATGGCAGCGCCCACCACGCTGCATAACGCGATGAAGCTCCCCGCCGCGGCGTCATCACCATCAACGGCGACCCGACATGGCCGCCGAGTGCGAGGCCAAAGGAGCCGAGCTTCGCCGACGCCATCGCGGGCGAGACCAACCACGCCGACGAGCTCGCCAAGTACACGAGCGGGGTCAACAACGACAACCCCACCATACTCAAGAAGCCCAACTCAGAGGGCGCAGGCACCTCAACCTTTGAGGCCACGACGCACCCGCACCGTCGAAATGGTACGGCGACTCAGTAGACGGTGACGACGACGGGCATGAGCCCAGCGTAGGAAGGCGCGCTCATCGAGTTCCTCCATGAGAACAGGGACATCTTCGCATGGAAACCCTCCGACATGCCCGGTGTCCCTAGGGAGCTCGCTGAGCACAAGCTAAACGCCGACCCCAAAGTCCGACATGTCAGCGGTCCGCGCCCTTCAATGAAGAACGCCGTCGAGCAATCGCCGAGGAAGTGCAGCGTTTACTCGCCGCTTCATCCGCCAATCAAGTACTCAAGTGGCTGGCAAACCCAGTCCTGGTCGAGAAGAAAACGGACCAAGAATGTGTATCGACTACACAAACCTGAGCATACCGCCCAAAGGGAGCAGTCCTCCCGGATCGACGGATAATCGATTCGACCGCGGGCTCGAGTCGCTATGTTTCCTCGACGCCTACTCGGGTACAACCAGATCAAAATGGTCGTCGAGACGAGGAGAAGACGGCGTTCATCACGCCATTCGAGCCTTCACACCGCCATGACCTTCGGCCTCAAGAACGCCGGCGACCTACCAGCGGTGCATGCAAGAATGCCTCGCGAGCCAAATTGGCCGCAACATCCACGTCTACATCGACGACGTAGTCGTGAAGTCCACTCGCCAAGGCGACCTACTCACCGACTGGCGGAAACTTTCGCCAACCGCGAAGATACAAGATAAAGCTCAACCAGTAAGTGCACCTTCGTGTACCCGGACAACTTCGGGTACGCTGCTCCAAACGAGGGATCGAGGCGAACCCACAAAGATCGACACGATCGCCCTCGGCAAACCCGAGTGCTGCGCCTAGAAGCTGGCCGGGCGAGTAGCGGCTCTCGCCTTCATCCCCGGGCGGCGATGCCCCTATACCTGATGCGCAAGAACCCCACCTTCCGGGGACAAGGAGGACGACGCGCCCGCGACCTCAAAAAGGTGCTACTCGCCGCACCACTACGCCCCCGCCGACAAAGAACCCATCTTTGGTTTTACGTCGCGGCGTCCGCTTGCCGTCGCGCCGTGATGGTCGAGAGCGACCGAGGAAGGAAAGGAGCGCCAGTTCACGGCCGGTGTACTACATCGCCGAGGTCCTCACCGATCGCGCCAGCGTACCCGCAGTACCAAAAGCTAGTATACGCGGTCTTCCGGCTCGGTCGCTGCCGCTACTTCCGGGAACACCCGATCACGGTCGCCTCGGCCACCGCAAGACATCATCCGAATCGCGAGGCGACCGGCGAGTCGCCAAGTGGGTCGCCGAGATCGGCGTCCACAACATCAAGTATGAGCCACGAAGCGATCAAGTCACGAGCACCGCACTTCATCGCCGATCGGGAGGAGGCCCAAGAGCGAGAAGCCGCCGTACCTCCATCGAGCTCGCACTTGACGGCTCCAAGAACGCGATGGCGCAGGATAGTGTTGACTTCACCAAAGGCGACAAGCTCCGCTACATCCTCTGCCTCGACTTCACGCCTGCACCAACAACATGGCTGAATACGAGGCCCTACTCCACGCATGCGAGCCGCCAAGGAGATGAACGCCAATCGCCACGGAGATTCCGACCTTGTCGCGGGCAAGTCGCGGCACCGCGACGCCATCCCTACCATGGCGGCGCATGCCAGCGGTGGATAAGTTGGGCGGCCACTTCACGGCTACTCCGTCGAGTGGATCGACAGCGAAAACGAGGAGGCCGACGCCCTATCTCGTGATCGGTCGGCTCCACTCGCCCCACCCGCCGGCGTGTTCCTCGACACAATCTCCACGCCATCAGCCTCTCCCCCGAGGGAGATCGACATCGGAGTCCCACTCCAACCAGAGGCAGCCTTGGTCGCACTCGTCACCGAGCGCACGACCGACCAAGCCCTACATCGCCACCCGAAGCCGACACCGCCAAATAGATGAGACAGACGCTCGAATGATCACTCGTCGATGCAAGTCCTACACCATCATCGACGGCGAGCTCCACAAGCCTTGCAAAGATCACCGCGTGTTCCAGCGCGTCAACCGTGAAGGACGAAAAATCCTCCACGACATTCACTCGGTGATCGGCCACCACGCCGCCGCGCTCCTGGTCGCCAAGGCTATGCGACACGGCTTCTCGCCCAGACACGCCGATTGTCGACATCGTCCAGCGATGCGCCGGTGCCAAAAATGCCAATCAGGCGCACGCGTCACAGAGCTCGGCGCTCAAAAATCCCCATCACTGGCCATTCGTTGTGTGGGGCATGGACATGGTAGGCCCCTTCAAGAAGGCCCCCTCTACACCTGCTGGTCGCCGTCGACAAATTCACGAAGTGGGTGGAGGCCAAGCGTCGAAATGCGACGGAAGACCGCCACTAAATTCTACGAGCTCATATATCGCTACGGGTTCCCCAGCATCATCACGGACAACGGCACCAACCGCCAAAGGAGCCATGGCGAATTGCGAAGAGCGCCATATCGGCTCGACCTCGCGTCGATCACCCACCGGAATCCAACGGCCCGGTAGCAGGCCAGCAAAGCATCCTCCACGGCTGAAGCCGCGACTCAAAGTACCACTCGAGCGCACGGGTGCTGGGTCGAGGAGTTGCCCTCTGTCATCCGGGGATCCGGGCCTCCGTCAGCGGATCGACGTATTCACCCCTTCTTCATGGTCTCTGGTCTTGCCGGTCATGCCCACCGACCTCGAACCACGACTTCGCCGTGAGTCGTCCACTATCTGAGGCTGCAAACGAGCTGGCCCGCCAAGATGGGGTCGACCAGCTCGGCCGAAAACGCGACCTCGCTCGGTCACGCCGCCATCTACCAGCAAGGACTTCGCCGCTACCACGACGGGTGAAAGCTCGCACCTTCCAGAAGGCGACACGGTGCTACGCCTCATCCAGACAAGAAGGGATGCACAAGCTTTCCCCTCCGTGGGAAGGCCCATTCGCTATAGGGCGTACAGCAGCGCCTACTACCTCATCGGCGTCCGGGCGGCGAACTCGGCGATCAGCGACCATGGAATGTAAACCTCCTCCGGAAGTTCTACTCCTAGAACCCCACATGTGCTCTCCGGTCGCTATGAAATAAAAAGAAATGGTTACGCAACTTGTGCTCTCCATGACTTGTGCCACTTGCACTCGTAAAAATAGCGTTATGCTAAGCAGAAGTCAACCTTTGGTACAGCGATCGGTAGCGGCTAAGTAGTGCGGTGCAAGACCGAATCACTTGGTCTTGCATCGTCCACGAATAACGCCAACCGGAGCCCCATTGAGTCGCCTAGCTCGACCGGTTCTCTGAGCCAAGACAACTGCCCTCGCTTCTCACAGCGACCCTGGTCCTCCGCATCCTTGGCATAGCGACTCGAACGGCTAAGTACCACGCTCGGGGATCAAGACCGATTCGTCGCGGTCGGAAACGCCAAGTGAAGAGCATGCCGGGACTTCGCGGCGGACCCCACGGGCGTGGCGGGTGGCGCTCACACCAATGCGCTAAGTCCTCAACCACCCTTGAGTCGCACCTAGAACTACCAAGTACCACGCTCGAGGACTCGGCCACCCGACCTCGTTCGCGCACGGGAAAACGGTAAAGTACAGAGCACTCAAGGGAGTCGCCTAAACACATAACAACAACACATACATCATATACGAGGTAAACCCCACAAAAGGGCGGACGCGCTCGGGGACTCGTCCAAAATCAATCAAAAGCACACAAACAAATATCAAAATAGACACGACGTCTCATTCAATCACATGTTGCATTGTTTCATGTTACAAAATATGCCCGCGTGGCAGAACTGTTGCTAACGCCACAAGGCAAACTACTCTACTGCGAGGCTTGAAGACGACTCTTGACATCCGGCTGCGGATGAACGCCGTGTATGGGTTGGATGGATCGTCGTCATTCACCCGCCATCGCCGCGAAAAGCTGCTCGACCTTGAAGTCACGATCGGCGGCTCGGGGTCGTTTACGCGACAACCGTCTCTGATGCGGCAGAGGTCGCCCATCGCCGAGCGTTCGGTATGTGGCACGTTCTTGCAACGAGGACCTCGGACAGCTCCACGCGCCCGATCGACGATGGATACCCATTCGTCACATCGTCAATGTCGAAATCCTCGAGTGGGCGAGTCAAGGCTCGATGCCGTCGGCGCTCCACGCCACGCCCGACGCGTCATGAACTCAACGACGCGGCGCCTTCTCCAAATACCTCCACACCTCAACGAGGTCGCTGGGAATCACTTCCGTGGGCGATATTTCTTGGAGGTAGGCACGGATGCGTCGCCGACAATGTCGCCGAATCGACGAGCATGCTTACGCCTTGCCTTGCGTCGGCGAGCTGCCTCTTCTTCGCTATCAAGGATGCGACCTGCGAGTAGAAGACAATGATAAGTATGACGGACACCACAAAACCACAACTATTATAAAGGGAGATGCACTCACTACAAACGGGCGGCGAGTCCGTGATGAAGCACAAGCGGCGTGTGGTCGCCCCGAAGCCCAGAATAAGGACTTCCGACACCTTGCGATCCTCTTCAGTGACGCAATGGCGGCCTTAGCTCGCCCGTCCGAGCTCGCTTCTTCTCGCCTCTCGCGATTCGCTCGAGGTCGGCGATCCATTGTTGGCACGGCAGAGCGGTCGCGCCACCAACTCACCTGAGGACAAGCCCCTGGCGAGCTTCCTCTGCTTTCAGCAGCAGCCTGAAGCCCCTTGTTCGCCTCCTGGATGATGGAGAGCTCCTTCTCCGCGCGCTGCTTCGCGGCCAATCGATCCGCCGACTCTAGCTGCAGACCCTGCACATCACCAAAAAAGTTAGGCAATCAAGAAATTCCTAAGTGCCCATTCGCTGAAATTCAGCGAGTGCGCACTCGGGGACTGGCGATCAATAAATTCCTAAGTGCCCACTCGTTGAAATTCAGCGAGCGCGCACTCGGGGACTGGATGCAAAAATAATAAAAAAAACGAGAAATTATAAGAATCAAGCTTCAAAGCACCGACTGATCCTCGGGGAATTTGGATGTACACGGATGGCGCGCCAAGCATGCCATGGGTTGTATTGCGTCCGCGGACGCGAGCAACGCCGGGCGTATGCCTGACGTTGGTCGACTTCAGCCGGCGGTCGGAGAGCGTGGCTCGAGGGCGTAGCCTCACTCGCCGTGGCCGCCTTGGTCACGGCGGGGAAGGTAGCGATAGAGGCACCGCTCAAGGGAGGTCGCCTCCGCGAGCAAAAGCACCCTCCTTCAGACGCCGCTGCCTCACGCGCCCGGCGGCGCGACCATCGCGTCGTCGAGAAATCGTGGCAGCGTCGCCATTGGCCTTCTTTACGCCGACTGAGGCGTCGACCTCGTCCGCCTTCCTCTTGCGGGAAGGTACTCGCTTGTGGCGGAGGATACCTTAGCCCGCGGTCGGGTGGCCCATCCTTTTCACTCGGTTCTGTGCATTAATCAAGTCAATAGAGACAATTGGAATAGTTATGGAAAATAAGAAAGGGTGGCGCACTCACTTGGCGATCGATGAAACGCAGTCTGAAGGCCGCCGGTTTTCGATTCGAGGGCCCGATCGGTGATCCCGATTCGCGTCGCGTGCCCAAGACACGGACGGCTTCTTCGTCGTTGAGCGGCTGGCGCCTCTGGGACATCCTCGGGAGCTCCTCGCGAGTTGGGGCATGGCGGAGCCTCCTTGCGGTCAGCCGCCGGAGCCCCTGCGGCGAAGTCACGTGGCAGCCTCCCGGCCAGGCGGGCGAATGGCGGAGGCATTGAGGCCAGCGGCACTTCCACGGTCGCCACGTCCAGCGCGGTTGTCGCTGGAGGCGCGTCGTCACCGGCTGGGCTGGGAGCATCAGAGCTGCTTGCCGAGTGTGGCGGTGAGGCCGTCCTCGACGGCCTCGTTTTCTTCTTCGGGGAGGCCCTAGCCTCCCTTTCCTTCTTCTTCTTCTTCTTCTTTGACGGGGTGGCTTGACGGCGCGAGGTGGTCTCTGGAAGCTCGTCGTCATCGTCATGACGTTCGAGGCTTCTGCTTGCCTCGATCTCGCGCTGTCGTTGCCCGCGGGTATTTCGGACCAGTGGGGCGACCTCCTCTTCGGACTCGTCCTCGTCGTCTTCGTTGCCCTTGGTAGGCGGCGATTCGCCTATGTCCGGACCCAAGCTCTCATCATCCGAGGGTGGGAGCCACCCTTCTACCACTTGGAATAGCTACAACAAATACAAGACGAAATCAAATTACCGCTTTTCAGATTGCGAGCAAGGTAAAGAAATTACCGTGGGAGCCGGACGTCAGTATAGGGGCGACCCAGCCTGCGCATCCGGTACACCACTGGGTAATCTTTTCAACGGAGATAATCCTCCATTTCCACTCGTCGAGACAGGCCTTCACGAGTCTCCCGGCGTGTCTTGGTACATGTAGTGGTTGCGGTGGGCGAGTGGGACGAGCCCGAGCCAGCAATTGTACAAGTTTATGGTTTGAAGGCCCTTCTTTTAGACCGCGGATGGTGCGGAGCATCGTCGACGACCATCCTCTGGTCGCCGGGAGCTTGCCGACTTGAAGATTGCGGCTCGGGCGATTAGCGGAGTACCGGGATCGCCGCCGCCCTCCGAGGTCGCCTCGGCCACGTAGAACCCACGACTTCTTCCGGGGCTCGCTGCCTTGGCGGGTAGCATCAGGTCAAAGAAAGAGGCTTTGGACTTGATGGGGCGTCAAGCCGCTGCGGCAAGCATTGGGCCCTGCCTCCTCGCGGTGATCCGTCTGCGGAACAGATCTTGCCACAAGGGAAATAGGGCGGCGGCCAAGTAGCATTCGCGAGCATACGAAGATGGCGAGCTGCTCGATGCTATGGGGACCCGGATCGAGGTTGGATCCGTAGTAGGCGCGAAGCGGAAGAATAGGGATGTAGAAACCCTAGCCCCCTCGAGATGACTGGTGAAACAGATGAATTCCCTCTCGCGGGTTTGGGGTCGTTTCTCCGTGCGAGGATACGCCAACAACTCGCGGGACCCGGCCTCCTCGAAGAAGGCCACCGTGCCCTTGTGCACTTGGACCTACCCCACGGTGGAAAGGGCCATGGCGAGATATTGGTTGGAGATCGGAAGATTTGGTCGGTGGATCGTGGAGCGAAGGAAAGAAAATCGCACTCGGAAGAAGTGGTGAGGAGTTGGCTCTCGATCGCTGCCATTCCCCTTATATAGCGGGAGTTACCCGCCAAATCGTGGAGCCGTTACTGGCGGTGATTACGCCAAAGTTACCGTTGGATTACCAGCGGCTAGTTTTACGCTGACGGTCCAATCTGCGCCACTCGGCTCGCCGACCCAATCACTAAGGTGCTTCCGTGACTACTCGCCAAAAGCGACTGGGTCATTGGTTGTTTCCTTTATCACGAAGCCCGGATTATTTGGATGCCTACTCAAGCCGCATACTCCGACCGGCAGCCCACCCGCCCTAATCGGCGGCCTCGGGGACTCTGATGGGGATATGCCTACCGGGGTATACCTAGCGGGGCGTTCCGATCGCCCAAGACCCGGCGAGTGGGCTGCAGGCAGTGGATCAAAGCCCAGCCGAGTCGGCGGCGGAAGTCAAGGCCCAAAGTAGATAGGCCCAGTCGGACTAGGTTAAACGACTACTGAAGCTGTAACCGAATCGGTTGAGATATGTAAACCCTAGGGGAGGTGAGCCTATATAAACCTCCCAATAGGGCGAGTAGAGACACGTTCCCTCATACACCCAAGCGACTCGCCGCCTAGCCGCCAGCTCGCCCATTGTAACACCTCCATAATACAATCTAGCGGAGTAGGTCTTTACCCTCAGAAGCGAACAGGTAAAACCCTGTGTCTTTGCCCTCATCTCGCACCGCAGATGGCTGGCCGCCCTTGCCCCTTGTTCTACTACTCGCTGTCGATTGCAGCATCTGCCGTGACAATTCCCACGACATAATGTCCCCATATTATCAATAAGAAGTGACAACGACTCCGAGTTCAAGAACTACACATTAAATGAATTTCTAAGTGAAGAGGGGATAAGACATCAATATTCCGCTGCGTACACCCCTCAACAAAATGGTGTAGCCGAGAGGAAGAACTGTACTCTGATGGATATGGCTAGATCAATGTTGGCTGAATTCAAGTCACCATACAACTTTTGGGCTGAAGCCATATCTACCGCTTGTCACTCATCAAATCGGCTCTACCTCCGCAAGATTTTGGACAAAACACCATATGAAATACTTACTGGTAACAAGTCCAACATATCATATTTCCGGGTATTCGGTTGTAAGTGTTTCTTTCTCATCAAAGGAGTTCGTTTTTCTAAATTTGAGTATAAGGCTTTAGAAGGTATTTTTGTTGGTTATGGTGCTGAATCCCACACTTATAGAGTCTACAAATAGCTCTCCGGGATTGTTGTAGAATCTTGTAGTGTGGAATTCGATGAAACTGATGGCTCACATGTGGGGCAAGTTGATGTTTGTGATGCAGATGTTGAAATACCCCCAAGATGCCATAAGAATAACGGGCGTGGGATTTTTCTGCCCCATTGAGGAACCCCTTGTGGCAGATCGAGAAGGAAAATGCTCCACTCAAGTGGATCCCTCATCTACACAAGATCAACAAGCCCCTATTACTGGAGAAACTACTGCACCAATACCACAACCTCCTGAAGATCATCTGTCTTCTTGGAAAAATGGTAGTCCACGTCGGACTATCCGCCCCCTCCAAGGGGCAGACTATCCACCCCTGGCACTCCAACACGCTCTAGGGGAAATCAAGACGAGCAGGAAATTTCTAAAAATCCTAGGCCGGATTCTCCGGCCCCAAGGGGCGGATTATCCGGCCCTGGCACTCCAAGTCATGTCAGGGCAATCAGGAAGAAGAAACAGAAGCTGAAACTCCTAGGCCGGATTGTCCAGCCCCACCTAGGGGCGGATTATCCGGCCCTGAAGATCCAGAATAGCAACAGCCTCCTGTTATGAGTACAGATCAAGATCAAGGTCAAGGTAGTGTCCAAGACAAGGATCCAAATGTTGAAGCAACTCCTCCAAGAAACAACAAGGAATTTTAAGCTCGTCGCAAAGCTCATGCTGATCGGAACCTTGAGTTAAGGGGCCACACTCTTGACAAGGTTGTAGGTGATCTAATAAGAAGAGTGTCTACTAGAAGAGAACTTGCTAGTTTCTGTGATCATCAAGCACATATATCAATGGTAGAACCAAAGAAGGTCTTTGATGCTCTTGAATATCTAGATTGGGTGGTTGTAATGCACGAAGAAATGAATAACTTCGAGCGTAACAAAGTTTGGAAGCTTGTGGAAAAACCCAAAGAGTGCCGCAATGTTATCGCCACAAAGTGGATTTTCAAAAACAAGCAAGATGAAAATGGCATTGTTGTAAGGAATAAGGCAAGGCTGGTGGCTCAAGGAAACTCTCAAGTGGAAGGCATCAATTTCGGTGAAACCTATTCTCCTGCGGCTCGCCTTGAATCCATCCATATCCTTCTTTCTTATGTTGCTCATCATAACTTTAAATTATAGCAAATGGATGTTAAGGGTGCGTTTCTTAATGGTCCTCTACATGAGTTGGTATATGTTAAGCAACCCCCAGGCTTTGAGGATCCCAAATTTCCGAACCATGTCTACAAACTTGATAGGGCGCTCTATGGCCTTAAACAAGCCCCACGTGCGTGGTATGAGCACCTTAAACAGCTTTTTTAAGACTGTGGATTCGAAGTTGGGAAAATCGATCCCACTCTTTTTACTAAGAAGGTTAATGGGGAGCTTTTTGTATGCCAACTATATGTAGACGATATTATTTTTGGCTCTACTAACCAAGCTTTTAATGATGAATTTTCAAAGCTTATGACTGATAGGTTTGAGATGTCTATGATAGGAGAATTAAGGTTCTCTCTTGGATTCGAGATCAAGCAACTTAGAGAGGGAACCTTCATTAATCAAGCTAAATACATCCAATACATGCTCAAGAGGTTCAAGATGACGGATCTCAATGGCGTTGATACTCCAATGCAAACTAAATTTCATCTTGAGCTTAATCCAAAGGGTAAATATGTGGACTAAAAGGTATACCGATCCATGATCATATCTCTCCTTTACCTTTGCAAATCTAGACCCAATATCGTGTTGAGTGTAGGAGTGTGTGCAAGGTACCAAGCCGCTCCTAAAGAAAGCCACTTAGTGGCGGTCAAGAGAATCTTTAGATATTTGGTTCATTCCCCAAATTTTGGGTTATGGTATCTCAAAGGATCTAGTTTCTCTCTACGTGGATATATTGATTCAGATTGGGCTGGTGACAAGGATGATCGAAAATCAACTTCTGGTGCATGTCAATTCTTGGGCAGGTCTCTAGTGTGTTGGTCTTAGAAGAAACAAAATTGCATATCACTCTCAACCGCCGAAGCTGAATATGTTGTTGCTGCAAGTGCTTGTACACAATTATAATGGATGAGGCAAACTTTAAAGAAATATGGTGTCAGTTATGACAAAGTGCCTCTTTTATGCGATAATGAAAGTGCTATTAAAATTGATTACAATCTGGTGCAGCATACAAGGACAAAACATATTGAGATTCGCAATCATGTTGCTCGTGGCGATATTGTGCTATCTTTTGTGAGCACGAAGAACCAACTTGCTGATATTTTCATGAAGCCACTTGATGAAGCTAGGTTTTGTTATTTGAGGAATGAGCTAAATATCATATATTCAAGGAGCTTGGCTTGACTACCCTTGCATACTCACTTGCACTTCCTCATGTATTTGGTTTAGATGCAGGCATAGACATAGGGGGAGTGTGGTCCTAATTGATTGGGCTAACCCTCCCCCCATAATGCCGAAATCAAGAAAAATCATCTCCCTTGATATCATTGTCATATGTGGGTCACGATGAGCATTGGTTTTGAACTCAAGATACATCTTTGCGGTGTCATGCCATGCGCTCCAACATGGTGGCTTCGGCCACCGCCCTCTTCCTTGAGAAGAGTTGGTTCCTATTGGCTCTTTTTTATTTTCTTGCATATCTTTTGCTCTTATGGAAAACACACCCAATCTTGGCTTTTAGTTGATTTGTTCTTGCAATTTTGGGTGTGTAGTACCATCTCAGTTTGGCGATCTTCTAGGACGCTAGCATCGCTCTTCTTCCTTTTTGGCATTTCGATGCCAAAGGGGGAGAAGTAGTTCTATTTTGGTCTCGGATTTGCATGGGTCGGGCACAAGCATTTGTTTTTTTATCATTAGTTTTCTCTATCGATTGCTTGTGCCCTTTTAGTGTTGAACTTATTTGTGCTTGGCTTTGTATGAGACTATGTCGTGTGTGGCACTTTTGTTTACGTCGTGTGGAATTATGTGTGGAATTCTGGATTTATCTTGTGGAACTATCCTTATGAAATTCTGGATTTATCTATGGAGTATGAAATTATCTTGATGTCATATGGAATTATGGAGTTATCTATTTATTACATCAAGATGGTGGGATCTGTTTGAGGTCTAATATTCTCACTTTTTATATTAGCTATTTCACATCCTGGTGGTATGACATATGTTTCCTAACTCATTCTTGTTATATCCATCAATATTATGAAATTGGCTTGTTCCATAGTGTCTGCATTTGTATTCAAATGCAAATTATTAATATGCACACATTTAGGGGGGGGCTCTTTCATTTCTTGAAGATGATGTTAGTAGGTTTCATTGCAAATCCTAGTATTGTCATCTAACACCAAAAAGGGGGAGATTGAAAGAACATTTCATGATCCCTAGTGTTTTATGTGTTAGATAACAGATTCAAGGATTATTTAATGTGTGTTGAAGTGCTGAAGATCTTAAAATTGAAAAGGAGCTTCAAAGTGGTTTTGGGGGTTCCCCTACCAGGGGCCGGATAATCCGCCCCTCTCCCAATCTCAAAGTCCGCAAGGGCGCGACCCACTATATGGGGGCGGAATATCTCCCGGATTTTCCAGCCAGGGCCGGAGCTTTTGTCCAGGCCGGATAATCCACCCCTCAAGGGGGCCGGATAGTCCGCCCCCATGATTTTTGCAAAGGTCGCCACGACATCAATTAGAGAGGGGGCAGAATTTCCCCAGTACTTTCTGTCTCTGGGGCGGATTTTCCCCAGGGGCGGATAGTCCTCCCCTTGAGGGGGGCGACTAATCCACCCTCTCGAGGATTTTCACCAAGTCAAGCTTGGCGCGTCAACCAGAGAGGGGGCGGATTTTCCCCCGGACATTCTGTCCTTGGGGAAGATCTTCCTCCCAGGGCGGATAGTCCACCCCTAGTGGGGGGCAGATAATCCGCCACCAAAAAGATCCAACGGCCAGTTCTGGGCAGAGGGTATTTAAACCCATCATCCCCTTCCTGCCAGAACTCTTGGTTAATTCGAAAAAAGACGAGATATGCTCCTCAAGCTCCATCCAAGAGATCTCCACCTTCATCCACCCAAAGGCCCCGTTCCTTGGGGATTCGAAGGAGGAGGGATAGATCTTTATCAACAGCAATCAAGCGCTTCATCTCCTCCCTATTCATTTGGAGAACCTTTCATCTAGTATTTCTAGCAAATACCTAGATCCTTGTTTTGATTATATTGATAATCTTTGTTCTTGTGATAGCTTGTTTTCATTATGATAGCCTCCAATTTGGTTGTGGATATGTTCCCCGCTAGAGTTGTAAAGACACTGGTTCCTACCTCGAAGGGTACCAATAGTGGAGAAGGTGGATCAGGCCTCTCATGGCGAGATCCATCAGAGAATAGGGTGAGGCCTATTGTGGCGTGGTGGTCTTAGAACTGCCCACCCCTCCAACGCAGATGTACTTCCCTTAACAAGGAAGGAACCGCGGTAAAACAAATCTCTGTGTCTCCACGTGCTCCACTACGGTTTCCTCGCTCCTCTCTTTACGTGTTTAGTAGATAGGTTTGCATATAGGGAAATTCTGGTAGTTGCATATCTAGAGAATTTACTTTGTGTCAAGCCTAAAATTGAAAAATAACTAAAAATTGAGTAGCACCTATTCACCCCCCCCCCCTCTAGGTGCCCATACGATCCATTCATAGGGTTGTCTCCCCTTACTTTTTTCTTCCCCATTCCCATCATTGGATGCTAGATCTATTGTTGTTAGGGCTCGACTGTTCATATTTTCAATCGTTGGATGCTATGTATTTTTACAGTAGCTAATCCTCTCATGTTATATCTCGTATTTTGATGAATGCCCCTAGTTGGGATCAGTACTAGCACCGATTTGTAGTTGGGATCAATACTAGCACCAATTTGTAGTTGGGATCGGTACGAGCACCGATATGTAGTTGGGATCAGTACTAGCACCGATCCGTAGTTGGGATTAATACTAGCACCGGTCTGTAGTTGGGATCAGTATTCGATTTGGTTTGAGATTTGGGGATTGGGGAATAATTAGGGATCTCAATCGGTTAATTTATGCAAGTAATCAATCCCGATAAACAAGGTGTCTCAATCATTTCCTTATTGCACACTACTGTTTTTTGTAATAGGTGGATAGCAGCAACGTCTGCAATGACGACGAGTCAATGGACACTAAGACTCATCAGGTGCTGAGGAAGCTGAAGTCCGGCCAGTTCAACAACTTCTTCGTCGGCGATGTCTACAGGTACCCCTTCTGCACCAGGGGCCTCGTCACCGACTTCAACTCCCTTGTGAGGCATGCAGAGGACGTGAAGACCTGCGGCCTATCAAAAAATGTCCACGCCTTCAGAGCCAAGCACCAGGCGCTCGGTTTTCACCTCCGCAACCTCCAGAAGGTGGCCATCGAGGAGGGTCGCATGCCCCCGATCAAGCCCAAGGCGCCCAAGGTCAAGGGACTGTGCAACAAGAAGTGGAGGAAGCACCAGAGGCAGGAGGCGGAGGCCCTCCTAGTGGAGGCCATGAGGGGCCACGGATCTTGTGCTGATGCTGTTGCTGCTGTGAAGCATCTTCTTTTGTTTTGTTGTTTGTGTTGAACTTGTCCGCTGCTGGTGCTGAGCAGCCTAATTGTCGAATCTCGTTTAAGTATCGTACTATATAATCCTATATTAGCTGCCTTATGTACATATGCTCTGTTTATCTACATATTTATGGTGCTGGTTAGATTTGCTGCTCTAGATCTGCTACCAGGTTAGGAAAATACGAGGGCCAAAAGGAACCATGAATGAAGAGATAAGCTTCTCTAGATTCGTTGCCTTTTTTTGACAAAAATTAACACAACTGTTAGTGACATAAAGGGGAAAAGGCGCTCTTAAAAAGACCAATCATAAAAATAACAAAAAATAAATCTTCCAATTTACACGAGAGGGCGCACGCAACTACCACGCTCCCCACATGGTCCCACACCACATCCCCCAAAACGTGTTCCCAACAAGCCGTCCCCATGCAGTACAACATGGGGGGGTCCTACTACGGGACCCGACTGAACGTGGCCCCACTTATCAGCATGTAACGGGGGGTCCTACTTGTCAGCACGTAACAACGAGGGTCCAGTATGGTACCCACTTGAATGCGGGCCCACTTGTCAGCATGTAACGGCGAGGGTCCACTAACGGGACCCGACGGAGAGAGAGTTTCAGACCGATGCGAGAGATTCAGACAAGGAGCTGGGCAAAAGTGAGGAAAAGTTAAGCAGCTGGGTAAAAGTGACTACAACTAACGAACTAGGGGCATGGAAATATAAATCCCTAGTATTTTTTCATAGTAGATCTAGGTTTAATCAAACCTTGGGAAACAATTCTAAAAGGAATTAAAAAGGACACTTCTACACGAGTTTGTTTTTTTGTTTTACCTTCGTTTACCGGACCACTCTAGTTTACTTTATATCGTGGGTTGATTCAATGGATGTAGATAGGCCAGGGTTGAAGATTCACCTACAACTGCATATCATATGTGATAAAAGATAATAATAGGCATAATCATGTGTAATGTTTTAATAGAGATAATCTTTGTGGGCAGCACATCCTAATATACTAAATCCCCTATGAGTCACAGGCATAACAATAGCCTTTTGATCCAACCGGTTGCACCAGTAAGTACCGGGCTATAAATAGTTATTAAATAAAAACACGGATCAAAACCTTCAAGAGAGATGTTGTTGTTCCCAAATTGGTCGCTAAGCGAAGACCATACATCCCTTTCTGTCACTAGGTTTCCTATGAGATCGCCGCTAGCCAAGTATCACACCTCAAGCATTTATCAATCTCGGGGGTCTTGGGTACCTACAATTTCAAAGATCGAGGCAAGAGATAAAGAAACAAAAGATACAAATATCTTATTCAAACAAAACACATTGCTCCCATAGATTATATGCACATAATCGCTGTGAGGCTTCACCCCAACCTGCAACCTGTGAGGACTACTCACTCATAACAATAAGATCAAGGATAGAAAACATTGTGCAAAATACTTAGATTGAAATCAAATATTCTTACAATGGTCGCTTGATCACAAGGAGATCTCAAGTGCAAAGTAATGGCTATGGATAATGGAGAGGATGGAAGATGGAGGGGATGAACTATGGTGTGGATATACTTTGGTGGTGGTGTGATGCAATCTAAGAATGGCGGCCCTCTGTGTGGCGACTGGGACCTCAAAATATATAGGCGTTTGAAAGAACATGTGTGCCCCCATGTGTGGTTTTGGTAATTAATAATAATGTTTTATGGACTTATGTTTTTATTGAGTTTTACTTATAGGATTTGTCCATATATGCTTGAACATATGGTGGTTTCAAGGTTGGAAGAAGAAGAAAGTGAAGAAGATCAAGTGTTGATCAAGGTTTCAAGGAATGATCTGGAGATTGGTCAAGTAGAAGTTGAGCCTATGGCAAGTGTGTCTTGAATAATAAGATGATATCAAGTGTAGCTTTCCATCCTTATGGTGATCATTAATATGTGAATATATGTCTAAAAGAGAGGCTCTTCCATAGTGGAGTATGGGGGAGAAATTTCCAAGTCTTCGCCAAGCTAGTGCAATCAAGAAAGGTGCTCCATATTGAGGTGTAGAAGATCGTCATCATGAAGATCAAGTGGAATATACACAAGGCAAAGGTTTGATATTGATAGGGTTTCTTTCTTACCGGACTCGTGGTGTTAGTTGGGGAGACCGGTTTATAGGATAGATAATCGTACTATCAAGAGGGGCTCTCGAGTGAGTAACTTGATCATATCCCTCGTGAGAGCTCAAACCTTTGCATACTTGGCATCATATTTCTTGGTCCTTATTTGTGTCTTACTCATGTGAGGATTTATATCTTGTGTTAATCTCCATGAAAAGCTCAAGTTCATCTGAAACGAATTTCATATGCATTCTCTATTGCGTTTTTTATGTTGGAGGTTTTACTGATTCATCTTTTTGAGAGAGGTAAAACCTTTCGTCATTTGGTTCTATCCTACCTTGCTGGACTATGATGTTTATATGTATGATCTTGTATATCTCATTGTCCTCTTTAAGACGAGACCAAGATCATAAAAAACAGAGTCTGGATGCAACAGTTATGATTGTTTCAGTTTTGATGTTTCTGTCAATTTTCAGGGGGGCGGATTACATGGCTCCCAGTAATGTGGACAGATTATCCGGCCCTCCGGGGGCAGACTATCCGTCCCAAATATCCGCCCCCTATACAGAGGGTCGCGCCATGAAGTCCTTAGCCATATTTTGGCCCGGGAAACCTAGAATATCCGGGGGCGGGGCGGATTATCCGGCATGAGAGGTCCCAAATGGTCATATTTCGTTGGGGAGAGGTATAAATAGACCCCTTCTTCCTCCTTGGGCTAGTGTCTTGCATTCTCTCTCCTCCATTGTTTTTACCTTCAAGAGTTTCCAAATACTCTCTATCCCTCCCATATTTCTTGAATATTTTTAGGGGGTTTATAAGGGGGTCTAGATCTACAACTCCACCAATCCATCTCTCCTCTGTGTGAGGAGAACATCTTGGGATCTAGATCTTGTGATTTCATTATGGATTTTCTCTTATGTTCTTCCTCTCTTATTCTCCGACTAGCTTTTGTGGCTTTGGTGGAATTTGGGATAGAAGGACTTGAGCACTTCTTGTGTTCTTGTCATTGCATTTAGTGTATCGGTTTGAGTTCTCGGTGAGGATTCGATTGGGTGAATGGTGAGAAGCTTTTTACTCTTGGGTTCTTGGAACCCTAGACGGTTTAGTTGTTTTACAGGTTTGTGGATTACTTGGGGCCTCCAATTAAGTTGTGGAGCTTTCCCCAAGGTTTTTTGTTTGGAGCCTCCAATTGAGTTGTGGAAAAGCGCTCCAACCTTTGTGAGAGCTTATGGATTGCCACCGAAAAGTTCACCGATAGTGGAGAAGTGAACCAGACCTCTTGTGGCGAGGTTCACGGGAGAATAGGATGATGCCTTTTGTGGCGTGGTGGTCTTAGTACTGCCCAGCCCTCCAACAAGACGTACTCCCTTTATGGGAGGAACTCGGTAATAAATCATCGTCTCCGCGTGCCTCGGTTATCTCTATACCCGAGCTATTTACGTATGCACTTTACTTTGTGATAGCATTTGTGCTTGAAGTCTTATATCTATCTATCACATAGTAGATTGTATTTCTTAGCATAAGTTGTAGGTGCACATAGGTAAATTGTAGTTTATATAGGTTTTGTGCTTGACAAAGTAAACGCGAGTTTTATTCCGCCTTTGTTAAGCCCTTTGATACCTTCGATCCGGATTATGGATGTAGTATAGTTCTTTTTCCCTAGTAGACCTAGGTTTATCGAATCCCCAGGAAGGAGAAAGCAAAGTGAAGTTACTTTAACAGACCTTCGGGAGTTTTAGAATACCTTTTATGTTTTCATCGGACCAAGAGTTTGTGATCTTTTTGTTGTTGTTGACGATGGAGAGAGAGGGGCTGGGGCTTTCGGTTTCACCAGTAGCTATGCAAAAACATATGATGGGAATAAAAGATAATATTAAAGTATGCATGTAATTGTTAGAGCAAGATAATTATATGTGGGCAGTGCATCCATAATTATTATTGCCTCCGCAACCGCTTATAGCAACAACCTACTAGTCTCATTCATAGAAGAAAGAGAACTAATGATATGCATAGTGATGTCACCGTTAATCCCAAGTAAATCCCTCACATACATCCATACTACCCCTTCTTTCACTAGGGTTCCCAACCTACAGATCACTCATTACTCACACTCCCTATACCTGGATCAATCCTTGGGGTTTTGGGTACCTGACAGGTCCTTATATTGAGGCAAGAGAGGGTACAATAATAATCATGTCATACAAACTAATACATGATCCCATCTACGACAAGTAACATGCATAAAAATCTACATGGCTAGGCCGAAGCCCTTAGCCCAAGGAGAATTACTCACACATAGAGATAAAAAATAATAAACATTGTAATAGAGATCATAAGATTGATAGCAAATAGTCTTACAATGCCACCAATTGGAGAAGATATATACTATTACAAGTGGTGAAATATGGCTATGGTGGTGGAGAAGGGTTTGGAGATTAGATCTAGATCTATTCCTCCGGCATGGTGGCTTCTGGTGGCAGGGAGAGTTGTGGTCGAAAAAGTGAGCTCTTTTTCTCGTCGCCCGAAGCCTCTTTATATAGGGGTTCCTTTACGAAAGTTGTTCTGTTTGACCTAATGGAGTCGATGACAACTATACGGCCGGAATTTTATTCCCGTTGTATAGTTGGTCGTTAAGCCTTCTGGATCCACTTCACGGCTCCTGGTTTCTTTGACGTGTTGGAAATCTCGTATCTTTGACTTTTATGTTGTGATTCCCATCATTATACGTCATTATCTGCGCAGGAAAAATAGGAAGAAAGGATTGCATACCTCCTTTGATCATTAGGCATTAGTGGCATGGTTTATAGAGATATTTCATCAAAAGTATGAATAATATCTAGTTTAAATGTGAGTTTAGATGGCTATATTTCACAGCCATCAACCTCTCCAAGCTTAAACTTGATCGTCCTCAAGCAAGAAAACCAAAATCAAAAAGGAACTCAACATTTAAACTGAAATAACGAGATGATGATCTTACTCATGATTGGTAGTCTCATGTTTCCTCCACTTTATTAATCTGAAAAACTTCAGCATAGATAGAGTCACTACTGTAGATAAGCTTATAGCCTCTAGGTGATTAGTGACAGGAAAAACCATGCTTGTCACTAGTAAGTATTACCAGCGACAGGCAAGGATAAGCATGTCACTAGTAGAAAACACTAGTGACGGGCGTATAAAAGTAACTCCCACTAGTATTTTTTATGGAGACCAACTAAAAGAAAATTTTACTTAGTGACAAGCACCTATAAATGTCTGTCACTAGTAATTCTATGATTAGTGACAGACTCAAAATGTGTCTGTCACTAGCATTTTTTGCACGCTCATGTATGCCGCTTTAAATGAACCTTTCTCAAACAAATGAACACCAATTTCGTGAAAGTAACTTTTAACCGGTGAATGTCTTCTAAATCAGGTGAAAGCAGTATATTTTTAACCAATAAGATGTTTTAGCTTTTATGAAAGAAATGTATCCAGCCTTATTTTAATATGTAAGTTCACTCTAAATCTACACACTAAAAGATGTCTAAATTTATTCATTTTACATCGCGAGACAAAGGGAGTCTTGATATTGATCCTTTTCACAAGATCTTCAACCGTGTAATTTGGTGAAGGAGCATTGCTATAGTCAAGTTCTTCAGGATCCTCCATTTGAATTCTTATCATCTTGAGGTCTTCAACCGGATTAGGCTCAACTTTACCTGCAAATTTAGCTAGAATGAGAGTTTGACTCTCGGTTATCTTACCTAGCTATGCCTCAACAATCCTTGCCCTTTCTTGGAGGGCCTGTAAATCATTCCTCAAACTCACAGCTTGGTTAGATAATTTACCAAGCATAGTATCATAGTTCTCCTTTATCTTAACAAGTATATAGTTTTGCTCATTTTGCGAGTCCATGAAGGACTTAAGTGTTTCTTGGAGACTTCCATTACTTGATCCCATATTATTATTAGAGTTGCCTAATGTTTCTGAAAATTAGGACTATAGTTCTTCTTCCAGGCAGGGTTATAATTATTACGAGATATGAAATCTATTTCTTCAATATTTGATTCTAGGATAGCTCTTACCCGGGTTTCCTTACCTTTGACGGCTAATATGATCTCATCCAGCTTAGCATTGAGTTATTCATTTTCCTGAGGTGTGATGGAGTTAACCAATCTTCCATCCCGTGGTTGGGATAGTTCCTCATGCATTCTTTCATTCTCTCCCATGCAAGCTCTAGTGGCTCATGCTCTTCCTATCTAAAACCAGTAATATTAGATCTTAGTTGCATAGTCTTTGCAGGTGGGAAAAATTTAGTCATAAATAAATAAGTACACTCTATCCATGATGCAATAGTATTTTTAGGCAAAGATAGGAACCATTCTTTTGCTCTTCCTCTAAGGGAGAAAGGAAATAAGCGTCACTTGACCGCATCAGGGTCAACGTATTTAATGCGTCATCAACAGCAGAGCCTCCAAATTGATTTTGATGAACCAAACTTAAATAGTGGGGCTTAATTTCAGTCTGCAGCAGTAATTGCTGGCTGGGTAATAAGAGTATGCAAATAATCATTGTTGGGAGTTGCAAACTCCCCAAGCTTCTTTTCAACAATATTTCCTATGTTTTTGGGTTTTCTTTTTAACAAAAACTTATGATAGTAAAAACAAGAATTTAAAGACTAACTATTTTTGTTTTTTCAAATAAAGACTGAAAGCAAACTAATAAAATTAAAAACAAGAATTAAAACCAGCAAGGTTCCCACTAACCTTACCAGGATAGCTATTGCTTCCCTGGCAGCGGCGCCAGAAAAAGGGTTGATACCTTCGATCCGGATTACGGATATAGTATAGCTCTTTTTCCCTAGTAGACCTAGGTTATCGAATCCTCGGGAAGCAGAAAGCATAGTAAAGTTACTTTAATGGACATTTGGGAGTTTTAGAATTCTTTTTATGTTTTACAGGACCAAGAGTTTGCTGTCTTTTGTTGTTGTCGATGATGGAGAGAGAGGGCCTAGGGATTTCAGTTTCACCCGTAGCTGTGCAAAACATTTGATGGGAATAAAAGATAATAATAAATTATGCATGTAATTATTAGAGCAAGATAATTATATGTGGGCAGTGCATCCATAATTGTTATTGCCTCCGCAATCGCTTATAGCAATAACCTACTAGTCTCATCCATGAAAGAAAGAGAATTAATGATATGCATACTGATGTCACCGTTAATTCCAAGTAAATCCCTCACATACAGCCGTACTACCCTTTCTGTCACTTGGGTTTCCATCCTGCAGATTAGTCATTACTCACACTCCCTATACCTGGATCAATCCCCGGGGGCTTGGGTACTTGACAAGTCCTTAGATTGAGGCAAGAGAGGGTATAATAATCATCACGTCATACAAACTAATACATGATCCCATCTATGATAAATAACATGTAGATACTACATGGCTAGGCCGAAGCCCTTAGCCCAAGGAGAATTACTCACACATAGAGATGAAAACAACAATCATAAACATTGCAATGGAAATCATGAGATTGATAGTAATAGTCTTACAATGTCGCCAATTGAAGATGAGATCTGCTATTACAAGTGGTGGAATATGGCTATGGTGGAGGAGAAGGGTTTGGAGATTAGATCTAGATCTATTCCTCTGGCGGTATGATTTCTGATGGCTTGATGTGATCTGGTGGAGTCGGAGGTGGATTTTATCATCGCCCGGGGCCTCTTTATATAGGGGTCCCTTTACGAACGTTGTTCTGTTTGACCAAGCAGTGGCGGTGGCAACTATACGGCAGGAACTATACAGCCAAAATTTTATTCCCGTCGTATAGTTGGTCGTTAAAGCTTCTGTCTCCACTTCATGACCCCTGGTTTCTTTGGGTTGTTGGAAATCTTGTATTGTTTACTTTAATGTTGTGATTCCCATCATCAAACGTCATTATCTGCGCAGGGAAAAATAGAAAAAAAAGATTGCATACCCCTTTGATCATTAGGCATTAAGGGTTTAGAGAGATATTTCATAAAAATATGAATAATATCATGTTTAAATGTGGATGTGGATGGCTATATTTCACAGCCATCAATACCTACCAAGAGACCACTGCGCACACGACAACGAAGATCACCAAGAACGCCTGCATGAGCGTGCAACCTCAGGAGCAATGGGGATCCATCCTCCCCGATGTGCCATTTGTTCTAGAGAAGCCAATCTCGAAGACTAAGCGGCACATCAAGGCTTTGGAGGCACATCATAAGGAAGAACTGGTCTTTTGGGAGGCGGTGCGCCGACATCTCTTGAATTTGGAGAGCAAGAAGGAGCTAAACACTATGTTGGGAAGGTTTGTGGATGCAATGAACACTACGCACGCTGACTTGCACAAATCTCTCTGTCACATCTCTGCTTTGGAGGAGACCAACAGGAAGCATAGCGTCACCATAGTTCACGCCATCCCAGCACCATAAGAGTACCACCATGGTATCCATCGCAAGGGGTTATTTAATCCTACCTTGCTTGATTCCAAGCTTGGGGAGATTTATAACATATTGTAATCTATCTTACAAATTTTTAGCATGTTTACTTTTCCACATGGATATTAGTTAAATTCAAAGCTTTGCATTAGTTGCTTATTCAACTCCCTTGGAGAAGGAAGGGATTTTATCCAATGATTGTTCAAGCCTTTGTGATATTTGAAGCATTCTCGTTTTTTTGATTATGTTATTAGATGTATGAATTAGGATGAGTGTTATTATACTTGTACTTTGCGATGATTTTAGAGTCTTCCAAACCAATAGTACTACTATAATATGAGAAGAATTCTTGATAGCATGTTATAGTAATTTATTTGATTACAAAAGAAAGTATCCAAAGCAAAAGAATTATGAAAGCGATAAAAATAAAGAAGTGATCATATCAAGTAAATTATAGAGTGAGTACAAGTTGAGGTAGATACTCAAACCCACAATCTTGAATTGCTTCATACTTGACTTGGAAGTTAGTACCTTGTATTGATATGTTTTGAGTCTTCTCATGAGAATTAAAATATGTCTGGCTTCTTTACACAAGCAATACAAGGAAATAAAAATAAAATAAATATGAAGCTAAACATGTGTAAAGGATGATAGACATATACATGATCATGAGAGGAAACAAAATAGACCATACATAGTTTTGAATCCCAAGTGGATGTGCAAAGTCCTAAACTTGTTTGAGGTCACCTCGCAAACTCATTCAGTTGAACTTGATGATTGTAAGATATGCTAATAATTAATCTTCATGTGAGGTATTAGCACAAATGTGTGAAATCCTCCAAGTCATTTGATATGTGAAAGTGTGATAAAGCTCACGATGTGATTCTATATTCGATATTATAATTGTATGCTTCAAATGCCTCATGTATTTTAATGACTTGAGCTTCGTGAACACGATGACCTTGTCCTTTGAAGCTCCCATCTTGCTCGGGGACGAGCAAGAGTATAAGCTTGGGGAAGTTGATTAGTGCATTTATGAAGCATGTTTACCTTATGTTTTTGCATGAGTAATAGTAGGGTTTTAGTGTTGTACGGCACTCGTACACACCTTTTATGCATATTTTCATAGGATCCCGAAATATTGAGGCATTCATGAATATATCACTTTGAGTTATCGTATTAGAGAAAAATATGATATTTCTGAAGTAATAAAAGTCACTATTATGATTTACCACGCACCTGGGAGAAAATACATCTCGAAGAGAAGCTCCAGAAGGTTTAATGAGCATCGGTAATAGGCAAGCTGTTGGGGATATGATATATGGGTATCCTCATAGCATGTCTCTTATCCGACTAACCCGGGTGGCCCATAGTCGATGCATGGCCTATGGCTCACTGGCGCCCGATTAGGTGGATCAAGGAGGCCCATGCCGATAAAGGAAGGCTATGGTGGAGTCACCAACGCATCTTGAGCCTTGGAGTGCAAGATACACAAGACTAGTAATGAGGTGTAGAACTCTATAACCTGTCCGCTAGGACTTTTCCTGTAAACCTAGGACCGACGACTATATAAGTCGGGCCTATAGAGCCTTTAGGGCACAATCTCATACAACCGCATAACCTCGCTTGGTGAACATATCTGTAACTCGTCAGATTGCCATTATAGTGATTTATAGCGAGTAGGATTCCGCCACCGTTGTGGGATCGAACAGGTAAGTGTGTTACCTCGTGCACATCACAACCGCCTTACCCCACGTCTCTAAACACGCACCGTGAGGACCCCTCCATGGCGCATTACCGCAATAATACACGACAATTGGTGCCCACCGTGGGGCCAGAGGCGCTTCAGGCTCTTCAGCGGGCGAGGACCAAGATCTTCGCGGGAATCGGCGAAACCGTAGCCATCGGTCACGTTCTCTTCTCCGGCAACGTTCCGATCGTCCCTCCCGACGAGTTCTGGATCCCGACAAAGACGAACCCTACGCGGTGTCCCATCGTTCCTATCGGAGACATCCACCTCTTCATTGGCGAAACCTACTCGGGCACTAGTTCCCTGGGAGTCGGAGGAGCATCAAGACCCGCACGGACCGCCTACGGGCAGGATACATTCGCGGAAGGATCGATGTCGGATCTCTCCTTGGAGTTTGACGGCAAAGATCAAAAAAATTCAAGGCCCACCCAAACCGCCCCTGTGCAGGATATAAAGGTGGAAGATCACTGTAAATCCGCCGGAGCTAAAGATATAAAGGTGGAAGATCAAGCGCATAATTTGCTGTGGAGATTCCGACTTGGTTGCCCAGCAGGTGGATGGCACCTGGAATGCGCGGAACCCTATGATGGCGGCATATCACGACGAAGTGGACGAGATAGCCAAGAGCTTCTTGGGATACGAAGTCAAGTATGTGCCTAGGGAACAAAATGAGGCGGCTGATCTATTGTCTAAACTTGGATCAGGGCGCAAGCAAATTCCGCCAGGAGTTTTCCTAGAGCATCTACGCACACCATCCGTAAAGGGCGCCGACATCGACAACCCGGATAGAGTTGATTCTTTCGTCAACATGGTAATAAAGACCCCTCTGGCTTGGACAAAACTGTTCATGGAATATCTCGAACACGGAACTTTGCCCGACGACAAGGTCGAAAGACGGCAGATAGTGCGACGAGCAAAGGGTTATACCATAATCAATGGGCAACTCTACAAAAGGAGCACTACTGGTGTATACCTAAAGTGTGTTTCCCAGCTAGAAGGTATGGAAATCCTACGCGAAATCCATCTCGGAGATTGCGGGCATCACGCCGCTCCTCGATCATTGGTCACGAAAGCCTTCCAAAGAAGGATTCTCTTGGTCGACCATGACGGGCGACAAACTGGTTGAGGCGATGCAGGATGCGATGTTATGCCCGACAACCACATGTTCCTGCTGAAGAATTGCGAACAATACCAATAACTTGGCCGTTTGCAGTATGGGGGCTAGACATGGTGGGGCCGTTACAAACGGCACCATGTGGATTTATGCATCTGCTTGTAGCAGTTGACAAATTCACCAAATGGATAGAAGCTAAACCCATTAGAAAGCTTGATGGGGCAACTGACCTTAGATTTGTCCGGGATCTAGTGGTGAGATTTGGTCTCCCACATAGCATCATCACCGACAATGGAAGCAACTTGTCACTCGGAGAAGTGGAGGCCTATTACCGGGACAAAGGCATCCGACTTGACCTTGCATCTGTGGCACACCCACAATCCAATGGTCAAGTTGAGCGAGCCAATGGATTAATTCTGCAGGGAATCAAGCCACGTCTTGAGGCACCGCTACATAGAAGCTAGAGCACAGGCGGAATTGCCATCTGTGCTGTGGAGTTTACAAACTACACCTAACATATCCACCGGCTACACCCCCTATTTCATGGTATATGGAGCAGAAGCCATCCTACCTTCCGACATCCTCCACGATGCACCAAGAGTTGCCGCCTACGACGAAGATAATGCTGAAGAATCCAGACGCCTAGGTGTGGACCTTCTCGAGGAGGAGCGCGTTTTGGCATGCCAAAGATCCGCCATCTACCAGCGGCTCAGCTACCATAGTCGCGTTCGGCATCACTCGTTTAAAGAGGGGGATTTGGTGCTCCGACTTAAGCAGAAGAAGTCACACAAATTATACCCGCCATGGGAAGGACCGTTCATCATAAGCAAGGCGCTGCTCAATGGGTCTTACTACCTTGTCTACAATCGTGAGCTCAAGGATAGACCCAACGAGGATCATAAGCGTAAGCGACGTGACCTGGATGATGACTACCCAGAGCTTGATCGGCCATGGAACATAGCATAGCTACGTCCTTTCTACACTTAGCATTTTTTATCTAATCGTGTACCTCTTATATGATCAATGAAATAAAGCTCTTTGGTTCACTCATATTGCTGAGTCTTTTACCTCCTTTAGTGTTTATTTTTGGATCATATAAACCTTTCTGCACAAGCTTTGCGATTGCACTTGTGAAAAATTCCGACTACGGGCGTTAGCTTAAGTTTTCTGGTCTACACGTTCTTTGTTGTTTTTATGTGGATTCTGGAGTAGTGACTTTCGGCACTTATTGTCGGCGATTTTGTGCTCAGGTTATAGACGGTGCCATTGGGCATCATCACCTAAGCGCATGGTTCCGACAACGAGTCTTCCGACTCACGAAAAGTCAAACATAAAAACCAAAGTAATGGATAAGCCAACACTTGCTTAAAAAATATATACATACTGGGCATTAATTCTTAAGTAGCAGGATACGACAACCATTGTTTTCCGCCTTAAGATTACATCACCAAGTTTTTTCAACGCACATTCCAGAGGTGAAACAAGAATTACAAAGTGTTTTTCCTCCACAGGTGCAGGGACTTGAGGCCGCATCATCACCAGCCGGAGATTCACCCTCAGCGTCACCACTGTGAGGAGACTCGGAGGATTCAGGGTCAGCGTTGTCAAGAAAGTTCCTAGGCACTAAGACGTCGACGTCCACCAACTCGGTAACCCTGGTGTCATAGCCCGCGAGTGATGATAGGATGGCTTCGTGATCGATCTCCTTGCCGTTATCATCCATGTCGGGGATACCAGATGTCACTGTGTAGATGTCGGCACCTTCATAGTGTGCCTTCACCATGGACAACGCCATCCTAGCGCCAGCCCGTGCACATGAAGCTTTCCAACTTGCGACACGCTCGGGGGCTCGGCGCACAATCTTCGAGTACTTCACCATGGAGTCCGAGGCCTTGATATAAATTTGGAGGGGCTGGGCGATCTCCTTGGCTTGGGTGATGGCGGTGTTGATGAAGTTGCCGGCAAGAATCATGCATTCCTTGTCCGAAGGAGGCGAGCGGGTTAAACCTAGGGGCGCTGAAAATTCCGATAACTGAAGATGCTGGCCTTAGCCTGCCAGACGACGTCCGCCAAGGATTCTTTCTCTTGTTGGAGGAGCTTAAACACCTCGCTATGGCGAAGGTTTTGCTCATCGGCAGCTTGCTTTTGATCCTTTAGGATCGCAAGCTCCTCCTTCAAGCGATTGATCTCGGCGGAAGCGGAGTCCTGCAGGGCTTTCATGGAATCCTCGTGCATCTTCGGCATTTGTTCCCTCTCCTTCTTAAGGATCTTGTTCTCGTTGTCCAGCTGTTGGATGTGCTTGGACTACTCAACAATATCCTTGGCCTTGGCTACATGCTCTACAAGTCGGAGAAAACAAAGTACACAGTGAGTACTCGAAGAAGGAAGGCATAAAAGTAAGACGGAAATGCGCAAAAAATAAAACAGACTCTTGTTTTTGATGATTTGTTCCTTCAAGATGGCGGTTTTACCCTTTTCAGCTTCAAGGTCCGCGCACATCTTCTGGTACTTATCATTGGCCATGCCCCTCCGAGCATTCTCGTTCTGTGGAAACAAATACAAAGTCAAGTCGTTGTTTAGTCTACTTTGAGCCCCTAGTCGGAGATTTTCCATCTAGTTGCTCGGGGGCTACAGCGAGATTTTTTAACTTAGCAATATGCTTAGCTTTTCTTTAAGCATCTAGTCGGAGCTAATTCAGTTCTCAACTAGAATCTTGGGGGTTACAGTATAAAGTTTTAACTCGGAAAATGCTTAGATTTTCTTTGAGTATCTAGTCGGAACTAGTTCAGTTACAACTAGAGGCTTGGGGGCTATAACACTTAAAATTATGAACACTGCGTATGCTACTCTCAAAGCATCTAGTCGGAATAATTCATTCCATCTAAATGCTTGGGGGCTACAGTGAGAGTTTTTTCTAACTTAGTCACTCTTAGAGCATATAGATGCAAAGCCAATGGTTTTCCGTCTACATCCTCGGGGGCTACAGTGGGATACTCATATGAAATGCAAAAGGTAAAGTAAAACTTACAAGTGCGATGATCTTGAGGTTTATAGCACTCTCGGCCAGCAGCTTGCCAAAGGAAGCATTGTTGCTTCGCAAGATGTCTGCCTGACGGAGTAGCTCCTCCCGACCGCACGTCGGAGATGACGACACTCCTCCAGGAACCATAGTTATGCTACTCGGCGTAAGCACTGGGAAGATAATCTTCGGCAATTCTAAGGGTTTCTAGGGAGCGGAGGCGCCGCCTTCGGCAGATGTACCAGCAACCACCACCGCCTTTCCGCTATCGATGGCATCCTTAGCCGGAGCTTCAGCCATTTGAAGAGCAGCGCTCTCCTGCGTCGCCTGCTCGCTGACAACTGCGAGTTCGGTAGAGGTGCCAGAATCCACTTCCATGGCGGAAGGGCCTAGTGCCTCCTGGGCTTGGGAGCTTGTCGGAGCGGAGGAGGGCTTGACGACAGGATTAGCAGGGGCGATGGTGGGGGAAGAGTCGCGATGCAACATATCTTTGATATTTCTAGAAGCCCCGAGAGTCTTGGAGGACTTCTTGAGGCTGGTTGTGGCTTTCTTCCTGAAACATGCAAAATGCATAAGTACAGGCATGACACAGATAAACAAGGCAATGTCGGAGAATAAGAAGCTTACACTAGGGGGGCGCTTTGGCAAACATCCCGGTGGATTTCTTCTTTTCCGCCTCCAGGGCGGCAGTACGCTTTTTGGAGGCTCCACCCTCCGTCTTCTTTTTTCTTACCTCCGTCGGCAGCGTCAGAGGTGGAGCTCTTCCGCTTTCGCGCCAACGGGGCATCATCGTCGGACACGACCGTGACTTCCTTCATCTTGGGATCGTAGATTTGGGCGGCCAGGTTGCCCTCCTCTAGATCGCTAAGCTGTTAAGTAAGAAATCATTGTGTTAGACAAGATGATATTGGCAAGACGGAAAAACCGGAGTAATGTCATACACGGAAAATAAATACCTACCTTTGGGCACTTTCCATTTACGAACATGTCGTAGGTAAGGGTGAAGCCACGCTTCTTGTCCTTCACCTTGACGATGTCCTTAAGTCGGAACTTGACGGAGTCGCTCGAGAAGTTGTCCTCGGAGATCCGGAGGGTATCCCTTGATGCCCGGTGTACTCGTGCATAAGCTTCAGCGGTCTGCAGAGGTTGAATCCGCTGATGAACCACATGGCTAGGTCCAAGCCGTTCGGACCCGTCTCTACAAACCACTCGATCCGCCTTATTGCGAGAAGAGTTGAGGTCGAGGGAAGGGAGGCATGGGACCGCCATGTGGGACTTGATGGCTCCGTCCACAAAGTTCGGTGCGTTTCTCGGCCCGACAAAGGAATGTCGGGCCGTGAAGTCGTCACGCCAATTGCATCGACCCGTGCCGGCGATGTCGGGGAACCGCCGACCAGGTCGGATCTTGAAGCTTATGGTGCGCGGTTTAAGCTCCTCCTTGTCGTGTCCGCTTCACGTTTGACGGTGAAGAAGTACACAAACAAATCTAACCTAGGCCTAATCCCTAGGTAACCCTCACAAAGTGTCGCGAAGTTGCTAAGCACTAGGATGCTATTGGGGGAAAGGTTGTGGGGTTGGACCTTGAAGTGATTCAAGACGGACAGGAAGAAGTGGGAGATGGGCAGAGAAACGCCGCGTACCAATTGCGCCTTGAGGTATACTTTCTCTCCGGCTTGGGGAGGGGTTCACTCGCCGCGGCCACGCCAGCGACCCCTCCGTCATGAGGAGGTAACCCTCAGACCATCTCTTGGATGTCGCGGCGGTGATCCGAGCGCCACGCCTTTGTCGATCGGCACCTCTTCCAGGGGCTCTAGCGCCGCTAGGTTATGGTCGCCGCCGGTGGTTTCTATCACCGCCGATGCGGGGATGACCAGACCCCAGGGCACGATTCTGGCTTCGCCGCGCCATGTTTCGCCGACGCCATTGATGGGGATGAACTGCTGCTAGCCATGGAGGAGGGAGAGGACGCGACTGGTGCAGAGGGAGAAGCTAGGGTTTCTCGAGGTTTTCTCGGAGAGCTCCAGGAGGCGCGCGGCTGCAGGAAGAAGATGATGGCGCGAGAGAATGGGGTGAAACAGTGGCAAGTGTCCCACGGTCACTATTTATCTTACTCTGCGTCAAGATTCGTGCAGCAAATCAGACGGTTGCCGCGTAGACGACGTGTTCGTGAACGTGCGCGGTAATTTCGCCACGTCTCCAACCGTCGCCGCCAACGGTTCGTAGCGCTCGCGCGGGGAAATCGGATATGATTGCGTTCTCTGCATGTGTGAGTTATGAGGCGTCGCTGACCTACAGCCTAAGTCGTCATAATTAACATGGTAGATGAGTCGTCCCATCGAAGATTCCGGCATGGACGGATTTAATCCGACAACGGGAGCGTACGATGGAAGATTCAGCATTTCTCCGACTAACTCATAAGAAGACGAAGAAAACCTTTGCAGGGTTCTTTGGGAGGACTACAAGATGTTGCTTGACGGTTTGCCGACATCCATCTAGACGGAGCATTCCACGGGAAGAGGCAAGACGGCGCAAGATCTCGGAGTTCTCCGGGGGCTACTGTTGGGGATATGCTATATGGGTATCCTCATAGCATGTCTCTTATCCGACTAACCCGGGTGACCCATAGTCGGTAGCATGGCCTATGGCCTGGGCGACCAGATTAGGTGGATCCGAAGGAGGCCCATCTTGGGATAAAGGAAGGATACGGTGGAGTCACTGAAAGAGCATTTTTCTAATCCCTCTGATTTTGATGTTTGATAACAGTACATTTATCGATTTAACCGTGTACTAAGTTTATCACAGGATTGACAAAAGAAGGCACAAGTCATGGCATAGCAGTTTTCCCCTTGCAAAACTTGTGTCAACCGGTATCTGGGACACAACCGGTACTACCGCTTGACACCTAAGACGGTTCTAGTACCGGTTGGCACCGATCAAAGAGAGAAGGGTGAGTACTAGTCGGTGCCACCGTACCGCGAATGACTGGCCCAACCGGTGGTACCTGTGACTACCGCTTGAGGCGATCGTCATCTCATCATCACTGCATCTTGACTAGCACCCTCCTCTCCGTTTGGTCAAGTACCAGTACTTGGGACCAACTACCGCCTAACCCGTAGTACTGATGACGTCCGTACTACCGCTTGGGGTAGTACCGCAGGAGGTATCGCCAAGACCGAAGATTTCAAGGACAAGGTCTCCACCTACTTGGTCCCAGATCTTGGCCGGTAGTACCTCTTGCAAGCGGTACTACGCTTGAGTACTACCGATCATTTAATGCTCAACGGCCACCTATTTTCGTGGAGGGTATAAATACCCCTCCACCTACCTTGGGACAAATTGCTCAGCACATTAAAGTCATTGCCCACCATTGGAGTCCATTGGAGCCACTCAATTTCGCAAGATCTCATCATCCAACCACCCAAAGTCCTTGATCTTTTGGGATTCGAAGGAGGAGTCCCCGATCTACTACTTCACCAAAAGAGATCTTCATTTCCCCCTCATTTCATTGAGGCCCCCTTGCTCTAGTGTTTTGTTGGAAACCCTAGCTCGTGTTTTTGTTCTTACAAGCTTGTCTTTGATTGCTTTGACAGCTTGCTTGTTCTTGGGAGCCTCCGATTAAGTTGTGGATGTGTGCCTCAAACTTGTAACGGTGCCGGATTCCACCTTGAAGGTTGCCGATATAGTGGAAGGTGAATCGATCCCATTGGGGTGAGATTCATCGGAGAACAAGGGAGGCCTCTTGTGGCGTTGGTGGTTTGAAACCACCCCCTCTCCAAACGAGCGTATTCCCCTCAAAAGGAAGGAACTACGGGAAACAAATCCTTGTGTCTCCGCGTCCACTTTTCGGTTACCTCTATCCTTTACCGCACCTTACTTGCTTGTTACTACTTTGTGTTGTGGTAGCTCTTGCATTTTGTCATATAGGTAAATTCACCGTAGTTGCATTATCTAGAGAATTTACCTTATTGTCAAACCTTAATTTGAAAAAGAAGAAAATTTGAAGTAGCACCTATTCCCCCCCCCCCTCTAGGTGCCCATACGATCCTTTCAATTGGTATCAGAGCCTCGTCTCTTTATTCGGGCTTTACCGCCTAAGAGAATATGGGTAGCCAAGAAGGGGAAGGTGGTAGTGAGTCAACTCCGGTGACCATGGAAGATCTCAGAAACTTGGAAACAAGATTGAGCTCTTCCTTGGTCAACGAAGTCAAGAAGATGCTTGAGCAACTTCTTAAAGACAAAGATGGCTCATCACCCCTTCCTTCAAGAGGAACTACCATCCGCACCTAAAGGGAATACTCGGTATCCCCAAGGTATGGTGGTAGGGGATAAACTAGACACTACTATTTCCTCCACACGACTGATGGGGGAAGGGCGAGCACCGTGACACTTGGTACTCTCCGATCCTCCCATCCCTCACCCTCATGTGTACAATAGAGGTGACCCACCTAAGCTTGAAGAGTCTGCTACTTTTGCTCAATGGCAATCACTAATGAGAACTCATATGCAGCTCTTGCATTGAACTATGGAACATCATCGAGCATGGACTCTTTATTGGGGATCAAACAACTTGACAAGAAGAGAGGTCAGCAGTCAACTCAATGCCAGCTTTGCATATGATTCAACAAGGATTGGGAACAAGGATTATCCACACATTGAGCACTTTAGCATTGCCAAGGAAGCACAGGATGCTCTCACTGTGTTGTTTGTTGGAAATGAGAGTATGAGGAGGAACAGATATGATGCTCTAAGCAATGAAGCCGAAGGTTTCTACATGAAAGAAGGTGAAGATCACGAAGACATGTATCGAAGGCTCAAGACCACCGCCACTGCTTTTAGAAATGTGGGTGCCTCACATGTGGATGATGCATGGATAAAAAGGAAATATGTGAGTGCACTCATGCCTTTTGAGCCCACCGACTTGAAGAGCCTACAAGGAAGACACAACTACCATCTCATGACCTCAAACGAAGTTATGCAAGAGATGGCCGCTTTCAAGGTAGCCGCCAAGAACGCCAAAGATGCCCGTGCTCTCGGTATGAGCAATGTGGTCAATGTTGCTTTAAAGGCCAAAGTTGTGAACTTTGAAGATGAAGATGATAGTGATGAAGGCCTCTCCTTGGACCATCCCGATGATGTCAAGATTGCTCATAGTCAATATATGGCTTTCTATGCAAAGAACTTTTGGAAGAATCCCATAAAGGCCAAGATGGAAATGCAACGGAGAAGCAATCCAAATGGGAAAAGAGAATGCCACTAGATTGAGAACTTGCTTCAATTGTGGTGACCGCTACCACTTTGTCGCATAAAGCCCCTATGAGAAGAGGGAAGATAATGGTGGGAAGCTTGTGTTGAAGAAGACTCTCAAGGCACCCTACAAGAAACCTTCACAAAAACAACCCCATCAACAAGAAATCGGGAGAAATTGTCTTGATCACTCATGAAGAATACTCCTCCGATATTGGACGATGATGAAGATGAGGAAGAAGAAGAAACCTCACATGGTATGGCTGCTCTAGCCACCACCTCTACTCCGACACTCTCACTCTTGACTCCAAATGAGAACTCTTCCTCCAAGGACGTCACTTGCCTTATGGCAAGAGGAACGGAGGTATCCTCATCATCCCACTCTACTCAATTAGATAATGATGAAATTAATGATGAAATGTCTCTTGATGTTAAAAAGGAATTAATTGCCTTTGATGAGTTCATGACTAACCTAGAAGGTGATGCTAAACTACATTTTGGGAACATCTTAGATCAACTCTCTCACACTCAAGAGCTTCTAGATGTTAGATGTAAACTTGGGCATGAACATATGATTGAACTAGAGGCGTTAAGCAATGCTCTAGAAGAAGAACAAGAGACTAGGTTGTCCCTTGAGTCAAAACTTGAAGGGCTTGATGAGGCCAATGACATTATTGTTAACAAACTCATTAAAGAGCGTGATCATGCTATTGCCAAATACAAAAGAGCTAAAAAGGACACGGTTGAGTTTGGTGTGGTTCATGAAAAACTTGCCGAGGACTTTAGCTTGCTTAACAAGGCCCACAAAGCCTTGGAGAGTGAACTCTTGTCTCTCACAAAGTCCCATGAAACGCTTCAAACTCAATTGGCCAATATTCCTTCACCTAGTAACTTCATTCCATCGAGTAGCACGACTATCCTTGAAGAGAATGCTAGGTTGAAGGGGGTGCTTGCAAAGACCACATTTCCACAAGGTAACAAGTCTATTGATGATCTTTTGAGAAAGCAAAGGCGTAGTGGAGATAAAGGGGCATTGGTTTTGTCTCCAAAACAAAGAAGAAGAAGGACAAGCCCGCACAAGAGACCAACAAGACCATTGTGGGAAGTAAGACCACAATTGGCAAAACTATGTCTCATGACGATTTTGCGGGAAGTGCTAACCCTCACTATGTTCTAATGCGTGATTACTATGGTGATGTGTATGCATAATATGTTGGTCCGTATGATGGTTATATTGCTTGGTCTATTTGGGTTCCCAAGACCCTTGTTGCTAACAAAAGAGGACCCATTGAAAAATGGGTACCTAAAAACTAGCTTGATCTTTTGTAGACCTATGCTTAGGAGGTTCAAAATGGGTGCTTGATAGTGGTGCACTTGTAATATGACCTAAGCTCGTCTATTGTCAAGGACTTGGTGTCAAATGAAGATCAAATCACGTCACATATGCCGACAAGTCTCGGTAATGGGTTTCGGAAGGTAGTGGTGGCTCACGACATTACACTCGTGAGCGTCATGCTTGTTAAAACCCTTGGTTACAATTTACTTTCTGTCTGTGCACTTGGAAAGATGGGCTTTGCCGTCTTTATTGATAATGATATTGTGGTCCTCATGTGGAGCAAGTCTCTCAAGGTCGCTTTTGTTGGGTACGTCGAAAATGACTTGTATGTGGTGGACTTTTCGGGCAAGCCACCAGGTCCGATGTGCTTATCTGAAAGGCCGATGTGGGTGGCTATGGCACCGCTGACTAGCCCATGTCAATATGAGAACTTTGCAAAGTCTCCATAAAGAGGGCCATATTGTTGGACTAAAAGAAAATGTTTCCTTTGCCAAAGATCGTGTTTGCAGGGCATGTGTTCTAGGGAAGATGCATGGCGCTCCTCATAAGCCCACGAACCAAATCAAGTCTAACAAGATCTTGGAACTCCTTCATGTGGACCTATTTGGTCCTCCATCTCATACAAGCCTTGGTGGGAAGAAATATTGTTTGGTGATTGTTGGCGACTTTTCAAGATACTCTTGGGTTTATTTCTTCAAGTTGAAGAGTGAAACTCAAAGGACTTTTATCGACTTCATCAACTTGGTTCAACGGCAACACAATGTTCCGTGTTGATCATAAGAAGTGACAACGGCACCAAGTTCAAAAACTACACCTTGAATGACTTTCTTAGTGATGAGGGATTAAGCATCGATTCAGCATACACCCCTCAACAAAATGGTGTGGCGAAAGTAAGAACCGGACTCTTATTGAGATGGCTAGGACCATCTTTGGCGGAGTTTAAATCTCCATACAACTTCTGGGCCGTCTCTCCACCGCTTGCCATGCTTCAAACCGGCTCTACCTCCGCAAGAAAATCAACAAGACTCCATATGAGATACTTACGGTAACAAGCCCAACATATCTTATTTCCGGGTGTTAGGTTGTAAGTGTTTCTATCTCATCAAAGGTGTTCGTTTGTCCAAATTGAATCTAAAGCATTAGAGGTATTTTTGTTGGCTATGGTCTCGAATCTCACACTTATAGAATCTATGACAAGCTCTCGGAGTTGTCATAGAATCTTATAGTGTGACCTTGAAGAATATGATGGTCCCAAGGGGGGCGTGTTGATGCTTGTGATGCAGATGTTGAAATGCCTCAGGATGCCATAGGAAGAATGGGTGTGGGTTATATCCGCCCCATTGAGGAACCCCTTATGGCGGAGCGAGAAGAACTATGCTCCACTCAGTGGAGCCCTCATCTTCAACCTCAACATGCTCCATCTACCGAGGAGGATGTTGACTCAAGCCATAGACAAGATGTGGACCCTCAACATAGTGATCATTGTGTGAACTCTAGTCAAAGGGAACGTGATCCATCTGATGGGGTGTCAAGTGGAGTCAAGTCAATTTGCCAAGGAAGATCCATCCAAGCTGTTTTGAGGATACTCAAGTTGAGGCTAGAAGAACACTTGATCAAGACCAAGGTCAATCCGTGCCTCCCAATAGAGAATGAATCCAATAATGATCAAGGTCAAGTTGATGGTCAAGGCGAGGATCAAAATGATGAAGAGGGTCCTCCAAGAAACAACAAGGAGATCCACGCTCGTCATGAAGCTAGAAAGGAAAGAATGTTGGAAATAAGAGACCACTCCCAAAATGTTGTTGGAGATTTAAGGAAAGGTATTTCCACACGAGCACAATTGAAGAGGTTCAGTGAACATCAAGCTCACATTTCCATGATTGAACCAAAGAAAGTGTGGGAAGCTCTTGAAGATTCGGATTGGTTAGAAGCTATGCACAAAGAGCTCAACAACTTTGAGAGAAACAAAGTGTGGAAGTTAGTGGAGAAGCCAAAGGATTGCTGCAATGTTATTGGAACAAAGTGGATATTCAAGAACAAGCAAGATGAGCATGGGATTATTGTAAGGAACAAGGCTAGATTGGTTGCACAAGGTTATTACCAAATTGAAGGCATTGATTATGGAGAGACTTATGCACCGTGGCTGCCTTGAGTCCATCCGTATCCTTCTTGCTTTTATGCACACCATAACTTTAAGTTGCAACAAATGGATGTAGAAAGTGCATTCCTTTATGGTCCCTTGAATGAATTGGTATATGTCAAGCAACCCCCGGGATTTGAGGACCCCAACTTCCCAAACCATGTCTACAAACTTGATAAGGCGCTCTATGGGCTCAAGCAAGCCCCACGCACGTGGTATGAGCACCTTAGAGAGTTATTGTTTGACCGTGGCTTTGAGGTTGGGAAAATCGATCCCACTCTTTTTACTAAGAGAGTTAATGGGGAGCTTTTCGTATGCCAAATCTATGTTGATGATATTATCTTTGGCTCTTCTAACAAAGCTTTTAATGATGAATTCTCAAAGCTTATGACTAGTAGGTTCCGGATGTCCTTGATGGGGGAGTTGAAAGTATTCCTTGGGTTTGAGATCAAGCAAGTTAGAGGAGGAACATTCTTCAATCAAGCCAAGTATACCCAAGATATGCTCAAGAGATTCAAAATGCAAGATTTGAATGGAGCCCCAACTCCCATGGCAACAAAGACTCATCTAGAACAAAATCCAAATGGTAAAGATGTGGATCAAAAGGTATACCGGTCTATGATTGGTTCTTTGCTTTACCTTTGTGCATCTAGACCCGATATTGTGTTGAGTGTAGGTGTGTGTGCAAGATATCAAGCGGCTCCTAAGGAAAGCCATTTAATGGCGGTCAAGAGAATCTTCGATATTTAGTTCATACCCCATTTTATGGTCTTTGGTACCCTCAAGGCTCAACATTACGCTCTTTGTGGATACACGGACTCGGATTAGGCGGGAGACAAGGATGATAGAAAATCAACATCTGGGCTTGCCAATTCCTTGGTAGGTCCTTGATATGTTGGTCTTCTAAGAAGCAAAATTGTATTTCTCTCCACCGCGATTTGAAGGGTATGTTCTTCTTGCTAGTCGTGCACCCAATTGCTATGGATGAGGCAAACTTTAAAGGAATACGGTGTCCATTGTGACAAAGTGCCCCTTCTATGTGACAATGAAAGTGCCATCAAGATTGCATACAACCCGGTGGATCACACAAGGACAAAGCATATTGAGATTCGACATCACTTTATTAGAGATCATGTTGCTAGAGGTGATATTGATCTATCCTATGTATCAACCAAAGATCAACTTGCCGATATCTTCACGAAGCCACTTGATGAAGCAAGGTTCTGCTACTCGAGGAATGAACTAAATATCATAGATTCTAGGAGTTTGACTTGATTATCTTGCACTCTCACCTAATTCTCGACCCATGTTTGGTTTAGGTGTAGGCATGGAAATAGGGGGAGTGCGGTCCTAATTGATTGGACTATCCTCCCCCATTATGCATAAATTAAACAAAAATCATTCCTCTTAATATCATTTTGTGATATGTGAGCTCAATGATGAGTTTTAATGGACCCAAGATATATCTTCGTGGTGCCAAGCCGAGTATACTCAAATATGGTGGCCTAGGCCGCCCCTCTCAATCGAGAGGTTGGATGCTTACTCATGTTTGTCACTTGGTTGTTTTGGTCTTCACTCTTATTTGCCATCTATTTGAAGTGTCTTCGTCCTTCTTAGTCTCGTGCACTCTAGTTTGGTATTTAGTTGTTTCCTCCATTTGGTTTTAGAGTGCATGTGCTTCTCAGCTCTCTTGTGTAACTACCTCGGTGAATTACGCTCCTAGTTACAAGCCTGGATGAGCGGAAATGGTTGAAATAGTACGGTGGGGCCCAAATGCCACTCACAGGTAGACCTTTCGGCCGTCCCAACCATTTCCAAACATCGGGACAAGAACGGGCGTAATCGGCAGCGAAGGATCAACTACATACACAAATGAGTATGTATGCAAGCCACCATACAACGATACATCGAGCCATTCCAACTAAAAGAAAAAAATATATATAGCATACATCCAAAGATTCAAATGTCCTAGACATATATAATAGTTTAGGATATCTCCTCATACATCAAACATCAGTATCGGTAGGCGGCAAACAAGATCCGAGTGCGGATAAGAAGCAAATCGGCATAAGATGCCCCTTAAGATAAACACATCCCGCCCAGATCTCACGGATCCCCGTTCGAAATCTCTACACGAATGATCGTTGCCCACATCGTCTCCTCCACCCAGATCCATCTTGTGAGTGTACCTGTTCATCTGAATCAAATAATTTATCGTGGTGAGACCCTAGGTTTTCGGCAAGTCTTTATGCCTCTAAAGGGGACACAACACAGGGTGGCGCAATTGCAGAAAAGATAAACCCTAACAATTCTATAGATACTGCTAACCATCCGCCTAACCAAAGATGAGCGGATGTCCGTGAATTAATAAGCAGTTATAACGATATTAACAGATCCATCCTCCTCCTAACACCAGCGAGGCGGACGAACAACCCCCATCCATTGGCGGTTTTATTATCCATTCCATGAGTGTTGCACTATTTACTAGTCGATTATTTAGTCAAGTTAAAAGCGGTACTTTAGTTATGCTTGTCTATGATCGAAGAAACGTGCTCCAAGTCGTCCATAACCGCGGACACGGCTTTGAAAGTTTTACCTGAGGGTGCACAAATAACAACACACTCGATCAACCTCGGAAAAACCAAATCAAAACCCAGAGGCCTTCACGACAAAGCAATCACAGGATTGAGAAATATTTGAGGCCACCCCATTAAGTATATCATAGCGAAGTTAGTGACTCGAGACGGACTCAAGGTTTGGGTGGGCGGTAACATTGGGAACCGAAAGTGTGGTGGGCTTGTCGATACAGCAGCGTGTCCCGATCCTAAACAGTACAGGTGCTCCTCGCACAATCGTAAATAAAGCAGTAAAGCATGACATAAGTACAGGATAGTAAATAAAACCTCAAACTAGTTTGTGGCCCCAAGAAATAAGAATGAATCAAGCTCTGGCTCAGGGGGGGGTCCCATAAGCCTCCCGGATATGGATAGCGCGAATATTCAAGGAACAGGAATCAAGTACTCGGGGTCCTACGGGACACAAGTGGGCAAGAAAAACCAAATAGCAGATATTGCCCACCGATGCCACTTTCATTAGTTATCCCATTACTACTCAGGTTAAGTTGTTTAGGTACCTCGTTATCCATCAGACACTCACATACCCTACACATGTTGTTCTACGACTCGCATGGCTCAAACAACTCCTGTAGTAATGGCTCATGGGGTGGAGGAACAAGCTTCAGTGGGGTTTAAAAGTAAAGGCTATGCAATACTTGGGATTCAGTCTAATGTAGTCGCGACTCAATGATGCAAGAATAAGATAGAGGCAATAGGTACTATATGTATGCAAGCATGTGGTAGTGCTTGCCTGGCAGCTCAGTTGAAGCGAGAGAAGGATCTGGGTAGTGCTCCTGGGTTTCTTGATATATCCCACCTTTCGTCTGATATTCAAGAAGAACCAAACAAACAAGGGCCAACATAAATAAAGTGCACAAGCATACGAATAAGATGCGACAAGCAAACAATCATGACATGATGAATGATGCACAATTTGCATGGCAATAAAGTAGCATGGCATGGGTGAGGTGTGGAATACAAGAAATAAGCATCTTATTGAGTTTTGGCCACATTTTATCCTCAAATAAGTTGTTGTTTACATTATATTTATATGATGCATGCTGCAATTCAGATCATGGAATGCATAAACAGAAAGGTCTCGTCGATCTAAACATTTTAGACATATCATTTGTTAAATTTGGAGTTATAAATCAAAAGTTATTAATTTATTAAGAAAAGGGCATTTTATTGTAATTTTAATCAACTTGGAAATTAAAGTGTCCAAAATATATTTTGGATGGCATATTTGAAATCCTCACATTTTTCTGATTTGAAAACATATATTATTTGTATTATTTGGAATTATGACTTTAAATTTATTTTAAAGTCAAAATTAGTCAAATTAAGTCAAAGTCAAAGGTTTGACTATTTTAAATCAATTCTAAAAATATTTGATTAAAGATTTGAATTGACATTCAAAAACAAAACATATTTCATATAAAGTTTGAATTCAAATTCCTAATCATTTGAAAGTTATGAATTAGTTTGTATTTAAACAGATTTGAAATTTGAATTTGAATTTGAAATAATTTGAAAAGGTTTGAATTTAAAACAGATAACAACAAATACTTTTTACTCGAGCAATCCTAGCCCTTTCAGCGACAAATGGGCCCAGTCTTGACTTGGCATAGAGGATGGGTGGGGTAGGACCGGGTTAGGAGCAGAAGCTCGAGTCTATCCTACAAAACTTCTCATTGGGTTGGTTTGGGGGATCGCGGGTTGGGAAGGAAAACCACAGGGCCTAAGTAGAAAAGCTTCGGGAGGATCGGTTTAGTCAATTGCACTTTACTTATAAAAGCGCTAGTAGCCGATGATCGGAGGAAGATGGTGGCGAATGAGTCAGATCTTGAGAGCTGTAAAAGCGAAGTTGTAGAGGAGGTTCTATGCCTATTTCTCCTTAAGGGACCATCACAGAAAAAAAGGTGGAGCAGCGTTAATCGTCGATGAACATGGGCAGATCCACAAGTTAGGGTGACGGAAAACTTGCAAAGACGCGGGATCGGCGAACTTTGGAGGAAGATGGCGAGCAATATACTACGAATTTCGCCATGATGCAAAAATGAAAGATGAAGGGGGATGATAGGGCTACAACTTCCATTTAGCAAGCTCGCACGGAGGCGGACCACAGCAACCGGAATCTGCGAAAGAACAGAGGGGTGCGCTAGGGTTTCGCTGCTGCTGTCATGGCAGCGGCGGCCGTCTTGTAGCGTCTTGATTCTGGCGCGGCGTAGAGTCGGTGGCGTGGCGTGGCTACGACTTCAGGGAGGTCGACGTGAGCCGGAAGGAGGCGGCGGCGGCTCACCGGGAGGTGTCGGGGCGGCGGTGGCGGCAGGACCACGGCGGCGGACGGCAAGAGCGAAGAACACAGCCTTCTCCTCCGTGCTCCAGTGCGTCGACTTGAGGTCCTAAGCGGCTCCGGGCCAGTGGCGCTCTCGGTAGACAGCTCATGATCGAGGAAGGTGGTGAGGCTAGGGTTTAGATGGGGCCATGGAGAAGGCCATGATGGGCATGGAAGGAGGGGAGGGGCGTTCTTTGGTGGCATCTGGATGGGGATAAGATCGGGAAGGGGAACCTGACACATGGGGCTGGTGGTGGCTTTGCACAAAGGTGAGGAGGGGGTGATCGGGTGGTCTCTCTCTTTCCCTCTCTTTTCTGTCTTGTAGCCGAGAGAGGGCTAGGGAGGGACCAAGGGAGGTGGCGTGGTGGCCTGCCTGGCAGAGAGAGAGCAAGAGAGAGGAGAGGGGAGGCGCTCGGGTAGGGTTAGAGGGTGGCCTCGGGTTAGGTTAGAGGGGGTGGTATGGTAGATGGTGATAGTGGGTAGGTGATTAGGGTTAGGGTTTTAGATAGAGAGGAGGGTTTAGAGAGAGAGGGTGATGGGGTAGATCATGGTGGTGGTAGGGTTTAGAGATAGAAATAGAGAGAGGGGAGGTTTAGGGTAGGGTGATGATGTGCGCAAGGTGATGGTTAGAAGAGAGCAAGAGATTAGCTAGAAGAGGCATATGGTGGCCAAAAAGAGAGTGAGATAGAGAGGGTTGTGTAAGAGCAAAGGAAGAGAGTTAAAGAGAAAAGGAATACTCCACTTTAAAATCCGAGAAAATAAAACCCAAGGAAAAGAAGATGGTAGAGATCTTGCATGGCCCATGCATGAGTAGTAAATGCCATGTTTAAAATATTGTGAAAACAAAATAATAAGCATGGCCTTATTCCTATGCATTACCCAAAATGTGGAGTAAGCCAAGCAAAAGAATTTAAAGGAAAGTTCCAGATGGAGTAGATGGATATGATCACATTTGATTATAGTTGGGACTTGCTAGTGTGTATATTCCACTAGATGTTTAATAGTCCCATAAATATCCCAACATGAGCATAAATCCATGATAATCCTTATGAAAGCTAGGAAAAAGGAGCACTACTCATAATGCATGCAAAGGTGGCTCCACATATCAATAATGTGAAAACAACATGATGCATATATGAGAGCATGTGGAGATAGAATTGGATCCATCCCAACCCACATGAGCTAGAGGTAAAACCAAATAAAGTGCAAAGCTCATATATGGTGGAATGGTGGAATGATGGGGTGATGACAAGAAAGGTGGTGGAGTTGAATAAAAGATATGCCCCCAACTCAACTTGGGCATTTAAACAATATATCAAGAACCAAATACAATATCAAGATGCAAATACAATTAACAATGCATATGAGAGAAGAACCAAATCAAAAGGGTTTTATATGATGCTCAAATGCAAGGTGGCATGATGACATGAGCATGATATAATGATGATGCAACAATTATATATATGAAGTAGCCATTATATTACTAGACCAAGTAGCATTACAATTGTTAGACAATTGGGATGCTACATCTTGTCTTAACCCAAGCCTCTGTACTCCCTCATGAAAACCCTCTCTCTTCCCGCACAAGAATCATCCTTGATCCCTGGCTTTAGGACTCAGATGGAACCGGTACTACGGATGTGAGCGGTACTACACTTTGGAAGTTCAGGTCATGTCTGGCAAACTTCTCCGAGCAGTACTACCGCCAGGTGTCGACCCTCTGTAACCGGTACTACGGTCGTAGAACCCAGTACTACGCTTCAAGCGGTAGTCTGGCTCAACAACCCAGTACTACGGTTGATGGTTCAGTATATAAGGGCGTGGGGAGGCACCCTCGGTGCCTCATTATTTCCCACTTCCTGTCTTACTCACGTATACCGAGATCTTGAAGGCCGGAGCTCTGCGCCCTCCCTCCGGATTCCCCTTGGATTCGGCCTCCGGGCAAGCTCCCACTCCCTTCCACCGCCATGGATCCCGGTATAACCGTCCCTCCTCTTCTTGTTTAATTTCCCCATTAGATCTAGGTTTTGACTTAGATCCGTGGAGAAATTGACTACTTGCAAGGTTGTACTGCCATATTATTCCTTGTTACCGCGTAGGATCTTCAATTTAACAGTATACATTGTCAATTTGGGCGTTCCATCGATCGACAACTGTGCCGCTCAACGGTAGTCTGGAACTTTTTCCGTATTACTGCACCTGTACTACCGGGTGTCAGTCCGTAATCTTGGTCCACTCGCCGTGTTCTGCTCAAACTTGTAGATTCTCTCGGTGCCTTCTTGATTCTTGTGTCCTTATCTCCGTGCTTTCCTCCCTCGTGCTTTCACGGATGCAGGTGGTTCTCGGGGTGCAGGCGCTCAAGTCGGCCGTGAGATTGTTGAGGAAGAGCGAGTCCGAGGAAGAAGTTATGCCTCGGCCTGGGCGTCGTTCAAGTTGCCTACCACTCGAGGTGGTCGTGGGGGTCATGAAGGGGCTACTGGCGCTCGGTGGGCGTGGCAGCCTCCCCTCGCCCCCTTCCACTGGGCATACCAAGAGTCTCACTCTGGGCCATCGGGTCAAAGACACTCTCGACATCTCGAGGCGAGTTTAGGGCTCTCCGTCTGACAATGCATACTCTCACAGGGGGGCGCGTTAAGGCGGACGGTCTTTTCTATGATGACTTCCAAGGCGTGTGTACCACGAGGTTCTTATGACCAATACCCGGTGGTGGTGCCTCGGCGGTGGATTGACTTGGGCCACATTGACAAGAACTCGACTACTTTGGTGAAGCTAAAATGCTCAAACCTTGGTATGCTCCCCATTATGCGTTTCGGCATGACTATGATCCCTGCTCATCTGCCGGTTTATGCCTTTGCTCACTTCCACCCGGCGCTCGGAAGATTACATGGATGACTCAAGGTGCGATCAAGGAGGCTACACTTGCGGAGTTCTTTGCCATATTGGGGTATGAGGATCGCGGTCGGGCGTCCCTTGTGGTTTCACGCCACATGCGGGAGAATCCCTCCAAAAAGGATGTTCTCCGACCTTTGTATATTCGAGGCCGTGGGATTGCTGGTAAAATCAAGGATCTCCTCCCCACTTATGACATTCTCCATCGCATTTTCCGTGAGACTGTGGCTCCTCGTGCGGGCAACAAGGACGAGATTCATGGCTTCTCCGTTGACTTGCTGTTCAACACCTTCCTCAACAGAGAAACCGGTCAACCTCTTGATGTGACAGACTACATTTGGAATGAGCTGGTTGCCGCTGCACACACTCGGGGGGTTCCACCTTTTGCGCCTTACATTATGGCCCTCATTGTGTCCAAGTGCCCCGTCGTTGCTCGGATGCTCTCCACTCGCTCTCTTGTTGTGCACAAGCCAAAGGCACTCAAGATCAAGGTTCATGCCAAACCTCGCGCTGCACCAGGTGAGGAGGATGAGGATGAGGATGACTCTGAGCATGCTGACAGTGGTCATGACCATGACTTTGAGATCTCTCGCCGCAAGCACGCCAAGCCCTCTTGGGCCAAAAGGATGGAGGTCAAGCTCAAGAAGATCTTTTGCTTCCAGGTTGACAACCAGAAGCGTATGTATGAGGCGCACGTGTCTGCAAAGAAAGCATGTGCTCGTCAGAAGGATCTCATGTCTGCTCAAGGGTTGACCATCTCCGAGGGATCCGAGAACAATATCACTCCAGAGGATCAGTGGATTTCTCAGCACAGCCGTTGGGACGATGATGTCTCTTCCTCGCACCGCGCCCCACCTACATATGAAGATGAGGAGGATCTTGAGGATGAGGAGGAGGAGGAGGAGTATGATGATTGATCTTTGGGGCGTTAGCTCTGCACTTGTCCCTTTTTGGCGTCTTGATGCCAAAGGGGGAGAAGTTGCACTTTAGGCACGGGTGTTGCATGGGAAGTCACAAGCTCGCTCTTCTCTTTGATCCTTTTATTGCTTGTGAACTTCGATTTCTCTCTATTCTATGTGTGAGACTACTATGTGTTTATGTCGTGTGAAACTTTGTGGTTGGATCCATCTTATGCGACTATGTGATTTATTTCTGTGGATCCATCTTGTGATGTTATGCAATACCTATTGTCTATTTATTCCTCATCACATGTTTTGGGCAAAGGTAAGTCTTCAAATGCTAGTTTCCATACTTGTGCACCCATGTTGGGTTTGTAAAATAGAGGGGGAGATTTGTCTCTACACATCTAGCGGGAGTATCTTCTCTAGTTTACAAATCTCAGTTGCCTATTGTTAAAATCATCCTGCAAAAGTGTATTGTCATCAAACACCAAAAAGGGGGAGATTGAAAGAGCATTTTTCTAATCCCTCTGATTTTGATGTTTGATAACAATACATTTATCGATTTAACCGTGTACTAAGTTTATCACAGGATTGACAAAAGAAGGCAAGTCATGGCAGCTTTTCCCTTGCAAAACTTCATGTCAACCGGTAGTACCGCAACCGGTACTACCGCTTGACACCGATACTACGGTTCTAGTACCGGTTGGCACCGATCAAAGAGAGAAGGGTGAGTACTAGTCAAGACCCACCGTACCTGGCAAGACTACCGGCCCAACCGTAGCTGGTACAAGTGGTACTACCGCTTGAGGTCGTACCTCTCATCGAGCAGCATACCGACTAGCACCCTCCCTCTCCGTTTTGGTCATACCAAGCGGTACTTGGGACCGATACCGCTCTAACCGGTAGTACCGTGATGACGTCCGTCTACCGCTTGGGGTAGTACCGCAGGAGTACCAAGACTGAAGATTTCTACAAGGACAAGGTCTCCACCGGTACTTGGTCCGATACTGGGCCGGTAGTACCGCTTGCAAGCGGTACTACCGCTTGAGTACCGGTACTACCGGTCATTTAATGCTCCAACGGTCACCTATTTCGTGGAATACCCCTCCACCTACCTTGGGACAAATTGCTCAGCACATTAAAGTCATTGCCCACCATTGGAGTCCATTGGAGCCACTCAATTTCGCAAGATCTCATCATCCAACCACCCAAAGTCCTTGATCTTTTGGGATTCGAAGGAGGAGTCCCCGATCTACTACTTCACCAAAAGAGATCTTCATTTCCCCCTCATTTCATTGAGGCCCCCTTGCTCTAGTGTTTTGTTGGAAACCCTAGCTCGTGTTTTTGTTCTTACAAGCTTGTCTTTGATTGCTTTGACAGCTTTCTTGTTCTTGGGAGCCTCCGATTAAGTTGTGGATGTGTGCCCCAAACTTGTAACGGTGCCGGCTTCCACCTTGAAGGTTGCCGATATAGTGGAAGGTGAATCGATCCCATTGGGGTGAGATTCATCGGAGAACAAGGGAGGCCTCTTGTGGCGTTGGTGGTTTGAAACCACCCCCTCTCCAAACGTAGACGTACTTCCCCTCAAAAGGAAGGAACTACGGGAAACAAATCCTTGTGTCTCCGCGTCCACTTTTCGGTTACCTCTATCCTTTACCGCACCTTACTTGCTTGTTACTACTTTGTGTTGTGGTAGCTCTTGCATTTTGTCATATAGGTAAATTCACCATAGTTGCATTATCTAGAGAATTTACCTTATTGTCAAACCTTAATTTGAAAAAGAAGAACATTTGAAGTAGCACCTATTCCCCCCCCCTCTAGGTGCCCATACGATCCTTTCAGTCACCAGCGTACCCGGAGCCTTGGAGTGCAAGATACACAAGACTAGTAATAGACGGTGTAGAACTCTGTAACCTGTCCGGCTAGGACTTTTCCCTGTAACCCTAGGACCTGGCGACTATATAAGTCGGGCCTATGGGAGCCTTTAGGGCACAATCTCATACAACTTCACATAACCTCGCACAGCGAACATATCTCTGTAAATCGGCGTATTGCCATTATAGTGATTTATAGCAGGAGTAGGATTCCGCCACCGTTGTGGGATCTGAACCTGGGTAAGCTGTGTTATCTCGTACCCGTCAACCGTCCGCCTTACCCCACGTCTCTAAACACGCACTGTGAGGACCCCTCCATGGCGTACTCGTCGGCAATACCACGACACAAGCCTCGCCCGCACCCCGTGGACCGTACGATGTGGCGCTGCTTTCCCTCGTTGAATACTTTAACCACGCACAGACGGATTCGAGATACGATATTCAGATACATCATAACACACATAAACCTCATATCCGAAAGGGATCTAGAGGGTGAACTTGCAGAGGGCATCATCCTTGCTGCTGCACAGATCATCAGAGGCCAAGGCATCATCACCATCATCATCAACCGCTGCATCTTCATCACCATCATTGTTCTCATCTCATTTACCATATCTTATTGTAATTCCAATTACTATTGTGGATTTGCACTTGTTATCATCCATATATGCATATCCATTTCATATATCAATTATGACGTTGATTTCCTTCATGAGTGAGTAGTTTAACCTGTTTTTGAGGAGTTGGAGAAACCCTAGCAATATTATGATATGAAATAAATATGATCTATAACTTTAGTTCATGATTGTGTTTTATTTTTCTCTCTGGATATTATGTGAAGTCAACCATGTAATATTTGCCTTCGAGACTAGAAAGGGAATTACCGTTGGGTGTATGGTAGTATGTACAGTGCTAAGTGACATAATGTGTTAGTGTGCTATTAGTATGGTCAAGGGGATGAGGAGAGATTCACTAAGCTTATATCAATATCCATGGAGAAACCCTTAATTATGAGGGATCAGAGCGACTTGCTTACGATCATCGCACTGGTTATTAGGAAAGAAATAATATATGGCTTTCTGTGATAATTCATTTATGGAGCCCTTCCCACACATGAAAAAAGATATAAATTTACCCTAATCATGATTAGTACCAATGTTAGAGGTAGATCCTATCATTTTCGAGAACACTTTGCCTTACTGTAGTTTCATTACCTCTTTACAACATGTTTGTCCCCTGGTTGTTTTACTCTTTAGTCTTTACTTTTCGCACAAAACAAACTTCTTTAAACACTGTTATTTGGGATCAAATGCACCTTACAAGTAATTATTGATACATAGTGACGAGGGACATAAATACCTCTACCAAATAGCTCTCCGTGGTTCCATATTCTTACTCTAAAACTAGTTACATACGAACTGTGCTCTTGCACTCATCAACGCTATCCCGCTATAGGCAACCATCTCGCGAGCTTCACAGGGCTACATGAGATAGCTACCGTCGAAAGCACATGAGAGAAGTTGAGAGAAAAGAGCATGGCGTATTTAATCCCACATCCTAATCAATAGTGATTCGTACAAGTCTATATATACCTAATGGGTATACACACAAAAGTCTTCTGGAAGCAGGCGTGACACGCAAACGATGCGCCTAATACATATGTATGCATGTAACACTCGCTAAACGCGGTGTGGCATAAGTACATGCATGTGGTGCAGACGTACGACGCGTCTAACATAGAGATGATATGCGGCGTATTCGTACTAGTATACATCTGCGACTAAGAAAGTAAAAATGTGAAAACAGACAAACAAAATAGACTAGAAACTATCCGTCATGCATGCCCGCATGTTTCAATTATTGGTCGTCGTCGATGTGCCTCTCCTTGGACGACATACACTCCCTTTATCCGATATTTCAGTCGCTTCCTCCATATCAACATTCTCCTTCTGCTCCTAAACACGTCGATCCTTGGATAATGACAACATGTGGTCCTACATACTATCCACTTAAGCTGCTAATGCATGTAAAATGCATCCATATACTTTATAGTTTATTATGCTAAAATCTTTATTATTTAGCAACTTTATTATATTTATTGGGACCAACCTATTAATAGTTTCAAAAGTGCATAAGTTCTTGTTTTACACTTTGTTGTGTATGAAATACCCAAATACAGAAGAAAACAGTTCATTATGTTGAAATTCAGAGTTTCCTAAAAAATTTCCCTGTAGAATAGTTTTTAAAGATTGCCACGGTAGTCCCTAACGATAGCGTAAAACGAAAAAAATTCAAAACATGAAAGTTGTGTGGAATTTTACGCTAATGATTCGACATAAAACTCACCTCAATCGGACTCCGGAAGCCCAAACTAGAGCCATTTACTGCAAAGTATAGGAGCAGTTTCGGAATTCCGAAAGTTTATGATATGAACTTAAACTCCTTACACATTTGATGATTTGGGCAAGCCACGACTTTATGAGCTTATAAAGGACAGATGGGAGTCCTAGAAAGTTTCTAGTGGTGACCAAGAGTTCTTGGATTAAAGGGGCATCCATCTTATGGCCTAGATTGCATCTCCACCTTTATATATTAAGAGGAAACCCTACTTTTGAAGGCATTCATCCATAGCCACGAAAATTCCCCCTCTTGGCAGCCGCCAAGGAGGGGGAGGAGCTCCTCAACATCAGCACCATCTCTAAGAAAGAAGAAGGGTCAAGGGTCCGCTGCCCCCAAGGGCAGCCATCGCCCCTAGGAGGCCATCAGCGCCTCCCTGCCGGCGTGTCGCCTCCTCCCCTCGTTGTGGCCGGCTCTTCCCATTGGAGAGGCACATCTCCATCACCATCTACATCAAGATCCCCTCCATATACCTACTGTAATATCTATGCAAACATAATGCAATTCATTATTTTCCCATGATCTACCATGCCTCCATGTCTATGCTTGAGTAGTGAATTGTTGATGGAAATTGTGATTTAGTTTGTTGATGGTTGCATACAGATATATGCTATCTTCTATGATGATCTTATGTACTAATATATGAATGCACACATATGTTGGGGGATGCATAAGGTTGTTACTGTTCCATGATGATAATGATGTTATGTTAATTCATGGTTGCTTAGACGGAGTTTGACAGAAACCAGATTCCAAGTCTTAGATATGCATGTTATGTTAATTCATGGTTAAAAAATAGGGGATTATAATTGTGGGGGACCTTAAAACTTATAGTGGTGGTTGGACTTATGTCTTAATAATTTCCTTGTTTGCTCTTAGTTGGCCTTGGGATCAATCACTAGAGGTGTATTTGCTCGTGTCTATGGCTGCACTTAGCTATGGCCTCTCTATAGAAGAAACAATAAAAGTATCCATATACTTCACTAATTGTGACAACCAAACAAATGAAATAAATTTACCTAGACACTTGCTCCCTTAAGAAACTTGCTCCTACTTAACTAGCTCCACTTTACTTACAATAATATACCTACAGTATTTACTTCCAAAAACTTTACTGCTTTCTAATTAGTATCGAAAATAACCACACACGCACACTCTAGTTCCTAGCTTTGTGTAGAAGGCCATATAAATGGGTTATAGGGATTTAGAGAATAGATAGTTTACATTCAGCTCCTCGTGGGTTCGAAACTCAAATACTTATCGAATGTACTACTGTGATTTCCTGCACTTGGGGATTATCAGTTGTAGGAAGCTGTTGTGTTTCACCATGAGCGAGGACAGGTCGCGAGTTCTCTGTCACGCAGGACGAAGCCGCACAAACCACGTCTATATTGAAAAAATGTGTTGCACGGACACCATCCTCCAAAAGCTACCAGAAGCTATCGTATTTCACCGAAGCGTAAGCCATAGGTGAGGACAAGCCACAAGTTCTCCATCACGGAGGACGAAACTTCACATACTATGTCTAGATTGGCTAGACGCGTTGCACATCCATTTCATGTGGCCATAAGACACGCATTACGTGACGCGGGGTCTTCAAGGCAATGCTCATACTTGATGGACTTGGGTTTTAGTTAAGGAGGTATGCATTGGAAACTTTATCGGCTAACACACAAATAATAGAGACATGAGTTTACCCAGGTTTAGGCCTCGGGAGAGTAAACCCTACTCCTGTTTGTCTGTTATTGATTGATGAAGAAACCAAAGGTTATAATATTGCCGAGATGGCTATAGTTGTGTAGATTAGATCTGACATGTTTGTGTTGAGAGCTAAGGTGTCTTCCCGGTGGCCCCTCCTAGCCCTTATATGGGGAGACAAGGTCTCGCTTACCATCCGGGTCGGTTACAAATCGGGTTCTATCTTTAAGCTTTCTTAGTTTAGAAGCTTCCTCTTTTTTGTCACGCCAGGAGCCAGTGTCCTTATGGGCTTCCCATCACCCGAATCTTCATGGGCCTCATGGATCTCAACAGATCATCACGTAAGCCTGCTTTCATGGGCCAAGATGGTTGTGGTTACGCAGATTAGATCTGGCATGTTACTTGGCAGATTAAACACTCAGAACCTATTAGCAAGAAAAAAACTTTAGTCTCGCTTTATAATACTATGCAAGTTTAGTCTATCACACTAAAAAAATAATGATACATCTTTTTTGAGAATGTCCTTTTGCTGCAGGATGTTGGGACTTTGTCTGTCCAACACGCACCAAAGATCTCTCTGTCTTTAAAACTTTGACAGGTCTCAAAGAAAAACTCAACCTTCTTTTTTTATGGAAATAATTATTATAGCTGTTTGGACCATTTGGGCTGTCAAAAACAATAGAATCTTAAAAAATCAGAGAGCAACATTCTTCACTTGGAAGTCTATTTATCAAGAAGAACTAAGGATGGCCAGGGCTAAAGTCGCAAATTTAGATCTCTATAGTTTTTTTAGTTTTCTTTCTGTTTTGTACCCTACTTGTATACAAAGACGGTATAAATAAACTTATTTATAAAAAATTCTAGTGGGTTTTACCCACTGATTATCCTCAAAATAATCACGCGAGCTTCCAATTGGGCCAAAACAGATACGCCAAGGGTGAGTCCTTTTGGGTATACCTACGTCAATACGTGCTGGTGGCAGTACACATTTACAACTAACTAAAGGACATACACAAAAACAAACTAAAAATAAAAAGCAGACTTAAACGGATGCACAACTTGTCTGGCAATTCTCGGTCGCGTCGATGCGGCGCTCCTTCGACGGCACACGGTCCTAGCATCTGCTACTCCATGGCGCTTACTCCATGCTGACTTACTCCTTTTGGTCCTCCATGCAATGCTATCTAGATGATAGAAACATCATGGTCCTCCCGACCATCTTCCTAAGATGCCATATTTCACCGCGACATAAGTCGCAAGCGAGAACATGCGACAGGTTTTTCGCCACTGCACAGACTTCTCTCGGCGTGCGCTCCTATATTATGCAACATGAGCAAAATGCAACCACTATCTAGACCCACATTTAGCTCTTAGAAGATGTCCATGCTTTGATCATGACGCAAATTAGGAAAAAACGATACGCCGGAGGTGGAGATGATAGGAAAAAAGTGTGTTTTAGCACTAATCCAGTCTATAGGCGCTTCTCCCGGGTGCAAGCGAGTATCCGCAACGTCATCGTCTCCTGTTACCACCATGAAATCGGGGGATGAAGGTGCAATACTCTACTATACAAGAGAGTACGCACCTCAAGAAGCGTCTTGAGCAGAAACGCCGGCTGCAGCCACCACACCATAGCTATATGATAGCGCTCAAGCAGCTCCCTGTGGCGAGAGACGCAACACATTCATGTGTCGAGAATCGTCTGTACCACCACCGCCCACCCGCAACCACCATGGCACGGGAGGACGAAGATGGTACGGAAACTCCTCACCACAAGATAGAGTTGTTGTTGAGGGACAAAGAGAAAGAGATAGAGGAGACAGACCGTATAGAAAAAATGGAGAAAGAAGGGAGATGTAATGGATGAACAGTAGTGAGAATTCTCAGTGTAGTGAGACGCGTGATGAAGAGACGCGATGTCAGAACGGCATGACAGAAAGTCAGACGGCACGCGGGCTCTCCTGCGACTTCAGCAAACATCGGTCATACGTGAGAGTTGATCTTGCGTGTTGTGCATGCACTAACCACAAAAACTTGTGTACGATAACGACCTCGCATTGCTAGCTCAAATTGCATTGGAGCGGATGGGACCCACAACACGATCTCGCAGTGAAAACTCATAGCCAATGAGGGTTTTCGTTGCCACGTCGGATCTCAACGGGATCCACGTCCCGGCTATTCCGAGCTCTATCGCGCTCAAGACACCTCTCACAAAAGCACGACCATGCCTGCAACCACTAACGGCGGGCCCATGACACGCATGGTCCACCGTCTGGCGACTCGGGTTGGGTAAGGTCGCGTGAGCTGCCCGCCCGATGGTATCCTGAGATACGGCCCTGCCTCCCTAGGAAAGGGGCTCCACTGCAATGTCGGTGCTGGCCTCCCAAAAAACCGGGACAACATGTAGGAAGATTTTTTTCTGTTTTCTCTATGCGAGTCCCAATACATCCACCACGATGCCCATCATCTAGGCTACACCACAGGTCATATCAAATGAGTTATAAAAAGGTATATATTTAGTGTAAATAATTATATGAGAGTAAATAATAGCGTATGAAAATTTTGGTCGATCATGACACAATTTTATATGGCTTGTGTAAAAAAGATAAAAATATGTCTGTGAATAGACACATTAGATCACTGAAATCTGTTTTTTTTATATGGGATATCTAAAATATTCTTTTCACCCGCAAACTTATGTACAAACATTTATTGTCTGGATATACATGCAATTTTTTTTTCTAATTTTTGTTGACATTTTGAATTATGTTTTCATACAATGGGTTCATTGCACCCGTGAGCTAAACTGGATTTCCGCTTACATCCACACTAACAATTATTGACTTTTCATTGTTGGTATAGATCGACCGTTGCCTAAATCCGCAACACATGTATCCCGGAGCTCTGTTACCTCACTACCCGCACAAAGTAGAGCTTTGCTAGTACTATTCTTTGTGTAAGGTCAAAATAAGGGGATGTGTTAAACAAGGAGTGAAATGAACATTTTTTATCCGAGTTGAGTCGATATACAACCGATGTTTCTAAGCCTGGCAAACACATCCATAATAACATGACATGTCGCGTCAACGAGAACACACAATAACTTTTTTGATATAAGTGAGTCTTAAGGCAAAGCTAAATGGCACAAGTTGCTATTTCTCTATCTTCCAATGAAATTTACACCGGCGGCAATATTTTTTGGCGACGAGAAAAATCAAATTAAAATGATTCGTGTTGGTGTAAAACGTAAACAATAAATATAGGTATGTGGTTTCTTCTGCTGTTCTTTGGAGTATTTGGAACAATAGGAATAGCCTTGTCTTTAACAAGACAACTTGGATTAATATGAAACAGGTTTGGGGTCTGGTCCTTTCCTTCCTAAAGACATGGCAAAAACCATTCAAGGACCTGGAGGGGGGAAGATCGCCCTTTTCATGGAGAAGATGATCGACAGACTGAGAAACCCTCTAACGCTCATGGCGAGATGATCTGTACCGGCTTCGAGTGGATTTCCACTTGGAAGACTACTGCGTCATCAAGCTATGGAGGAAACATCGAAGCACCTCCAAGATCATCCTGATGAGGAGGAGAATGTTCATGTGGTGTTCTAATCTATCTTTCGATTACTTCCATGAGTCTTTTGGCTGTTAGAGATAGTTTGTAGAGCAGCTGGCTTTGTTCTGAGCCGAAACTTTCTTCAGTCGTTTAGGTTTGAGCGCTTCAGAGCTTTTTACTGTCGTTTTTCTTTTTCTGTTACTTGTGGAACTGGTTTGTTTCATTATTCATAATGGAACAGGGGACAGAGTCCCTTTCGATCTAAAAATAAATATAGGTATAGACTAAACCCATTAAGATATACGAAATAAGATATCAGTGACCAATCTCTTACAAAACTCCTACCAAATTACTACACTAAATCAGCGATAAAAACAAAAAAAAATCCATCGAGAGTCACATGTCCTGATGTCCATTACAGCCTGCGAGTGACGAGATAGCATCATCGCATTCCAGCTGAACCCGGGTACCGCACCCGTAAATTCTCCAGCCTTCCCTGCCCAAACCCGTAATCAGCCACCACCGTCAGGTCGCAAGGACCGACCGACACGCGGGTCCCGGAACCCGGACTCCACACAACCTCGAGCGTAAAGTACGAGAATACCCTGAAGAAGCAGCAGGAACTACGAGTATTTGCCCCACAGCCCTAATGCCCCCGAGATAAAACCCCACCTCCTCCCGTCACCGCGCCTCCACTAGGAGAGGTCGCAGACGGAACCCACCCCCAAAGAGGAAGAAAAAAGTTTGGATTTCTCCGCGATTCTTCCGCCGGCGCTCGCCGATTTCCCTCTCGATCGAGCTGTCGCCGTTCGCTGCCCGGATTCGGAACCCGCAACCATGACGACTGACCAGCCAGTGATCAGCCTGCGCCCCGGCGGCGGTGGCGGCGGACCCCGCGGCAGCCGCCTCTTCTCCCCCGCCTTCGCAGTCGCCGCCTCCGGCTCCGGCGACTTCCTTCGGCCGCTCGGCGGCGGCTCCTCCGGCGTCTCCAGGGTGAGAGCTCTCGGCGCCCGATCTGTGGGGGGAGGTGTTACTGTTCGATGGGGGTTCGATTAGTTCGCGGATGGGCCAGAGGGGGAGATCCAGGGGGGAAATATCGGATCTTGGTTCTAGGGGCTGCGCGGGTATGGATGGAGCGTTTATTGGTTGAGGATGCCGTCTTCTTAATCGATATTATAGAGATTTCATAGTCATTACGCTGCTGAAAGAGGTTTTAAGAGGCAATAATGCGCAAGCAGGATGTGTTTAGACGCGTGCTGATTGAAGTTGGATGCTTCTGTAGCCTGCAATTTAGAGTATTTTCCGGATTTCAGCTTTCAGGGCTGAGCTAGTGAGCTTTTGTGTGGGATGCGGTTGGGTGAGCTATAACTAGTGAACTGCAGCCGGTTCCTTGTTTTTGTTGCTACTTGCATATAAGCCTTGTTTATAGTACTACTCAACATCATGTCAAAATTACATGCCTAGCTCGACCAAACAGGCTGTTATAAATTGGCAGTCCTTTACTATATTTTGATTTGTCTAATGGACACTTTTTTGCTATGCTGACATTGATGGTACCTTGGTGCAGATTGGTGACTTACATTTTGAGACACGTGAGCGCATTCGTTATTCAAGAGATCAACTTCTTGAGCTGCGTGAGGTACTTACTGTTTAACCCTTTATACAAAGTCTGTTTATAAATGGAAAGTTTGTTGTAAAGATTTTCCTTAAATGTGATATGGTTAGCGTACCTGTTATCTGGTTTTGCTGAAAGATGCCAGTAGTGTGTGGCTTGACAGTTCTATAAGATGTGTCATAGAACTACCAAGTTTGAGCCTTCTTGTATACTTTGGCCCACGTCATAGATAGTTCATAGGCTGTGCAATACCCCCTCCGTTTACTGATGTATGCCATCGTGGTATGTATACAAGCCAAACTCAACAAACATATTACTGTGTAGGCTGGCCACATGTAAATGATTTCTGCCAGTAGAAGACTTCTGTATTGTATGTTTGAATGTGCCTGCTAGCATATTATTGGGAATTGACTGTCACTGTGGAACTTATCTCTAAAAGACTGCTATTTTGTAAGCGACATTAGGGGCGCTGTCACTGCGGAGGGTGTATGTCCCAATGATGAAGTAAATATTAGAGGCGCTGTCATGATACAGAAGTGGAACTGTACCTGTTGATGTCATTTGGAAGAGGCAGACACTTATAGCCTTCTTAACTATCTCTGATAAGCACATTTTAATTTTAACTCGAGGATAAATGGTCTAAAGTTGAAGCCAAGTTTCTTCCCAATTATGGTGGTTCACCTTTAAGTGGACGGAAAGTGATAAGCAACATGCCATGGCGTGGTATCAAATGATTCCAGAAAGGGCTGCGCTATGTTTCTTGTGGCCTTAATAGTGTTTTGGTTTTGGGTCCTGTGGTCTTCAGTGACATACATAATGTCTGAGTTAGATTTCTAATAAGTTCTTACTGGAAATGTAGACGCTTTATTTACATGCACTAATCTAATATCCTTGCAGATAACTGATGTACCCGAGCAGATCTTGAGGGTTAAGCAAGAAATTGAGGCAGAGCTTCACGGTGACGATCAGAGCTGGGTTCGCAGTGATTCAAATGTGAGCCCTTCATCATATCATAGTGCATTGTAGTTTACCTGTTTTTACAATCTGTGCTACTTAAATGTTTTGCAGCCTTATAAAATGATCTTCATGCCATCATGTTGCTAAGTTTAATATTGTTTTATGCTGATTTGCACATTTGGAAGTTTAATCTTTATCAAAGACATTTTTGTTATGCAGGTGCAATTGCAGACACAAACGGAAACACAGACACAAGGACAAGCACAAAATCGCTTTACTGAGACTGATAACTGTGACTGGCGTGCGCACAGAGAAACCTCCAGCACCAGCAGTTCAAGAAGAGAAGTCTTGGGACAACATTCGTGAGACTAAAGAACTGTACAATTCAGGTAGGAAGCTAGAACAGTTCAACAAGCAAGATCAGATGAGCTCCCAGTTTGCTTGAAAGCTCAGGTAAAGGGGCCATCAGTCGCCTCTTTTGCTCCATTTGACCTTTGTGATATCTGTTTGTGGCTTAAATTTTGAATAAGCTTCTGTTAGCAATCACTTGTTTTGTTTCCTGGTGACTATTTCTTGGGACTCAATGCTGATGTGATGCAACTCCATTCATCACATTTTAGTACAGTACCTTGGTTTTGCGGACCTGCCACCCAGTATTTTGGGATCGGTTATCCAACTCAATAGTGTAGTTTGATCATGTTTGTGTTGTGCTACTATTACATAATTTTCTTAATTTAGTACCATTCTATGTTACTACGAATATACTGTTCTGAAAATAAGTATTCAATCGAAAACTACACGTGTAAGCTGTGGGATTGAATACAAAGAAGTAAGAAATATTCACTGGTAATTTGCTTTGTTGTATTATTATGTACTTGCTTGTATGTATAGTGTCTAGCCATCTGTATATTAATCACTATTCATCATCATTTTGTTCTCCAAATGTCAGGTTGGCCCCCCTCCTGCTCTTATCAAGGCTGAGGTACCCTGGTCAGCCCGAAGAGGCAATCTCTCAGAGAAAGATAAAGTCCTGAAAACAGTGAAGGGGTGAGATTATGTTTTTCTTGTTGTTTGTTCTTTGTTGCAGCGGCTGTTTCTTGTTTACTAACTAGATACTCCCTCTGTTTCAAAATATAAGATGTTTTAGGTTTGTGAAGGAAATGTATCTAGACTACTTTTAGAAGTCTAGATTCACTCCAAACCTGAGTTAACCTACTTACTAAAAGTAGACTAGATACATTTTTTTCAAAAAGCTAAAACATCTTATACTTTGAAACGGAGGGAGTATTTTCTACTTTGTATTTTCCCTCTGCATACTGTTTATCACCTCTTACCTGTGCAGTATACTGAACAAACTGACGCCTGAGAAATTTGATCTACTCAAGGGCCAGCTACTGGATTCTGGAATTACTACTGCTGATATTTTGAAGGTTTGTTTTTTTCTAGCTTTGAATTATTTCCATACTCTCTTGACTGTTCCCACTAATTCATCAATCTTTTGCTTTTGACTCAGGATGTTATCTCTCTCATATTTGAGAAGGCTGTTTTTGAGCCTACATTCTGTCAGATGTATGCCCGACTTTGTTCTGAACTCAATGACAACCTCCCGTCATTTCCTCCTGAAGAACCAGGCGGTAAAGAGATTACATTCAAACGTGTGCTGTTGAACAATTGCCAGGAAGCATTTGAAGGTGCTGACAGCTTAAGGGTTGAGATTGCAAGTTTGACTGGCCCTGACCAAGAGATGGAAAGAAGGGACAAAGAAAAGATTTTCAAACTTAGAACACTTGGAAATATTCGTCTAATTGGTGAGCTACTTAAGCAAAAGATGGTACCTGAGAAGATAGTTCATCACATTGTTAAGGTACACATTAGAAAATTGATAATACGCTCATTATTCCTTGAAAACTTGATAATATGCTCATTATTCCTTGAAAACTTGCCTAATCCATTTGTTGTATGCACCATGTAGGAATTACTGGGGTCTGATAAAAAGGCTTGCCCTGACGAAGAACACGTTGAAGCCATTTGTCAGTTCTTCAATACGATTGGTAAACAGCTGGATGAGAACCCGAAGTCTCGTCGAATTAATGATACATACTTTGTCCAGATTAAGGAGCTAGTAGCGAACCCTCAGTTGACTCCACGTTCCAAATTCATGGTCCGGGATTTGATTGATCTCCGTTCTAACAACTGGGTGCCTCGGCGTGCGGAGGTAAATAAAATCACCCAACTGGATGGGCCGTGTACTCTACATGCAGTTGCTTCCAAAGCTATATTCAGATGTTCGCTGCAATTATGATGCAGTATATTAGCTTATAAGTATGACCACTACTGCTGGGTACTGCATACTCCTATCTCAAGTAGTTTGTGGCGTATTTCCCAAAGAGGCATATTAACTTTATAGGAAATGGGAATGGTTTTAAGATCTTAGAAGTTGTACCTACTAGTAGAATAAGCATGCATGCATGGAACGGCAAACCAAAAGATAACCAATGGTGAATTTTTACATTTATTATTAATTAGTCAAGCGTGCACTTCTCTTTGTACATGCAACATGTATGTGCTTGCAGTAGGCCAATTAGTAAAATTTTGCATCGCTTTATTGCACTGTAGTGCGTAGTCTGATTTCAATGCTGGAATATAATGGCACTAAATCTTCAACTTATTTCCCACTTTGTTCTGTTTCTTCTAGCTATCGAGTACTGCTGGTTTGTGAATCCAGTCATTCTGAACTTTATGTGCTTGTAACTTTCAGATTAAGGCGAAGACAATCAGTGAGATTCACACAGAGGCGGAAAAGAACCTTGGATTACGTCCAGGGGCCACAGCAAACATGAGGAATGGCCGTAATGCACCTGGTGGGCCTCTTTCCCCTGGAGGTTTTCCAATGAACCGTCCAGGAACTGGAGGTATGATGCCTGGGATGCCTGGATCAAGAAAAATGCCTGGGATGCCTGGGTTAGATAATGATAACTGGGAAGTTCAGCGTTCTAAATCAATGCCAAGAGGTGACCCACTTCGCAACCAGGGTCCCTTGATTAACAAGGCACCATCTATTAGCAAGCCATCACCAATCAACTCCAGGCTTCTTCCTCAGGGCACTGGAGCACTGATTGGCAAGAGTGCACTTTTGGGCAGTGGTGGCCCACCATCTCGCCCTTCCAGCTTTACGGCAGCTCCCATTCATTCACCAGCTCAAACTACAGCATCACCAAAACCATCAAGTGCAACTACAGCTTCTGTACCTATTCCTGAGAAAGCAGCCAGTTCTGCCAAGGTGATCCCAGCCAGTCTTCAGAAGAAGACGGTGTCTCTTCTCGAGGAGTATTTTGGTATTCGTATCTTGGATGAAGCACAACAATGTATCGAGGAATTGCAGAGTCCTGATTACTACCCTGAGATTGTTAAAGAAGCTATCAATCTTGCTCTGGATAAAGGTGCCAGCTTTGTTGATCCTCTTGTTAGACTTCTGGAGCATCTGCACGCCAAGAAGACTTTCAAGACCGAAGATCTGGAAAACGGTTGCATGCTATATGGGTCGCTGTTGGAAGATATTGGTATTGACCTTCCTAAAGCACCAACGCAATTTGGTGAAGTGGTTGCTCGTCTGATTTTGTCGTGTGGCCTGAGATTTGAAGCCGTCGAGGGGATCTTGAAGACAATGGAGGATACCTTCTTCCGCAAAGACATATTCAGCTCTGTCACGAAAACCCTAGAAGCAAACCCAGCAGGTCAGGCCATCTTGAGCTCACATGCTGCTGTCATCGACGCGTGCAACAGCCTCTTGAAATGATAGCTCCCTCTTGGCAGCAGCTCAACTTCTCAGGTGCTGTGTCTAGTGAAAAACAGCATGGGTGTATTCTCTATAGCTTAGGTGGTTTCACCGCTGAGGAACTTGTGGTGCTTGGGGTGTGAGCAACAGCCAGTTTTGAGCTGTATATTTTTGCAGAGGTCACAATGAGTGTTGATTATTGTTTCGACAAAGCGAAAGGAAAAGAAAAGGAGGCATGGATTTTGGTCTCTGGCGTGCTGGCAGCCTAATTCGCTGGAGCCTGGATTGAACAAGGTTTTTTTAAAAAACGTGATGTTTTTGTGTCTCCTCAATGTTATTATTTATCTTCTGCTCTTACACATTTTGTAACAATGTACTATGGTTTTTTGGAGTATTCTGTTGGTTACAATATGTCGTGCCGTCATTGTAGGACTAAAAGAATTCAATCTAAGATTATTTTGCATTGTGACTGTCTCGAAATTCCTGTTTGCCTACATGATGATATGCTGGATATTGCCATTTTATGATGGTTTTTGAAATTTACACTTGTTGGTGCTCAGATGAAGCTTTTCTTTCCTTAGAATATTCCCGTGGATCTTGTCCAGATTAAGTTTATAATAATCTGGAGAGTTCAAAATTGGGTTCAACATATGTGATCGTGGAATGAGTTTAATTTCAGGCTTAACAACAAACCCTAGCGAGCAACGATGATGGCGGCAAGGCGGGCCCTGCCATCTTGATGGCTAAGGAGTCCTCGTTGACGGGCATCGCCAGTTCCGGCTTCGGCTGGCGCAGGCTAAGCCGGCCTGTTGGCGTGCGGGGCTTGTTGATGACGTTCCCCGCGATCTCGTCCTCGGTGGCGAGCGCACCGGCATGTTGGCCTCCTGTTTCACGGGCCGAAGAGCCTCGCCGACACGAGGCCGAGGTGGCGGAGGACGACGAGCTGAGTCTGGTCATCCTCCTGGACAGCCAGTTTGCCGACGGGTTTCGCCTCGCCCTCGCCGTGGGCGGTTGTGGGCGTGGATATGCTCCAGGACGGCGGTGAGGGTCCGTCCCGGAGCACTCCACCATTGGCGGTGCCCCGCCACGTTGTTGCGATTCGGCGGCGAACCGGGAGGTCCTTCGTGGGCCTGCTCCCAGTAACTAAGTTACCAGGATCTTCGGCGAGCTCCGGGTCGTCCATCGCCGTGATGGCAGCCTGGATATCCTCCACAATCTTGTCGTCCTCCGGCACCGGAAACGCCGCCAGCGCTGAGCTTCTAGACGGGCAGTCACCGGAAGTTCGCCGGCATCATGGAGCATACAGGCCTCCCAAGGCTGGAGCATCTGCCGCCGCAGGATCGCCGGGGAACCTCTCCGCCATGGCTTAATGCTTCTGCTCGCCGGAGTTGTGGTAGAGGGAAGTGGAGAGGCTGAGAGTGTGTGCTGTGAGCCGGCGAGGCGCCGGCTTTTATAGGCCAAAACGGGCGGCGAAGACGGGAGAGGCGTAGCGGCGTGGGCGGGAAAAGAAACAACGGGAAGCCGAGACGGCGGTGGCGCGCCATTACGGCGACATGTGGCCGACGCGACGGACGATCGTGCCGTGATCGTCGCCGAGGCGGCGAAGGATATGGACGACTCGGCTTCCGGTCGTTGATAGGGCGAGGCCACATGCGAAGCCATTTTTTTCGTCGAATTCGCTTCGTCAGGCATTTTCAGGATATTCCCGGCGTCCCGGGATTGGCCTGGAATCTCCGGACGAAAGTTGAGCCAAATCTAGACGAAACCGGCGTTCTGAAAACATGACAATTTTCGGCGTGTGGATAATTTTTTCTTCCATCCCACAAATTTGAACGTGAGAGCCAAGCGCACACAAGTCGAATGTGTAAGAAGTTCGATCGCGTGAACCTGGTGAAATTTGAAATCGCTCTCATTTTTTTTTAGAATGATGTAATGATTTACCCCTACTGAATTTTCTGCCCTTTGGTGAAGCACGTCATCCGCTGAGATATGATTTAGCCCCATTTTATTTTTGTCAGAGAAAACTTTTCTCTTTCTCTTTTTTTCCCCAGTGCTGTGTTGTTTGGAAGCCTCTTCTTCCTCAAAGAGTCGCAGCCTCGCACAATCCTCCAGCCCCACCGGACGCAGGGGCTGCCTCCGCCTCTTCCACCCGCGTGCTCGCCCCCCTTCCCCCCCGCGCGCGCGAGGGCCTGCGGCGGAGGCTTCTCTGCTCCTGCTCCTGCTACTGACCGGAGATATGGTACGTCGATCTAACCCCACTGCTACTGTACACATGCTCTGCGCGGCTTGTGTAGATTCTTGGTGGTTCTGCGATTGGCGCGGCCAGATTGTGCCGTTTATGTGTCTGTAGAAGCAATCGACGGGCTATCTAGCGCGACTGCAGTATCAAATTGATCCTGCAAGTGATGCTGTTCAATTTCCCCAAACCGGTGAAATCATCCATGCATCTTAACAACCGGTAAGGTGAAGCGAATTGGTAATGGGCGTGGTGCTCAGTCCGTAAACCCCTGCTTAGCACTCTTTTAAAGATTGCCGCTATCTTGATCTGATCCTGAAAGCTGACTGCCATTCAGTCCCAAATCCAGTGAAATCGTCTGTGCAAGTTAACCAGTCAAGTGCAGTGAATTGGTAATCGGCATGGTGTTCAATCAGTAAACCCCCTGTTTAGCACGCATTGGTCTGGAAGTATCTTCTGTTAGTTGCTACAAGCCTGCTAGTAGCTTGGATCTGCATGCCTATTTGTTCAGCTAGTGCATGTGAGATGATGCCAAGCGCAGCTCGCTTTCCTTTTCGTTGGAATGTCTGTCCATCTTATTGTTTTCTTTTTGGTGTGTTTGGTTCCTTGTTGGGTGGTCACCTAGTATTATGTGTGCTTGCCGTGCTGCCCGGCAAGTGTTTGTTACTTTTTCGAAGCAATTGACAATACTCTTTCAGACTTCCTCTTTCGAAACAGTGCTACAACGATAGTCTGGAATTAGCTTCTGTTTGAGAACCCATGGGGGATGAATAATAAAGCAGTAACGGGCGTGATGTTCAGTCAGTCTGCAGCCCTTGCTAGCGTTCACCGGTTCCCAACAGTTCTGGATACCCGAACGATAATTAAGCTCATGCCATTTCAGAATTAACTTGTTTACCATCATCTTTATATGCAAAGCTAGCTTCCCAGATCTTATACCTGACATTTGTCACAGGATGGAAGGCACACCATCATTCTCATGCAACCATCGCCAAACAAAGGGTCCAGAACTTTTATGGACTTCAGTTCAGTCAACCAAGCACTGGATGGTCAGTATTTTCTTCCATGCTTGTTGCCTGAAATTTAATGCAATGCTACGATTACATGAGAGGCTCTTGGGCCAATGAATGTCTGGTCGGCTGGTCCGTACCTTCGACTTGTTGCTAGGGAAGGGTAATGGAAGTAGGAGATAGAAGAGGGATTTAGGCCTGAGAATATAGCTTGGCTTGATCAGCCGCGGCTGCCTCTATTTAAAGAGGATGGAGCTGTTTGGCTGGTGCCGTGCAAGGACTTGTTGTTGCTTGGGAAGGGTAATGGAGGTAGGAGATATAAGAAGGATTTAGGGCTGAGAATATAGCTTGGCTTGATCAGCCTCGGCTGCCTCTGTTTACACCGTTACATGTGAAGCTCCAACTAGAATGTACTGTCTCTCACAAAAAAAAACTAGAATGTACTGGGAAAAGCAGCAAAGTGTGTTTATTTCCCGCACCGCCTCCTTGCATATTTTCCGCGTTGTGCCCCCTCTTAATCGTGTCCAGGGCGATCATTATGCACTTTCTCTGAAGCAAGTGCCTTGTATTTGAGTTCATTTTTAGCACGTGCATTCCTTTCGGCTACTCAAAGCTTCTAGCTCAGTTCGATATAACATTGCACTCTCTTGCATGACAGGAATCTGTGCCCGCTATGAAAGGAAAATCATGGATATCAACCCGATGGCTAGGAACTTCACATATGACATCAACGACCTGTACAATTTCATCGATGGCCTGACCGACATAAGTGCACTAGTGTGAGTATAGCTTCGCAACTTTCAAAGCGTTGAGTTGCAAAAGCAAAAAAACTTACTAGCTCTGTGCTCTGCGTTTGCAGGTATGACCATCAACTTCACGCTTTCCTGCCGTATGACAGGCAGTGGATAAAACAGAAGATGTTTCAGCACCTCAAGACCCTGGCGCGGGACTAGCCAGGGCGTGATCACCGTTTATGCAAGGTGGTATGTATCTGTTTGTAGGACTAGGTTCAGGTTGGTAAGAGAGGTTTGAGATGCATGTGCTAATTGTAAGGGTGAAGAAAATGATGGATTTGCTTGGACATGTGTCATTTCTGATGTGACACCGTGGTTTAGAACTTTAAATGAATAGCTTGCCTGTGTCCCTCTGACCTTGAACGGGAGAGGCATTAGTATGAAAAAGTATATGAAATGATCACTCTGTGTTCAAATTTGTCAACACTTTGCCCTACTTGAAATTTCATAATTCAAGAACCTGTACTAAGAAAAACATACTCCAACTCCATTCTGATCAGCCAAAGAATGGGTACAAAAAGAAGGAACGTGCATGTAGGGGAAGGACGTGCTCTGTACTCCAGTTATTTCACTGTCAGCGCCACCATCGGAAAATGAACAAAAAGCAGCACCAAAATGTTGCACGTGTCTGTAATAGACCGTGTTATTTCTATGCAGGCCCTGGGGAGTAGGGACTTTAGAATATGCAAAAGTGGTTCAAACTTCAAACAGCACCAATGTATACTTCAATTAAGTATGTAAAGAACAATCTCAGAATGCACTCTCAACCATAATCTCAGTGAAAGTTACAGGAAAAAGATATGCTCATCAGGGAGTGTTCATCAGGGGAGAAGGAAATGAAATCATTCTATCAACTCAATTGAAGATAATGGGAAAAAGCAATGAATATAGGAAAAGGAACTCCTCATTTCAATATTGTTCCTCATACATACATGACTAAATGGACCGATATTGTATTATTCTATCTTGTTAACAGAAGAAAAGAAAAAACTAAAATGTATGTCACTTGCTACCCTCCTGTTTTTACCTATAGAAAATACAGATGCACATACGGTCAAAACTAGTACATACTAGCAAACTTCATCTTGTCTGTCAGTTACCGACGATTAGAAGCATAGATTCGGTAGGTCAGCCCATACATGGGTCATGAATCAACCCTCTTACTCATAAGGTGATCACCCAACTGTTGTGGTCTTGCTCATCAGTGGGATCAGTTCTATATCATATCCTACATCATCAATCACTTTCATTCTATTATCTTCAGCATCCACATTGGAATGATGACAACTAGAATCATCGGCAACAAGGACAGAGAACTGAGCACAGCCTGATCCATCCTTTACAGCTTCTGAAGATTCGTCGTCCTGGAGCATATGGGCAGGAAGGAGCGTGGAATTCTGGTCACTTTGCGGAACAAGAAATAGTAGCACCAGTGGAAGAAGCCTTGAGATGTTTCTAATCAAGACAACAGCCCAGAGGTTGCCGAACTCCTTTCGAGTCACATTCAGCATGTGTAAGAGGAGGCCACCCCACCAAGAAGACATAAGCAATCCCGCATTTTGTATAGACATGAGTAGTGCATAGAATGTTCCCTCGATACCCGGAGGACAAAGCTTGGAGCAAAGCACGAGAAGCGGCAGCCATTGGAGTCTACCTACCATTTGACAAACAGCGCTATCAATCACTGCAAATATGTAATCCGGTATGCCAATTTTCGTGTTTAGCCGGGTCACTAGCACTAGATCAAGCATTCCTGCCAGACTTGACAGAACTTGACCCCATAAAAGCATGCTGCGGAAATTGCAGTCCTTTAGAGCAGTTTGGTATAGTAAAACTCCGAGTAGTGAACCCACCGAGCCGATTGCATAGATCGCACCAATAAATTCCTGCAGCAATGCAAATGTTCCATAAGTTTCTTTGACAGGAAAGCACCAGTGCAACAAGGCTTATCATACATCCAAATGTTAACCTGTAGCGCATCCATACAAAATTTTACCATAGATTATATGATATATAGGGTGGATCTGAGACTGCTATGTTGGAACATTTTAGTGGATTGGCAGGCCATCTTCATGGAATTTGTATTTAATTGCTTCAGCTATAACTAGATAGTACACATTTACACAAGACCATGTTATTCTACTTGCAGAAGCTACAAAAATAAATTAATGTTGCATCAAAGTGGCATGTAGCTGTCTTTCCGCCTGAGAGTTTTGGCCAGATAATCAGAGGGGCATCTGTTTGAAACACCACCTGCCTATACAGGCATAACCATTATTGGCATGTATTTTTTCAGGGCCCTAGTCTATGTATTGAACCGATGATATCTAGGGTATGTGCACACCTCAGAAAATGCCGGTCCTGTTAGTCGGTCAGTGAACCAGTAGAACATCCCTCCTTGAATATCCAGGCTTAGACTGAGAGAAACATACAGGTACACGCATGGCCGCCAGACTTCAGGGCACTTCAATGTCGCCCCCATGGACTGAACCACTTTGTAGAACTTCTTATGGACCTGATTTAGTGAAGGCCTTAAATGTCATTGCTGTGCAAGACTGCATTCAGTAATTCAACCAAACAAAAGAAGTTTGAGATTGTCCTCTGACCTGCTTATAATCGAAATCTGACGCGCGGCTCTCCTTCAGGAGAATCCCCGCTGAGAACACCAGTGCCGAGGGATACTCAACAATCCAAGAGCCCCCTTTAAACAATGAGCACACGTTATATCATTCGCCGAGAACATCGAATTCGCATTACCGCGGTATGTGAGAAACAATAGTGGACAACATAACATAGCAGGAGGAAACAAACCTGAGCACCCATTAAGTGGACAAGAAGACCGCTGATGGAGAAGCCGATCAATGACCCGACGGAGGAGCTAAACCCACACAAGCTCTGCATGTCGGAAGCGAGCGGCGGGTTTGTGATGCTGTTCTGCGCAACCAGGGCGTCCAGCGTCACGTCGGCCATCGCCGCGCCCGCGCTCTGCGCCGTCAGCGCCACGATTCCGGCAACGATGCCAGGGTTGGTTTGCAGAGATAGCGTGAGCATAGACGACACACCAATCACGCCTGTATTGTTGTCTCGGCACAGACAGAGAGGCGTCAGTCAGGATACATACTGACAGATAAAATGGTACCGAAGGAGCCCGATCTTTCTCTGTCTATATGGTGGTGGGATCGAGAGCAGAAGGGGTTCGATCTTCTCACCTGCTAGGAGGAAGTAGGGGCGGCGGCGGTACCCGGCGACGGGGACGACGTCGGTGAGCAGGCCCCAGAGCGGCTTGACGACCCAGGGCGCGTCGACGATGCCCTGGTAGAACTGCGCCGCGGCCGGCTGGACGCGCAGCACGTCCTTGCAGTAGTACGTGGCGGCGACCACCCCAACGGCGTTGCCCACGCCCTGGCAGGCACCGTAGACGGCGAAGACCGCGAGCACGAAGCTCCAGTGCAGCTCGCGGGAGAGCCGCCGCAGCCAGCGGCAGGGGGAGGCGACGCAGCATTCGGCGCTGCCGTCGCGGGGATCACTGTCGGCGCCCGCTCCGCCGGATTCTTGAAGCGGCCCGTCCTCTCCATGGGGATCCATATTGCAGTAGCAGCACGCGTGGAGCAGAGTTTCTTTTGGGGTTTCCCGGGGATCTGCGGAGAAGCCACCGGAATCCGGGCAGCAAGAATGCTAGCTGCGCGCGGCGACCGGTCGTCCGACGAGATGCGTCGGTGAACAGAGTAGCCGAGCACGAGGCCAAGTGTTCGGCGGGTTTACCAGATCGAGCTCCCGGTTTGACTTCAGCTCGCAGCTTTTCTCCACTGACCAAAAATGCTCGTGTCCTCGGAAGATCCGGGCGTTCTGCAGATACAGATGTCGGAATTAATCACTCGTAATAAGTGTGGAATCTCGGATACTGCCCTACGGAGATCGCCTCCGATAATTTTCTGATTTGATTTTGCCCGCAGTAAATGACGGTGACTGATATCCAAGGCATTCAGTAGCTGTCAGCCTATCACCAGGTGATCCAGGTAAAATATGACAAATGTGGTGTCATACTATTATTTTCGACAACGTGCTATTGCTTTGATGACTCACATATGTTGTGCTGGAAATAAAGCCAGCATTTTGTGAATTGTAAGACAATTTATCAGATGGACATAAAGCTGGGGTGTCATTGTCAAGACATGTACTAGTGGCAATTAGCGATTGTCCGGTAGTCACTTTACCATATGATCTTGATATGTTATTAGTACAGGAATATTTTTAGAAAATGGATAGTTTTTCACAAGGTCGCAATTAATGGTTAAATATGGAAGATTTATAAAGTTAGGGTAAAAGTCGTCGACAAGTAACTCGTAGAAAAGTAATACTAGTACAGTACCTCTGTTCCAACTAACAAAGCTTATAAATTTAGTCAAAGTAAAACCTTACTAAGTTTGACCAACATATAGATAAAATATCAATATCTATGATATATAATAATATATAACCAAATATATTTTATGATGAATCTATTGATTTTAATTTGGTATCATAATTGCTCATATTTTTGTCCAAAACAATTGTCAAGTTTAGATACCATTGAATTTTGACTAAATTTATAAGACTTATTAATTGGAATAGAGGGAGTACATCCGTTTGAAATTATAAGATGTTTTAGTTTTTTCTCTTCTGAAAAGCATGTATCTAAGACGTTTTTTAGTCTATAGGTCCATGGCAAAATGAGTGAACCTACACAATACAAGACGTCTAGATATATGTGTTTAGAAAAAATTAAAATATCTTATATTATAAAACGGTTGGTGTAATTACCATAGGCGCAAAAGAGAATTTTCAGAGGTCTAACCTCCTCATGTGAAAGTGCGGATTTGGATTGTAGAAAAAACATCCATATGAGTTTTCAAGTTTTCAATCTTTAGTTTGGAACATCAATATTGTGCGGACGTTTTCCAGAGCGGACACATCATGATAAAAAGGGCGGGTAACTCAGCTGCTCCATGTTCTAAAATTCAAACGGATCACTCAATATATTTTTTCTTAATATGATCCTCATAGCTCGGTAGGAATTCTCTTGCGCTGTGTTTGGATGTCGGAAACTGGGCTCGAAATTGGCTATTTGGAATCTATTGGCCCAAATTCGGCTGTTTGGGTGTCCATGGAATTTGAGCGCGGAAACTGACCCGTGCGTGCATCCGTCCGATCTCGCCACATTCCGAGCTCGGTCGCTCGGAAACGCTTGGAATCGAGGACCCGCGCGTACCGCTTCGATCTAGGAAACAGAAAGAGGGAGTTCATCGCTCGAGAGCAACCCAAACTCAGTCACGACCTGGAGCTCCCGACGGCGGTGCAGGTAAGCTCCCCGCTTCTACCTCTCCCCTTCCCCCGTCCGTCGTCCCCTCCCTCTGCCCTAACCCTGAATGGACCGGCGGCTGCCGCATATCTCTAGACGGCGGCGGGAGCTCGAGCATTAGCGTCGTGAGTGGCGGCGGCTCCCTGTTTTTTTTTTGAACGAGGATGTCCCCGGAGGGACGGGAAGCATATATTAAATCCAAGCGGTGAATGTACAACTGATAACAAATGACCTCATAAAATAAAGAAAAAAATATAGGTCCCTGATAAAAGCAGAAAAGACCTCGCTAAAAGATGAAAGATAACAATCAGGTTCTTCTCTTTCTCCACCGCCGAGCTAGAAGTCGAACACACCGCCATCAAACTTGGACGCGGGGACAAAACCACTTGCTTAAGCGGGGCGGAAACGCGGTCGTCGACCTTGATAGGGGCCTCTCCGAGGAGGTTTGACATATGTCGGGACCCTTCGCCGGCTTCTGGATAGGCCGTTTTCTGGCCTTGGATGTCGGACGGCTATCACCTGCCGCCGAGGTGGTGCTCAAGAAGATTGCTTCCCAACTCCATTGCTTTTTGTTACGGGGCCGAGCTCGCCATTACACCTGTGAGAGCGAATATAGCACCGCCTCTTGCCGCGAGATGACACTCGGGGAATCATGGTCGATGACCCCATCCACCACCTGCCTCGCCCAAGAAGAAACAACAAGGTATCCACCCTCCCCCTCGCCGCCATCAGTTCGGACTTTTGGTTGCGTTGGCTAGTGCATGAAGCTTGACATGGTATCAGAGCCTAAGGTCTCGAGTTCGAGTCTTGGCTTTCGCAATTTATCCTAAAATTGTTGTTGACCCCTCTATGTTCACGTATAGGCCTCTTGAGTCATACGTGAGTTTCGCGCACCATCGCTCTCTTCCGGTTGCACGTGCTGACTTCTCCTGAGAGGGGGTGTTGAAGTGTATAAGTGGATTGCACTAGCTCTTTCCATCAGTTCGGCTTTTGGTTGTGTTGGCTAGTGCATGAAACTTGACACTTTCCATCTTGGATTTGAATTTTTTAGTCCAATTCAATTCCGAGCCAATTTTCCAACATACAAACACAACGTTGGAATCATTTCAACCCCATATACATGGGTTAGGCCTATCTTGTGATCTATAGTCTGATGGAAGATGTGTGCATTTCTTTTTGTAAGAGTGTGTCCAGTTGAACTTCACTGTTGTCGACTCGGAAAATATAGCACCTTCTGGTGAAATCCAGCTGGAATGATTTCTAGGCATGTCGACTCCAAAATACCAATAGGCCCTACCTATGCATTCCCTAAAATCCCTATCACTTCGTTTAATAAAAATATTCACATACTCGCTCTGACACATATTAGTTGACCTAAATTTATCTAGGTACATTTAAATTCTAGTGAAAGATACAAATGTATCTAAAGAAATTTGAATCAACTTAGAGTTTTAGCCTGGACCTTATCCCCTTCCCCGCTACAGTGCCAACGGGCGATTCTTTGGATCCCACCACTCGAACCACCTCACCGTCGACGATTCGATTTCCCTCCTCCGTGGCGGCTCGTGGCGGGAGGGGAAACCACTGATCCTCGTGTATATAGCGTAGGGTCGGGTTGGTCTCGGCCAAGCGTTGTGAGTGGCGGCGCTCAGTGGAGTTTTACGGAGATCGGCCTCTCTCGTGGCGGGGCTCCATGGAACTCAGCTGCCGATCTTCTGCCTTGTCCATGCCTGCAGGTCTACGGAGCTGCTGCGTGTGGTGTTCCCTCGCTGGAGTCCGTGGAGCGGCGGACCCGGGTATGTGTTGAATCTGAAGAAGCTTCCGGTATTGAGCAAGGCGACGGCGGTTGGCGGCGGAGGATGGAGGTTCTTCGAGTTCGAGGTCCGACGACTTCCGTCTATGAGGACCGCTCGATCCAAGGCACATGGGGAAAGGCGGCGTAGCGCCATTGACACGTCCTCGTCGTCTTCGACACCATCGGGATCTAGAAGGGTTTTTGTGTAATTTATCTTTGTTTCTGGATCCTTCTGTAACGAACTTTGCTATAATATAAGCAACTTTTTCCTCGCAGAAAAAACTAATATGAGTTCGAGGAGGTAGTAAAAGGTAATGCTATTGCACAAGCCATGTTCAAGACTCGTGGCGTACACAAAACTAAAAGATCAACTTTAGAGTATCATCTAAAGTCAACGCTACACATACTAAAGAATTCGTTTGCCATTCTGCATTTTGGGCGGTTATTTTTGGCGCCCAGGTCCCACGCCTGCGTTTCAGAATCCCGCGCGACAGCATTCTCGATTCCTGGCCCGCAGCCGACGGCCTCGTCCCGTCATCTCCTCCGTACCATCCGCTCCGCCCCCGCCCCCGCCCCCAGTAGCACACCAAGCGCCGTCTCGCTCACCGCCTACTGTCTTCCTCCTCCGGCCGCCCGCCCGCCCGCCCGCCCGCCCGCCGTCGCCTCTCCTACCCCCTTTCCGACAGCAAACGAGAAGACAGAGAGAAGGCGAGGGGAGGAGATGCAGCCCAAGATCAACGCCTTCTTCAAGCGCCAGGCCCCAGAACCGTCTCCAAACAGGTTCTTGTTCTCTGTCCCCTTTCCGGAACCGCTCACTGCTAGCACCAAATCTCGCCAAATTCGAACCTAGACTTACAATTGATACACGATTCACCTCGAAATCGAAAGTTCGATCTGCAATGTCGCTCTCATTTTCTTTCGAACTGAAGGGGGTCTACGGTCCTGGGCAGCGGCGCGACGGAGGAGGCGAAGAGGCCCAGGAGCCTCGGCGGCGGCGCGGACGCCAAGGTCCTGAACAAGAAGAGGAGCTACGGGCAGTTCCACCTGGAGCTGGGGCAGCCCGACTTCCTCCTCCACATGTGCTCGGTCTGCGGGATGATGTACGCCCGCGGGAACGACGAGGACGAGAAGGTCCACAGGGCATACCACAAGAGCTACTTCCAGGGAGTGCCCTTCAAGGTTGAGTTGTGCTCTCCCCAGTTGTCTTTCTGAAAGTGCAGTGTGACTGTCCCTGTTTCTTCTGCATCTGTAATCTAGTAGTAACAGTTTCTGGCCGATGAGTTGCAGGGCTGGCGTGACGAAAATGTTGTTGCCAGGTCCGAGGGTGGTGACCGGATCATTCTCGCAACCTGCGAAAATTTCTCCACGCGGAACAGCAAGGTATTTTGCTTTTGCCAGGCGGCTTACCTTGTTATCCCGGATGCATGACTTTTCTGAAGAAATGCAGACTGTAAGTTCTGGATAGCTGTAATCTGCGTGTGTCTGCAACTAATTACCGCCAGAAACCTGCACCACTTCACAAAGACACAAGCAATCCACATCTTGACACTACAAATGTAGTAGATGCAAATACTGCATAGATTTAGGAAGCCAACCATGTAATGCTATGTACATATGTCAGGTTCAGGAGGTGATCAAAGTGGTGGAGAAGGAACTGGGGTTTGGTGAAGGCCAGCTCCTCCATAAGCTCTGCAAGGTAACTTAACAGTCTGAATTCCCATACATGTAACAATGTTAATGTGATATGTTTTGTCTTGCTGAAAACTGAACATCTTTGTTGCACAGGTTTATCTGTTCGTATCTGGTGGGAGGATAGTGGGATGTCTCGTTGCTGAACCGATAAAAGCAGCACACAGAGTTATTCCCAGCTCCTCGTTGGAAAACCGCAGCAATCTCCTGGACAATAAAACTGAATCAGCACAAGTAAACCATACACTAGAGTTTGGGAAAATAAGTTTCAAGAGGGAAGTCCTAAGACGGCATAATCACCCCGACAAGAACAAAGAAGAGAGCCAGGGCCCTGGTGCCATAATCTGCGAAGAAGAATCTGTCCCTGCTGTCTGCGGATTCGGGCCATCTGGGTGGTGCCATCGCGTGAAGAAAAGGACTAGGGTCGCAGCTAATGGATGCCACAAGGTGCCTTCTCCAGGCCCCTTCCATATTTTGCCTGCTCTGATGCTTGTAGGTTTTTCATGCCCTTGGAACTCATCACTGTTAAAACATGAACTGTTCTCCTTAGACATGATAGCATTTCTTTTTAGCATGTTGTGTCAATTTGCAGACGTACCACCTTTTACCAGATTGCAGAGAGCCTTGCTAGTCTATGTGTAGCTTGCATCACCCAGCAAAGACTGATTAGGTTATTGAGCTTTCCTCTCATTTCCTGACGTTTCTACTTCCATCTGTCTCCTGCAGGAAGAGCTTCTGCGAAGGCAGCACGTTGGGGATCTCACAATGCGCTTTCACACCCCCAACGTCTGCTGGGAAGGCGCTGGCGTCGAGCTACTGCAAGACGAGTGCATTCTTAGTCTACAGGGAGGGAGATGTATAAGAGATGATGCTCCCATATATGGATTGCTAACTGACGAACAGTTGTAAATATTCTCATGTTGCACACATGACAGATAAACAGCGAACATTCTGTTCTACTAGTGCTGAGGTCAAGTAGCAGAAGATGTTTCTCTTTACACTTTTTCATATTTGATCCTCTTCTTCGACAGTAGATTCTTCTCATGTTTTCTTGTGCTTACCATGTAAACTTCTTCAGTGAAGATAGTCCAAAGTTGTTACACGCCACTATTAGTGTGCTGGTATCAGTAACTGTGGTCCTAATGAGACGATAGTAAAAATAGTACTCCCTCCTATTCAAAATATTAGATGTTTTAGCTTTGTAAAGAAAATGTATCTAAACTTGTTTTAGTATGTAGGTTCCCTTAGATTTGGAGTGAATCACACTAAAACAAGTCTAGATACATTTTCTTTACAAACCTAAGACATCTTATATTTTGAAACGGAGGGAGTAGTAGGTAAACACATCCTTGTTGCATAGGTTTATCTGTTTGTATCCGGTGTGAGGATAGCGGGATGTCTCGTTGCTGAACCGATAAAAACAGCACACAAAGTTATTCCCAGCTCCTCAACTGAAAACCGCAGCGATCTCCTGGGCAATAAAACTGAATCAGCACAAGTAAACCAATTTTTTTTTTAGAAATGGGAGCGCACAAGTAAACCATACATTAGAGTTTGAGAAAATAGGTTTCAAGAGGGAAGTCCTAGTGCCATAATCTGCAAAGAAGCTGTCCCTGCTGTCTCCGGACTCCAGGCCATCTGGGTGGTGCCATCACACAGAAAGCTAATTGATGCCGCAATGTATCTTCTCCAGGCCCCTTCCCATATTTTGCCTGCTCAGATGCTTGTAGGTTTTTCATGCCTTGAGAACTCATCACTGTCAAAACATGAACTGTTCTCCGACATGATAGCATGTTGTGTCAATTTGCAGACAGACTACATTTTACCAGATTGCAGACAACCTTGCTAGACTACGTGTAGCTTGCATCACCCAGCAAAGATGACCAGTTTATTGAGATTTCCTCTAATTGACATTTGTACTTCCATCTGTCTCCTAGAGGAAGAGCTTCTGCGAAGGCGGCACATTGGGGATCTCACAATGCGCTTTGACACCCCCAACGTCTGCTGGGAAGGCACTGGCGTTGAGCTAGACGAGTGCATTCTTAGTCTACAGGGAGTGAGATGTATAAGAGATGATGCTCTCATATATGGATAGCTAACTGAATATTGTCATGTTGAATACATGACAGATGATGCTCTACTAGTGCGAAGATATTTCTCATTACGCTTTTTCCTATCAGATCCTCTTTGTAGTAGATTCTTCACATGATTTCTGGTGCTTACCATATAAACTTCTTCAGTGAAGATAGTCCACTGTTGTTACACACTACTATCAGTAACACAGGTCCTAATGTTCAGAGGATAGTTAATATAGCAGTAGGCAAACACACACATGAGTAGTTCAAATGACAGATGCCTTTGCGATCTTTGTCGGTAGTTTCTTCTCATGATTTGTTTTTGCTTTACCACATAATCTTCTCCAGCGAAGATAGTCAAATGTTGTTACATGCTTTGATCAGTGTACTGATATCAGTAACCAGGGTCACGATGTTCAGCCGATAGAAAAGAAAATAGCAGTAGATAGAAAAGAAAATAGCAGTAGGCAAACGCAGTAGAATAACTAGAACAGTACAAGCACTCATGCTTGACCTTTGATTACCAAAAAGAGCTGCAGGACTATCATTCAACTGCCAAGCAAATGCATTATCCAAGGGTGACACCATCTAGAATACAAACTAAAACACAAATTAAACAGATAAAAACATATTCTAATGTTTCCTCGTCGATAGACCATGGATGGCAGCTGCGCATCGTCAACTTCTGCTTTTGTCAGTGTTGGCTTTAGCGACCTTACTGCGGCCTCAAAGTGAGCCTTGTGTATCAAACTTGCTGTCATATCTTCCCTCAGTGCCAACATTCCTGCTTCCCTGCACAGGCCTTCGAGATCAGCACCGGTGAACAGCTCGGTGCGCTCCGCTATCTTCCCAAGGTCCACATCCTCGCCCAACTTCATCTTGCATGTTTTGATGCGTAGTATCTCGTATCGACCTTCCGTCTGGTGGTGGGACATACAACACCTGCAGGTCAGGAAAACGTTATGGTCAGTTGTTGCAGATGAACATGTCAGAGAATCACATAGACAGAAATACCATATCAAAACGCCCTGGACGGAGAAGAGCTGCATCAATTGCCTTGGGACGATTAGTAGCAGCCAAAACAATAATCCCCTGCAACAGAAAGCCAGATAACATCTTAATGACAAGAGAGGTAGATGCTCAATAGAGTCGTGTTGAAAACTATCAGCAAGCTAAGACATACCGTAGCCAGCTCTAATCCATCCATTTCAGTCAACAAAGTTGATAGGAGTCTTTCTCCTACTGTGGCATTGCCACTGTCCGCATCAGGACCAGTTCTGCAAGATCATACAGGTGTGAACCTAAGTTATTCGTTGCAGAATTAGCGTCCCTGCGGCCAGTACGCAGTACTGAAAAAAACAAGATTTACAAGTACACAGCTAAACTTCACTAAACCTTGGTTCTGGTCCAGATTAAAAAAATCAGTAACAATTCTAAGAAAATAGTGGGCACTCCTAGTTCCTAATACATGAACAAGTTTCTACATTGATGTGCACCACAAGAAATGCAGATTTCATGATCAGATAGTTGCAAAAGAAGTATATAAAAGTTCACATCCATCTTCATTATTTCTACAAGCTCCCTTTTACTAAAATCACACATTACTTAATGTAGATCTGAAGTGTTTATGTTCGATTGTCTATAACAAAATCATCTCAGTGTGTACCTTTTAGGGCAATCATCAGCCTCATCAAAAATATAATGCTTGGAGCAGAGAGGCGCCCTCTGGAATGTTCTTCGCAACAAAGCTTCACCTTCTCCAACATACTTCGAGTATAGTTCTGCACCACTGATTGAAGATACATTTCAAAACTTAGATAGGCATGGATGAAGAGTGCATCTTGACCAGTAGGTGGCTAGACTATGTTTTTTCAATCATTAGTTTAAGCTTATCCAAACTGCACAATACTATAAAAATTGAACCAACAAATGTTTATATTATGTCAGCTCGATCTGAATACCATAGTATGAATTGTGAAAGAAGTGATCTTGTGCCCAGAAAAAGTTCACGTTTATTTCTTCCTCTGACCATTATCTCAGTTCTCATAATATCAGGGATTAACTGGGCTCAGCTTGACTAAATAAAATGCATGGACTCTTTGACACAGTGGAATAGAGAACTGCAATTTGATTCAAAGAATAGACACAGTAAGCGTTCTATGAAAAACCTCAAAGAAAAGAAAGAAGCTTGGGCAGCATGTGCTGCAGCCTTGGCAAGGGTGGTCTTTGAGCACCCTGGAGGACCATGCAAAAGCACACCACGAACTGGTGATATCCCTAGTCTCGCAAATGCAGCAGCATGCTTGATGGGCCACTCAACAGCTTGCTGAAGCTTTTTCTGAAACATAGAAACAACCACTATTACAGCAGGTTTTTATTGCACGAAGACTAAAATGAAACACAGCTCACCTTTAGATCTTTCAAACCTCCTATATCATCCCATGAAACAGTTGGAGATTCTTTAGTTACCCCTCTTATCATGCTTGCTTTGACTTCAGATCTAGCAGACTCCCAATCTTCCATAAGTAATGTGAGCACCTTCTCATCCTCAGATGAGTTTGATAATCGACGATAAGCAAGCCTGGCAGCTTCTCGACATAGAGCTTCTAAATCAGCTCCAACATAGCCATTGCAGGACCCAGCAATAGTTTGAAGATCGACACTTTCATGAAGATGTAGATTCTTGGTATATAGCTACAAAAAAAGGTCTGTAAGGCTATACTTTAGGTAAAAAAATCGTGATATCAGTTAATGGATTTAAAATGCAGGTTTTCAGTGTTATGTTACAGAAATTTTAGACACAGTGCATAATATCAAGTAGTAGCCAGTGACAATACTACCCTCAGTTGTATACAAACATTCCAAGTCATGCATCCAAAAGCATAACACTTTGTAGATTTAACCATGCAATCGGATAGTAAGAAGAAGCATTATACAACATAGAAGTCACCAAAGGGACAGACATAAAAAATAGAACACTGACCCAAAGAGAAACCTTATATTACCTTAAGAATCTGCAGCCTTTCTTCTACATTAGGAACAGAGACCTCTATCTCTGAATCAAAACGTCCTGGCCTTCTCAATGCTGGGTCAATGGCATCCACCCTGCACATTATGGGACCGGATATTGTTTCAGTAGTAGAACAACTTTCCATGAGACGATAATATACACTACAACCTTGTCCTACTAGAGAGGCTCGTAAACATGGCCATTAAAACAGAAAGTACAATCCCCCAGCTAGCATTTCCTAACCTGTTAGTCGACGCAACAACAACCACATGAGGAAGCTTCTTCGACGACTTCTTGTTTCCATCCATCAGAGTTAGCAGCTGACCAACAATGCGGGACTCTTGCTCTCTCCTGTGAAAAGCACATTGAGAAACCAGATTCCGAACGCAAAAGATGTAATGATATAGTAAGTTAATAACAAGCATACCTGCTGTTACGTCGTGGACATATAGCATCCAACTCATCGATGAAAATGATGGCTGGCCTGCCCTGTGATGCCTGAGAGTACGCTTCGGAGAAAGCTTCACGCATGAACTTTTCGCCCTCTCCGACATGCGCTTTGTGCACAGAATACGGGCTGCCAAGGCAGGCACCATGAGCAATCAACAAGCATGCCCCAATACACAATGAGAAGCGTTTGGCAGATCAAATTTCAGGTATATGAATGTCGTGAGGTTGAGTGGGTACTTGATCATTGTCAGGTGGGCATTGCACTCCCGAACGATGGCCTGGACGAGGCTCGTCTGACAAGAAGCGATATTAAGATACGCATATATGTCGACATTTGCAGGAGGATCAAGAAGTTGGCATTGCGAGGGCATTACCTTTCCGGTGCCAGGAGGGCCGTAGAGCAGCAGTCCTCTGGGCCACTGCAGAACACAGGCTCACATAGCACACGGAGCAAGAATTGGTCAGAGGGAAGGAGCGCTGGGTGCTGAAATTGGTAGGAGGGAGGAGGAGGAGAAGGCCAGAAGGGGACAGACAGGCGGTAGTACCTTGAGCCCGAGCAGGCGTGACTGGCGGGCGTAGAGGAAAGGATACACCACGAGCTCCCGGATAGCTTGAATGGCCATGCGGTTCCCGGCGACGGCCTCCTCCGCCCGCCAACCTCCGGCCGGTTCGCCGCCGTCTCCATCACCATCAACACCGCCGCCGACGCGTTTGCTCCCCGCGGCCATCGCCTCGTATGTTGCTGTTATTTTGGTGCTCTCCGGGACGAGGCGGCGCTAAGTCGGGCCCCAGCGGCGAGCGCGAGCTGCTGGAGGTCGGAGCGGAGCGGCGGTGAGTCGACGTCGACGACCGCCCGAGGGACGAAGATGGGCCCATCCGAATAATAAACCCTAATCCTTCATATCTGGCCCATCCGTTCGCAAATTACGGCCGGCCTGGACGTACAGACGATGGGCCTGCACTGAGGCGGGAGGAACCTCACCGGCCCAATAGCTGACGACGGCCTGGAAAAATGAGGCTGTGTCTGTGACGCGGGAAATGGACGGCGAACCAGAGGTGTCTTGTCCGCCTGCTTTTGCCGGCCACGCGTCTTTGCCCGAGCGGAATTGCTGCAGGATTGCCCCAGATGCCCACCACCCCATGGCACAATGCACAACAGCGCATCGTTCTGAACCGTTTTGGCATGGAGCCGTGTAATAATGTACTGATTTAAAATATAAGATGTTATAATTTTGTAAAAAAAATACATTAGTACGTAGATTTACATATGTTTGGAGTGACTCTACACACTAAAAGAAGTATAAATATATTTTCTTCGTAAATCTAAAACATTTCATATTTTGAAACGGAGAGAGTACTATATGTACTCGTGCGTGTCTCCTCGGAAACGCAAATTTATACCAAAGTGGAATTTTTACCGAGTGAAATACATCCACAGTCCGAGCACTTGCTGGCCACGTCCCACATAATTTAAGTGGATGTCCCACGGAAGCCCGTGAAACTTATGCGGGTGTCCACTGTCCCGCATATATCCACACAAATACGTTACTGTAATTGTTGCTTGTATAATGTTTATAAAAATATTTTAGTATATAATACGATCAATATTTAGCACTTAAATGTATTAATTATTATTTTTCACTTTTTGAGTGACTCGTCATTCTTTCTACTAGATATAATATTTGCTTGATTGAGAAAATCCTACTCCTTCCGATCCAAATTAATGTACTCATATTTGGCTAGATTCGGATGTATTAGCACTAAATATGACTAGATATATTCGAATCTAGACAAATATAAAAATATTAATTTGATCGAAATAGCTTTTTTAATGTTCGCGCTCGATCGTGGGCTTCCCATAGAAACCCACCATTTTTTCTTGTTTACCTGTGGGTGTCCCGCATAGCCTTTTATGTGGGCTTGGTAGTGGGCTCCGCGGGCAGCCTACTCCCACCTGCACTCTGATCTATAGGTGCACATACGGTACAAACTTCTGTCCACCACCTTATTCGATGACGTGGCACCTGATCAGGTCGACAACATCGTTTCTCCGTTGTTCTAAATCCCTAAATCGAGCGTTTCCCGTCACCATGTCGTGCTCCCGCATTGAAGAACTGTTCACCTGCCGGTGACGTACGACGCCTTCGTGCTTCCTTGACCTCAAACTAGGGCAACTCCATCTTACTCCCTCTGTTTTTTATTACTTCGCGTTCTAGCAATTTTTAAAGTCAAACTTTATCAACTTTGACCAAAAATATAAAAAAATATATAAACATTTATTATTTCAAATACATATATTATAAAAATATAACTTACGAAGATTCCAATACTATAAGTTTTATATTATAGATACTCTTTTTTTGCTAAATATTTAATCAAATTTTAATTTTTTTAACTTTGCAGAACACGATCTAATTGTGAACGGAGGAAGTACTAAAATCCTCACGCACGCAGGCTAGCCGGCCGGTGTCCTACACACCCAGAGCCGAGGCAAGTAACACCAACAACAAGCAGCAGGGTTCCCAGCACCCAGGATACCTCGAGCACCGCCACCCAAGCTCAAGCTCACGGTTCACCCAACCGATGTGCCCGCAGTCAATCACGGCCACCACCACCCGCGCTCGCCGCGAAGACAAACCCCCGTGCTTGCGTGCTCCCTGAAGAGCTGCGCCGCCCTCTGCTCATCCGTCCGCGTCCAACGTTCTCTCCAACGCATTGTGTCGAGCACATCATGTGCGCCAGCCAGCTCATCCGCATCCTCCCATGTCGCGTGTGCCAAAGCCGACGAGCCCGACGCTACGCGCCGCCTCGATCCCCTCGTTTCTCCGAGCCCATGGGTTGGGTTCGCCTGCTCATGCCATGGCTGTAGGAGGTGGCCGGAGCGACCGACAGCGACCACCCAGCAACAAGCCAGAGCACTGTAGGAAGAGGCAGTATGGACAAAAATAATGCAAAATCAAAAGGATTTCACAAAATGACTTGTCTGAAAAACTATTTTTCTGGACTAACTCTCTGTGTAACTCCTAACAGCTAAGCACTGTACAGTGTAGCGCTTTTCAGCTAGGCGCTATATCCCCTGCCAGCGTGGCACCGTCTGGACCTCTCCCTGCCGCAGTGACGCCTTGGCAAAGGCGAAAACTCTAAGTCAGTGTAAGCGTCATTCGATAAGGCGCTACATCTCGAACTACACTAGTTTCAGCTGACTGGTATCACAGGTGCACATATACTCAAACTTAGTGCACATATACTCAAACAACATCAACATAGTCTCACCAACATCAACATATTGTCATACATCAACATAGTCTTAAACAACATCAACATAGTGCCATATATGAACATAGTCTTAAACAACATCAACATAATGCCATACATCAACCCATACATAGTCTCAAACCTAGTGCATCGTCATCAACATTGTGCCATACATGACCTACTTCCGTCCACGCGCCCTTGGGCCTCGGCCCCTCCTTGGAGGTATCTTTTTTGTCACCTCCTCTTCTTGCGACTCATCTTTATCATGATACCGTAGGCCCCTCGTCCTCCTAGTCGCTCTTAACCTCCGTGGCGGCTCGTCCTCGACAACATTGGCCTTTCCCTTATTACGGAAGTCCTCCGGCGTTTAACGATTGAACTGTTTCCTTGACTTCAACTGGTATGCGGAACGAATCGGGTACTCCTCCTCAGTCTCATTCTCCATATGAGGCAACTACATGTAAGATTGTATGGCTATGAGAAATGCATGGGAAATAGAAAGCACTAAATACATATAAGGTTGTCCCATACCTCATCTTCCGAACGAATCGTCGAAGTGGTGTCATCCTCAACATCATCCTGAAGTTGTTTGAGACTATGTTGATGTTGTTTGAGTATATGTGCACTAGGTTTGAGTATATGTGCACTTGTGCTGCCAATCAGCTGAAACTAGTATAGTTCAGGAGTGTAGCGCATGTCTGATAGGCGCCATGCTCTGAGGTGTAGCGCCTATCACACAGACGCTACACTCCGACTTAGAGTTTTTCTCCGCCAGCGCCTGGGCGTCACACGGCCAGGTGGGGTCAGCGAGAGGCCAGACGGTGCCACGCTGGCGGGGGACATAGCGCTTAGCTGAAAAGCGCTACACTGTACATAGCGCCTAGCTGTTAGGAGTTATCCAAAGAGTCAGTACCAGTGAAATAGTTGTGTAGATGAGTTATTTTGTAAAATCCTTTTGATTTTAGGTTATTTTTGTCCATACTGTCGTAGGAAGATTTCAGGACGACGGTACATGGACATATCGAACGAGGTCAGGAACCGCAGTGCGACTGAGGAACCGTATATCGGTGCATCTTTCAAGTTTGATGACCGTTTTAGACATAGTGGCCGACAAGTTTCAGGCCGTTGGATGCGTTTCACTCGAAAATTTTGCTAAAAACATGTATCTCGATGGATGAAGGACGAACCCCGCTGGTCTTTGTCCGCCTCCTTTGCTTCGAGTCGCATGCACAACACTCAACAGCGCATGGTTCTGACACGTTTTGGCATGGAGTCGTCGTGTAATTATGTGTTTATGCTCGTGTGGTCGTGTATCTCGGCTGCCATGGTGAGCCTGTCCAGTCCAACACACGACAGTGCGTTTTTCAGAGACACGTGAACGTGATGAGTTTTTCTAGTCGAGTCCGTCAATCAAACTGCCAACAAAGTCCACAGCAACAGCAAGAGCAAAGAAAACCTGTCCCGGCGAGCGACACGGTGGGGTGGTAGTTGGCCGGCGCAGTGAGTAAAAACGAACGAACGCCGGACTGACAGAGCAGGCGGCCATCCCATCCCAGCCAGCTACTGGTCAGTTTGACGGACGACAACTCACGTTCCTGCCTGGTGCCTGAGCCGCAGTTTTGGTTTGAAAGCATATGCATGCCCGGAATCGGAGATGGTGGAACGGAATGGCGCTAAAAGTCTCTGCCCGCGGGCCCAGCATCTGCAGTGCAGTGCGGCGGCAGATGGCGTACGTCGAGGGCGGCCCCGCGCCCGCGGCCGAGCCGAGCCGCCGACCTCTCTAGGCCAACCAACAGCGACGCCCAAGTAAATGCGGCCATCAATGGCGGTGCTCCACGATGAGTTCACCTCACGCTCCCTCCACATGCCGCTCTGAGCACAGCAGTAGAAACAACATGGTAAAATTATTTTACTAAAATAGAAGAAGAAACGTACGCGACGTGACGTGACTCGTGAGAGCACTCGTTCATTCATTCATTCATGGCGGCCGGTGGAGACGGGAGCTTGGATCGATCCAAGAGGAACACAAACAATGCGGCCTGAAATTAATTGGTAGTAGGTCCCCGGTACGGCGAGACGGGATTACACGGGCACCGGAACATGCCCGTATTAAGTAGTAGCAAGTACTACTACTCCACTACGCGCAGCCCCTTTTTTTTTAAAAAAAATGATTCGCATCCCCGGACGACCATAGTCCGGGTCCTGCCTCCTGCGCGTCAGGCACGCACTCCGTGATCGACTATCTTCGAGCGTCCGTCTCCGGTGACCTCAATCCCGTCTCCGGCGGACTCTGTCCACCTCCGTCCAGGGGCGGACTCAGACGAAATTTTAACTGGGGGCACAACATTTGACCGGGGGCCTGTCTCTATATAAATTTGCTAAATTCAAACATTTTCTTTAAATTTCTGAACAAAAACTACAGGAATTCAAAATTTTGAGTGGGGGCCTAGGCCCCCACTCGCATGTACTTGGGTCCGCCCCTGCCTCCGTCCCGGTGACCTCCGCCCTGTCTTCGGAAACCTTCGCCCCGGCGACCTCAGCCCCGTCTCCGGTGACCTTCATTCCGTCTTCGATGACCTCTATCCACCTCCGCCCCGTCTTCGACGACCTCCGCCCCGGCGACCTTTGCCCCTGCGACATTCGTCTCCGTCTCCAGCGACCTCTGCCCACTTTCCCATGACCAAGCTGTGGCTGTCGAGCTTGCTTCCATGGGCAGCCGACCTTGCTGCCACATGCGGCCGTGGTTGCTGCCAGCGGCTACCGAACTTGCTTCCAGCGGTGGTCGAGCTTGCTTCCACGGGCGACCGAGTTTGCTTCTAGTGGTGGCTGAGCTTGCTTCCATGGGCAGCTTTGGACGCTGCCATGGGCGGTTGTGGTAGCTTTCAGCGGTGGCCGGCCTGGCTTTTGCTACAAGTTCTCCGACAAGGTCTTCCGGCTGAATTCTCTGGTGATGTCTCTGATGAAGTAGATTTTTTGCTATATTAGAAGAACTTTATTGCTACAACCATCTTATGGTTTTGCTACAACAGTGTTAACTATTTGCTACAAGATCTCCGAGAAGAGTCACCAGCGAGTTTTTTTCGACGATGTCTCCGGCGAAGTCGGTTTTACTATATTAGCACAAATTTTTTCTTGCATGGTCTGCGGCGAGGTCTCCGACGAGGTCTTCGGCGAGACGTTCTATTTCTAAAACGAACCATTTTTTTGCTTCAGAAACAAACGCGGGGACATATGTAGCAAAAACGGGATGTTTTGCGGCAAAAGCGGGATTTGGGGCGATTTTGTGGACATGTGGCAGCAGCGAAAGCAGGAGATTTTGTGGACATGTAGCGCGCGCCTTTTTTGAAAACAGGAGAAGATCAACCTGGCGTGTGAGACTATTTTATTATTCCCCATTTTAACATAGATATCCTAAATAGTGTAAATTCATTCAAATTTTAATAAATTTAAGACAACTATTTTAAGATAGAGAGAGTAGATTGTTCTCAAAAACTTACAAGAGTCATTAGAAAGATCAAACTAAAACCCACCAAAACAAGCAACAACTCGCTAATCCTACCACACTGATGAAGGGGTGTCCATGAGCAAGGCCAAATTTCACTTAAAAAATGAGCATGGCCAAATATTCATGCCACCTGACCAACACGCAACATCTAAAACCAAAATAATGCCTCGACATGTGGCCCAATGGCGAGCAAATGGCACGATGGTCCGATAGACCCTCGGCGCCTACCAGTACACGCTCCAGAAAGTTCCACCTTCCGCATACCCATCTTCAGGGAGAAATTAAAGCAATGACCTTGTGAGGTCAGCCGCCAATGCCACCATGGCGCCAAACAACAACACCACCCTGCATGCGTCCAACACGCACACGCGATCGACATCGAGGCCCCTCGGTGCCATGCCGCTGAGTCGCGCCATCCAGCGTCGCTAGAAACAACCAAGAGTGTCGTCATGCATCGCACCTCCAAACCAGGCATGACTGAGCGCAGCACCTAGCAGTAGGCATGACAAATCAACCAAAGTCTCAATGCGAGATGAAGCCGCACCACCTTGCTCGAAAAACAATGCCCCCAGGAGGGAGAACGATGTTGAGCGTCGTCATCATCCGTTCAGGTAAAACCATATCTAAGGTTTTCCCCGGAGCATCCCGAGTCAGGTGACCAAAGTCAAACACGGCTTTCACAGGCAATCCCATCTCCAAAAACTCGTTGTTTAGGTCGGCCTCCCTCGGGATAAACAACCAGGAGATCCGTCGTGCGTGGCACTTCCAAACCAGGCATGGCTGAGCGTAGCACCTGGCGGTAGGTATTGATGGAGGGGTTAACCTCTTGGGTGGCCCAATCTTCACGGATCTCGTGGTCAAATCGATGGGAAAACGAGGGGAAAGGGAGAAGATAGCGGAAGCGAACACACACCTCGCGAAGAACACGATGAACACACGCAAAACTCACACGATACAAGGCCGATTGCTCCTGAACGTCGGCCACCGGTCCGATAGAATCCTCGCAAGGAAAGATCGGTCAACGTGCTCCCTCAAATCCACATCGGAGAGGGAAGAACACCTTGGAGAGGGTCTTGACAACTTGGAGACGAGACATCGAACTCCAAGGCCTTGTTCAACGATGGATGCGTGATGCAAAGTCAAATCGAGGTTGGTGACGATAGTCGGTCCACTTGGTAAGGGGATGAGGCAAAACTAGAGATTCCACAATGGGGGTTGTCTTTAGTCTATCATATATGCCTTAGGGATACATGAGGGGTGGGGGCTCTATTTATAGGCCAGCCACTAAACAAGGATAGTTTGGGTATAAACTAGGCGAATAGGTAAGTAAAGGGGAATACATGGGCTGTGGCCCAACAGGTGCGCGCAGGCACACATGACCGGTAGTACCGGACTTAGGACCGGTAGTACCGGTCATCACCGGTAGTACCGCTCTGGGACCGGTAGTACCGCTTGCGGTCTTGGAGCATCCGTTGGAGCCGTCGATGTGGCGGTAGAAGGCTGGTACCGACCGGTAGTACGTTCACAACCGGTAGTACCGCTTGGACCTGGCAGCTGCCGACCTGTCTTCTTCCGTCTCCTCTTCCAAGCCTCCGTCTTGTCGGGCTTGATGTTCCGGGCTTCCTCCCTTGCCTCCGTACTGGTCGGTGTGAACCTATCATGCATATGTGACAGAGTATGAAGTAGCATACCATTCAATAGGGTAGGAAGTGAGCTTGCATAGAGGAACAGATTCACCTTTGGAGTCCATGGCGACTTGGCGTAAGTTGGAGACCTTGATGTAGTAACGACCATAGGTCGGGCTGCATCATCTCCCCCCCTTTAAAAAGAGTCGTCCTCGACTCTCCATGTCCATCACGAAGTATAAGAGGTCGAAGGACATCCTTGATCCTGGGGTTCACCATATAGTCGTCCTTGGGAAGATTGACTTGACAACACTTCAATGTTCCTTCACCTTCCATGAAGCCTACAAAGCTCACGACAAAAGCGAAGCAACACTCAAAGCGTAGCCAATTCATGAAGATTATAGCATGAGTCCTCAAGTAGAAGGAAGTCACCTTAGCTTGTTGAGATAGCTCGATGAAGGGTAGCCATAGGTAACTCTCTTCGGTTCTTCTTGTCAACACATGGTTGGTAGAGGTTGACGTGTATGCACTTGTACCTTCACACAACAAAGATCAAGCAAAATATTTTCGTGCATGATAGAGGAGCATGTCAAATGTGGCACGTCCATTCTTCTTCACAACACTATTAGCATAATGCATGTATAGCAAATGGGATGCATATGCAAGGTCAAAGTGCATGGAAATCGTTTGAACATCATCCAAATGTGAAAACTCAAAAATCCATATAACATAGTAGTGGGGCATTCAAAGCATTGGATCCAAATTTCAAACAACATCTTTGATGCAAGAATAGGAGAATTTGGCAAAAACACACAAGGAAGAATGTCCAAAGAAACATCATTATGTGTGCAAACCAACCATTGGAAAGAGAATTTGTTCAACATGTTGGATGTCACACACAAATCTGAAGGGTTCGCAGCATAGAAAACAAAAAATTTCCTACGATGGGAACAACTATGTACCAAGATCTATCTACTAGATACAAACAACGAGCAGATGTATATCCGTAGAGAACATACCCTTGAAGACCGACAAAGCTTAACGAGTCCAAACTCGTGGTTGATGTAGACGATCTCTTGCCGATCTCAAGATCGAGAGGAAGTCCTAGCGCCGCAAAAGCAAGATCCGTGCTCGCACACGCTCGAGGCACCGAGCAACCTCCGCCTCGCTCCAGCGATGCAGCGGAAGCACAACTCTTTCTTGCAAAAGCCACCGGGAACATGTATCTCGCTAGTCGAGACCATGGGAATAAATACTAGAGGGGAGAGAGATCCTTCACGAGGAGGTGTGGTGTGAGAGGAGGAGAGGGGCCTTTATAGGGAGAGGGGGCACCCAAGGGGCCATGTGCCCAGCCATGGGCTGCCCCACCTCTTCCACATTCATGTGGGTGGAGCCCACTCAAAATGAATAGCCTCCACTCCCATTAAAAAGCCTCCACTCATAAATCCACTCACATGCATTAAATTTCCACCAAATTTAATGCAAGCTCTCATTAAATAAAACTCTTTTATTTATTTATTCAGAATTTTTAATTACTTTAATTAACAAACATTCACATAAAACCCTTGCTAGTATTCCATTTCACATGCAACCTTCAAGAATTTCAACCAAAAGCTTTGGTGTCTAGTGAAATAAATTCTGCGCTTTCCTTTTCTTTTCGCATGAAACTTTTTGCTCCAATTGGATGTCTGTCTCTTAAGTGTGTCACCCTACGGTTCGTGAATAATGCGGACATGATCGAGACCCCTCTCGGATCAATAATCGAAGCGGATCTGAGACCCATAACTCCCACACATTCAACGATGACTTTCTTGTGATCGTCAACCTTTTACGCTAGTATCTTAATCCTTTTGTTTGCGATATATTACATGTCCGAGATTCAATCATGGTATCTACATACCTAGTTTGATCTCGCATCGACATGCACTCTTTTCTCGTTCCGTGATATAACATTCTAGTGATCAAATCACTTGCTTGCAAGCTAATCAATGTGATATCACCGAGGGCCCAGAGTATATCTATCCGTCATCGGGATGAACAAATTCCACTCGATCCATGGGCCTCAACATAACACTTTAGTAGTTCGAACCCATCTTTATAATCACCTTACGGTGTGACGTTTGATGTTATCAAGAAACTCTTCCGGTGTTAGTGATTGGCATGATCTCATGGTCTAAGGATTAGGATCACGTAAGTTGTTATAGCAATATAAACTCAATGACTTTGATCGTAATGCTATACTTCGGATGAATGTTCATCACACCATTACACTAATGTTGTGACCTCGTTATTAACAACATCCAATGTCCATGATCAGGAAACCTATGATCATCTTGTTAATCAACGAGCTAGTTTATAAGAGAGGCATAACTAGGAACTACCTTTTGTTTATCAAACACACATGTATTAACGTTTCCGTATTAATACAATTATAGCATGCAAAATAAACATTTATCATAAATAAGGAATACGATAATAACCACTTTATTATTGCCTCTCGGGCATATTCCCTTCAAAATCATCAAAAGCAAATTTCATGGGAGTATGGGTATCCCAAGTGGAAGCAAAAACGGCATGTTTGCAAACAAACCAAATGAAAGAGCAAGTGGTCCTTATGTTTGTTGCAACAACAAGACGAGATTCTTGGAAGCTCTCATGACAATACATGCTCTTAATGGAATTGTGGTTGCACACAAAACATCGGAAAGAGAAAATGTTCAACATTTTTGTTGCAACACACAAAGCATCATTATCCAAAAGCGAAGAAACATGAATGTCACAAGGTGAGATAATACCATCAACATGCTTGCAATCAAACCATAGGAAATAGCAATTTGCCAACATGAAAGATGCAAAGCATACAAAAGGTATCAGAGCTGGGTTCGATCTTGAACTCACTTGTTGGATGCTCTCAAGAGCTCTTTTTGTCAACTCGTGCTCAACCGAGGTTGACATGATAGTGCGGGTACCTACACACATCATATGTAAAAGGAAGAATGTGTGTGCATGGTAGAGATACACATCATCCATCATGACGTATCTCTTCTTGTGCACATCACCATTAATGTCAATCAAGTATGAAAGAGATGCATGGTGAGTATGCAAGTGGGGAACATGCTTCTCACGGCAATCATCAAAATCTCCAAAAATTGAGAAAGCTATGGGGGCCATCTCATTATAATGCATAAGATCAATATTGTTGCAAGCAAAACAAGTGAAATAGCAGGTATTCATCTTATGGCAAGCAACGGGAGAAGTTGAATGACTAGCATGACAAGACAAGTCCGAAGCAATTAGAGGATACACACAAGATGCATAGCATGGCATGTTTATGGCAATGATATCGCAATCAAACAATTCCACATGATCAATATTATGCAAAGTAAAAGCATCATATGGGAATATGAGTGAAGCATATGTAATGTCACAAATATCATCCATAGCATGCATATCCTCACAATTCATCATGTCCACTAGTGGGACCATGGCATCATCAACACCCTTATTGTTACCTTGTTCATACCTCTCATATGAAGTGGGTGTTGTGGAAGTAGTTGCCTCCTTGTGGACGACTTCATCTTCTTGATGTATCCATGGCGTAGCATCATCTTTATCCACCATGTACATATTCTCCAAATGAGGCATCATTGCTTCATGGCGTGGCACTTCTTCATCCATGGAACCTAGCACAACGCAAGAGAACACACTAGAGGTAGAGTGTAAGTTGTTAAAAATAGAAATGGTCTCACTTGACCTATCAACTACCACTCTCAACTCACTAGGAGTATCATTCATGCCCTCCAAGTGGAAGCACTCAATCTCACATAAGGTGGAGTCACTCATCTCACTCTTGTTCTCACTCAAGTGGGCTAAGTGGCTCTCATACTCACATGTGATTGGTACCATATCATCACTCAAGCATATGGGAATAGGCTCGGTTTCCTTAACTCCAAGCGCCTCCTTTGGTGAAGGGAAAATCCCATGCTCACCATTCTTGACCTTGTCGCCTTCAAGGTTGGATGCCCTAAGATGGGCATCATTGCTCGCCTCCATGGTCGAAGGGAAAATCCCATGCTCGACCGTCTTGTGGACATCTTGTAGTAGTGGTGGAGGTAGTCTCATGCTATCCAACTTGGCGAAGTAGAGGTCTTCATTTTCCTCGTCCATGAGGTCTTCAAATGCAAGCGTAGTTGTTGAAGCTTGATGACGTGTACGAAAGCTTGCTCTTGGTGCCATTTTGGTGGTGGCACAAGAAGTTGAAGGTGCCTTGTGATGGTGTCGACGGAGGTCATTGGCTTTCCTTGCCGATGGTTGATGTAGGTGGCGCACTTGGTCATCCATATGACGCTCACGACGATGGCCCTTGACCTTGGCACTCTTCGTTGTAAGTTTTTCTAATGAGCGCAAAGCATCATTAGTCTTGGCGACCATCCTCATGTTTTTGTCGAAGTCGTTGTCCATGTCCTTCTTGAAGTTGTGGAGGTCGCTTTGGAACTTGTCCATTTGATGATGGACCTTGGCGCACTCGAGTTGGAGGTTCCGTCTTGGTCGGTGCGACGTGAGGAGCTTCGCGTTGTCGTTCTTGAAGTCGTCAATGCTTGGGGAGTCATTGTTGTTGTAGTACTCCATATCACCCAAGCATGTGGAGCCATTGTAGGTATAGTGCTCCATCATGTTATCCAAGCTTGTTGAGACATAGGCATGGTGGCTCGCTGTAACACCCTCAAAATCGGACCTATGCAAGTTTGGGCAAAATTCACCAAACCCGCATAGAAACGATTCAAAGGTGCCCACCAGGCACTTTCGTGCGGGTGGAAAACGAAGTAATAACATTACACAACAGTCCTCGATGGGACCCACAGAACAGATATATATAACAGCGACTCCAAGAGTCAAGAATACGGATATAATATACAAAGATCCAAATCACCTTGAAAACGATATAGCGCCCAGCTACGGACAAGATGCAAATGGGGCTAAGAGCCCTGAAGAATAACCAATGGCGTCCATAACCCTGTGCCAAGCCGGAAGGGTAACCCGCTAACGGCGTCGATCTCAAACCTGCTTAAACAAAAGGTGCCGACAAAGGGCAAAGGAAAAAGAAGGAGCGTCGATCGAGGCCAAGACACGGCGAGGCTAGAATTCGCCCTCGCCTACATAGGTATGGTGGATCAAGCGGCGGAAGCATGCACTAAACGACCTATAGAGACTCGATACAACCGGCAATTCGAGAGGGGTAAGAATGACCTATCCGGATCCAACCTGAAGTTAACACCAAACAAACCCATCCCGGTGTCTCCCTCGAGACCAAACGAGGAAGTCAACCGAGGAACTCCACACAGCTGGCGCTTTACTTGTTCAGTTATAGTTGCGGCACTTTACTAGTCAGGTTTAGATAATCGTCCTGATAAAGTAAGCAGTGGGCCCTTTTAGTTAATCATTCTGTTGGAGTTGCAGCAATTACTAATCAGGTACAGATGGCATGATGTAATCCCGAAACCCAGCAGTTGTTGGTACTTTTATTCAGCCAATCCGTTGTAGTTGCAATACTTACTAGTCAGATACAATTGTCGCAAGCGACAACCAAACAAGCAATTGTGGGTATTATTTAGCCATTCCATTATAGTGAAGTGATTACTAGTCATTATAAGTCAAATTTATAGCGAAGAACTTTAGTTATGCTTGTCTATGATCGAGATCATGCTCCAAGTCGCCCATAACCGCGACACGGCTTTCGAAAAGTTTTACCCGGGTGCACCAATAGCAACACACGCCGATCAACCTCGGAAAACCAAATCAAAACCCAACGAGGCTTTCACGAAACAATCAGGATTCAGAAATATTTCAGGCCACCCTTAAGTAGATTCCGTGAACGGTTAGCGACCGAGACGGCCTCAAGGTTTGTGGGGTAAGCAGAAACGATGGAACCCGAAGTGTGGTGGCTTGTCGCTACCACGTAAACGGGTCACAATTCCTAAACAGACAAGGTGCTCCTCGCACAATCGTAAATAAAGCGAGAGTATGGCATAAGTACAGGATAAAAACACCTCAAACTAGTTTGTGGCCCCAAGAAATAAGATGAATCAAGCTCGCTCGGGGGTCCCATATACCTCCCGGATGTGGATAGCGCGATAAATCAAGGAATGTATCAAGTACTCGGGGTCTTACGGACACAAGTGGGCGTCGAAACCAAATATTATCTATCACCCACCGATGCCTCCGCTTATTCAATTTTAGTTGTTAAATGTAGTAAAGTGACGATAAGTAAAGCTAGAATCATCTCCAACATCAACATGCGGCAATTCATCAGCATCTGTGGCATTAGACGACACACATCCGCACTTGAGCAAGCAACTACGACACGCAAGTCCAACTATCTACCAAACAACAGGTAATAGGATGTGTCCAAGGCAATATAGGGCGCACGGTATATCAAGGGTACGGAAACTAAAGCATCGCAATACGCTTAGCAATAGATCAACAGAGGGAAGTAAATACTATAAAAGTAAGATAGGTAGAAAGGGGAGATGCTACTTTGAAAACATTGTCGAAGGTTTAACAAGATCGGGCGGCTCACATCAACTCAACGCCTTATCCGAAGAAGCAAAACACTAGAATAAACACCGGATGCAATATTTAATACAACGGCAGAAGATCGGCATGATGCATGTATGATGTATGACATGGCAAAGATGCGATGTGGTTAGATCATGTTAAGTGGAACCGGGGTCCCGACAATTAATTATTAGGTGGTTCATGTTGTTTAGAAACCCCGCATTTTAAATGTTGTGTTAACAAGACATGATAAGATACCGGTTCGCTACACAAGTTTAAATGAGGCCAATATGAGACTAGATTTGCCCGCATATGGGCCCCATATTTAATTATTAGGTGAATCGGCCAAGGCCCCAAACCACGTATAGGATGCATGCATGAGCAGTTATTATGCACAAGTTGATATGTTATAAAATAGGGTTCGAGGAAGAGGTCACACATCGGAGGGCTCGACGGTCTTGGGTTCCGGTTTGGTCGGTCTCGTGGTTCGACGGATCCGGGGTTCGGGGTTCGGAAGCGTTCTCGACTCTCGGTCGTTCTCGGATCGGGTAGTTCTTGTCGCGTCCGAAGCAGGTCTTGGTTCGTGTCGTCCTTGTCGCATGCAGATCTTGTCGGTACCGCGTATCGGGACGGTCTTGGCATCCGAGGGAAGTTCATGTCGCATCCGGTCCTCGGGCATCGGATCTAGGGAAGTACTTGTTGCATCTACCGCCTTGGTCCGCTTGATCGGATCCATGTCGTAGTACTCGGCGTTTCCGACGAGGCACTTGACGTCCGAGGGAAGAAGACTTGTCGCCCGTCCGGTTCGGATTCCGGGTTCGACGTTCGCCCGGGGTCGGTCTTCGGGTTCGACCATCGGATCCGTGGCGAAGAACTCCGCCTTTGGTCCGGGAACGAGGTCTCCGATTCTAGGATGAAGCCTGTGGGTTCGCGGTCTCGGACATAAGCTCGTGAAGAAGATCTTGTCGACGCGAGGATGTCGAGTTCAAGGGTCTTGTGCAACTTGTCGGGCGTCCAGAGCGCTTAGCAGTAACGGTGCCCGATGAAACGAGAGCTTCCAAACATACACACACCGGGGTACTCGGCCACCGCAGAGGGCACACGAGGTCGGGCTGCCAGACAAAGGTGGCGCGCGGCGCACGGGCCGACGAGGACGGGCGACACGAGCTTGGCGGCAACGTGGGGTTAGGCGACCTTGCCGAGGCGACGCGAGGAGGGGCCTGGCAACGGCTCGGAGGCGTGGCTTGGGCGACGGGAGCGGTGGATCGCGACGGGATGACCTCGAGGCGGGCGATCGACGGGCCGGGCGAGATGGAGGGACCCGCAGGCGGGCGCGACGGCTGGCGCGGCCGGGCTCGAGCGCGGGCGGCGCGACGGAGGGGCGGACGGGTCCGGCGGACGACGGCGCTGGCTCGCAGCGTCGCGAGGCGGCGCCTGGGACCGGGAGGAGCGGCGAGCCTGGCGGGCGTCGAGCGAGCGGGAGGGGTCAGCGGCAGCGTGGCGGAGCGGGAGCGGCGCCAAGGCCGAGGGGGGGAGCCTGGGCGGCGGGCGGAGCGAGGCGGCCTGTGGCGGTGGAGGCGGTGAAGCAGCAAGGCGGGGTTGGTCTGGGGAAGGTCCGTGGGCGGAGGTTGGTGGAGGCAGGGCTCGTGGGGGAAGAGGAGAGGGGCGGGAAGGCCGATCACAAAGGGTCCCACAGGGGCCTGGGGTGGCTCGGTCTGGGTGAGGCGCGTCGGTGGGAAGAGGACAGGGAGGGCCCAGTGGGTGAGGCAAAGGGAACTCAAGGCAGCGCAAGGTGTGTGTGGGGGTAAAAGGTGGTAAGGTGGAGTGGGGTGAGAGAGAGGGAGTGGGTTGGGACAAGTGTCAGATTAGGATTGGGTAGAGGAGGGGAGAGGGTGAGGTGGCATGGCCTGATTGGGTGGAGTGATGTGGAGGCTGGGGTGGGTAGGATTCTGGGTAGTCTTAGGATTTAGATGGGGCAGGTTGGGTTGGACCGTTTTAAAAAACTGGGCTGATCGGTCGGGTTGGCCTGCTCGCCTACTAAAATAATTATAAATTTTATTGGTGTTAATTGGACCATCTACCAACCGATAGCGACAAAACAAAATACTCCGGAGCCCCGGGGTTTGGCGTTTGAATAAAGATGGGGCGTTTTAGAAAAATAAAACGGGCTTTGCAAACATAGTTTTGGCAAACAATGCATGATGATGACGATGCGATGCACAAATTCAACGCGATTTTCTAGTAGTGGTTTTAGGATGCCACAATTCGACACCACTAACAAAGGATCTCGCCTCGAGATCCGCCTCATGGTACCGGAAGGAAGGTCGTGATCGATCCTTCGCTTCGTGTAGATCCTCGCGACACCACTAACAAGAGTTCTTCCGCCATCTTGAAATTGGCGACACCACCAACAAGGGTCGTTGTTCACGATCGTAAGAACGCCCGGGAAACAAAGGACGAAGTTGAAGGTAAGGCCACCTCTAACTTCCGTGGGACGAGTAAAATTCTCGATCCGGCTGATTCGACATAAGAGCGAATGATAAGAGCAGTGGTAGGGTAGCTACTCCATACCGCACTCAAACCAGTACTCTGCACACGAATAGGCGGATTAAGCAACCAACTCTCGGAATCAGACTGAAGATCTCGACAAACGAGGTTCAGGAACAAAGGAATGTTGCCAGCAGAATCGTATGAAAGACGCACTGATTAGGTTTCGCAATGGTTCCATTGGCCTGAACAACACATGCTCAAGGTCGACTCCAACTTCACCAAAGCTCGTCCTTCTCATATGTTTTTCAACGACACTGTTATCCGGCAAGGAACACATATGGATAAGATCTCAAGAACAAAAGATCGGATGAAGGGCACAACAGAACAGTTGCAGATTGATGATCGTAGCACCTCCGTTACAAAAGGGAGGATTCGAAACCCTGAAGGTACGACGGAAACCCAACCACGAGAAATCCTGGACTCGAAGAAAGAGAAGAGAGCGGATTCAAAACACGTAGAGGTAAGAGGAGAACAGCAAGGGTAAGGAGTAAAATCAGACCTATTCAGAACTATCCAACCGATTTTTGAAAATAGTTTTGACTCTCTACTTGACCGTTAGCTAGGTTATCCCACAGTTGGACTTGTGGGGTATCGAACCGAGCTCGATACCACTCAGTAACACCTCAAAATCGGACCTATGCAAGTTTGGGCAAAATTCACCAAACCCGCATAGAAACGATTCAAAGGTGCCCACCAGCACTTTCGTATGGTGGAAAACAAGTAATAACATTACACAACAGCCCCTCGATGGGACCCACAGTAAGAGATATATAACAAATGACTCCAAGAGTCAAGAATACGGATATAATATACAAAGATCCAAATCACCTTGAAAACGCGATATAGCGCCCACTACGGACAAGATGCAAATGGGGCTAAGAGCCTCAAGAATAACCAATGGCCCATAACCCCTTGAGCCAAAGCGGAAGGGTAACCACACTAACGGCGTTGATCTCAAACCTGCTTAAACAAAAGGTGTCGACAAGGGCAAAGGAAAAAGAAGGAGCGTCGATCGAGGCCAAGACACAGCGAGGCTAGAATTGCGGTCCTCGCCTACATAGGTATGGTGGATCAAGGCGGCAAGCATGCACTAAACGACCTATAGAGACTCGATACAATGGCGGCAATTGTAGAGGGGTAAGAATGACCTATCCGGATCCAACTCAAGCTAACACCAAACAAACCCATCCTGGTGTCTCCCCTCGAGACCAAACGAGGAAGTCAACCGAGGAACTCACACGGGCGCTTTACTTGTTCGATTATAGTTGCGGCACTTTACTAGTCGTTTAGATAATCGCACGATAAAGTAAGCAAGGCCCTTTTAGTTAATCATTCCGTTGGAGTTGCAGCAATTACTAATCAGGTACAGATGGCATGATGTAATCCCGAAACCCAGCAGTTGTTGGTACTTTTATTCAGCCAATCCGTTGTAGTTGCAATACTTACTAGTCAGATACAATTGTCGCAAGCGACAACCAAACAAGCAATTGTGGGCAGTATTATTTAGCCATTCCATTATAGTGAAGCTGATTACTAGTCATTATAATTCAAATTTATAGCAAGAACTTTAGTTATGCTTGTCTATGATCGAGATATCGTGCTCCAAGTCGTCCATAACATGACACGGCTTTCGAAAAGTTTTACCCCGGGTGCACCAATAGCAACACACGCCGATCAACCTCGGAAAAACCAAATCAAAACCCAACGAGGCTTTCACGATGAACAATCACAGGATTCAAATATTTCAGGCCACCCTTAAGTAGATTCCGAACGAAGCTAGCTGACTCGAGACGGCCTCAAGGTTTGTGGGCCGGTGAGAACGATCGGGAACCCGAAAGTGTGGCGGGCTTGTCGCTACCACGTAAGCGGGTCACAATTCCTAACAAGATAAAGGTGCTCCTCGCACAATCGTAAATAAAGCGGTAGCATGGCATAAGTACAGGATAGTAAAACACCTCAAACTAGTTTGTGGCCCCAAGAAATAAGACCGAATCAAGCTCGCTCGTGGGGTCCCATATACCTCCGGATGTGGATAGCGCGATAAATCAAGGAACAGTATCAAGTACTCGGGGTCTTACGGACACAAGTGGGCTCGAAACCAAATATTATCTATCACCCACCGATGCCTCTGCTTATTCAATTTTAGTTGTTAAACAGAAAGTAAAGTGACGATAAGTAAAGCTAGAATCATCTCCAACAACAACATGCGGCAATACATCAGCAACTGTGGCATATGACGACACACATCCGCACTTGAGCAAGCAACTACGACACGCAAGTCCAACTATCTACCAAACAACGGGTAATAGGGTGTGTCCAAGGCAATATAGGGCTGCACGGTATATCAAGGGTACGGAAACTAAAGCATCGCAACACAGTTAGCAATAGATCAACAGGAGGGAAGTAAATACTATAAAAGTAAGATAGGTAAGGGGGAGATGCTCGCCTGAAAACATTGTCGAAGGTTTAACCGAAGATCGGGGCGAAGCTCACATCAACTCAACGGCCTTATCCGTGAAGAAGCAAAACACTAGAATAAACACCGGATGCAATATTTAATACAACGGCAGAAGATCGGCATGATGCATGTATGATGTATGACATGGCAAAGATGCGATGCGGTTAGATCATGTTAAGTGGAACCGGGGTCCCGACAATTAATTATTAGGTGGTTCATGTTGTTTAGAAACCCCGCATTTTAAATGTTGTGTTAACAAGACATGATAAGATACCGGTTCGCTACACAAGTTTAAATGAGGCCAATATGAGACTAGATTTGCCCGCATATGGGCCCCATATTTAATTATTAGGTGAATCGGCGGAAGGCCCCCAAACCACAGATAGGATGCATGCATGAACAGTTATTATGCGACAAGTTGATATGTTATAAAATAGGGTTCGAGGAAGAGGGGTCACACATCAGAGGGGGCTCGACGGTCTTGGGTTCCGGGGTTCGGGGTCGGTCTCAGGGTTCGACGGATCTGGGGTTCGGGGGGTTCGGCGGAAGCGTTCTCGGACTCCGGGGTCGTTCTCGGATCGGGGTAGTTCTTGTCGCGTCCGGGAAGCAGGTCTTGGTTCGGTGTCGTCCTTGTCGCATGCAGATCTTGTCGGTACTGCGTGTCGGGACGGTCTTGGCATCCGAGGGAAGTTCATGTCGCATCCGGGTCCTCGCATCGGATCTGGGAAGTACTTGTTGCATCTACCGCCTTCGGTCCGCTTCAATCGGATCCATGTCGTAGTACTCGGCGTTGGGACGAGGCACTTGACGTGCCGAGGGAAGAAGACTTGTCGCCCGTCCGGTCGATTCCGGGTTCGACGTTCCGCCCGGTCGGTCTTGGGGTTCGACCATCGGATCCGGCGAAGAACTCCGGCCTTTGGTCCGGGAACGAGGTCTCCGCATTCTAGGATGAAGCCCAGGGTTCGCGGTCTCGGACATAAGCTCGTGAAGAAGATCTTGTCGACGCGAGGATGTCGAGTTCAAGGGTCTTGTGCAACTTGTCGGGCGCCCAGAGCGCTAGCAGAACGGTGCCGATGTAAAACGAGAGCTTCAAACATACGGGCGGCGCGACGGCGGCCGGCGGGCCGAGGGCGGCGGCGGAGGGGCGGACGGGCGGACGACGGCGCTGGCCAGCAGGCGGCGCGAGGCGGCGCCTGGGACCGGAGGAGCGGCGAGCTGGCGGGCGCGCGGGAGCGGCGCGTGGGGGTCAAGGCGTGGCAGCGGGCGGAGGTCGCGGAGCGGCGGCGTGGAGGGAGCCTGAGGCGTGGAGCGGGAGGCTGGGCGGTGGAGGCGGTGAGAAGCAAGCGGGGTTGGTCTGGGGAAGGTCCGGCGGGAGGTTGGTGGAGGCGGGGGCTCGTGCGGGGAAGAGGAGAGTGGGGAAGGCCGATCACAAAGTGGGTCCCACGGGGCCCAGGGGTGTGGCTCTGCAGGTGAGGCGCTGGGAAGAGGACAGGCCTGGGGCCCAGGTGCAAAGGGAATCAGGGAGCGCTGTGGCGGGTGTGTGCAAGGGGGTGGGGTGGAGAGAGAGAGTGGGTTGGGACAAGTGTCGATTAGGATTGGGTAGAGGGGAGAGAAGGTGAGGTGGCGTGTTCGATAGGTAGGAGTGATGTGGAGGTGGGTGGGTAGGAATCTGGGTAGTCTTAGGATTTAGATGGGCAGGTTGGGGTGGACCGTTTAAAAAGCTGGGCGATCGTTGATCGGGTTGGCCGTTAACGCCCTACTAAAATAATTATAAATTTTATTTGTGTTAATTGGACCATCTTTGCCAAACCGACAAAACAAAATACTCCGGAGCCCCGGGGTTTGGCGTTTGAATAAAGATGGGGCGTTTTAGAAAAATAAAACGGGCTTTGCAAACATAGTTTTGGCAAACAATGCATGATGATGACGATGCGATGCACAAATTCAACGCGATTTTCTAGTAGTGGTTCTGCGGGATGCCACACTCGTCGTGGATTCTTCATAGAAATAATCCTCGGTTCCGGAGTCCCTAGACATGATTCACAAGACCAAGCGGTGTATATGGAAGTGGTAGAGGGTGTTATGGATACAATGTCAAACCTTACTTTACCTTGGAAGATCGTATCGTGCAAGTGGCCACACTTGAGAGAGCAATAAACCAAGCAAAGTGAAGTTCACGCGGAACACCAAAACCAACTACTAACCAAAAAACACACACACACACAAGGCCTATGGTGGATAGGTATGGAAAGTGGCATGTCAAGAACCAATCCGAAATCAAGATGTTGTATTGGCAAGTAAAGAACCACAATGATCACAAAGCAAACAAGTCAATCCACAAGATAGGAAATATGTATAAGGAAACACACACAGTGGGATAAATGGGACTTGTACGACAGAGAAAGTGATCTAAGAAAAAAATGATTACCTAGCAAAGACTATAAGCTCGTGTCACACAAGTACAAGGAGAGACGCTAGTTCGATTGCACAAAATTGATGGGCTACAAGATATGCACAATAAGTACCACCTATATGATGTTCATCGAGCTTGCGCTTCCTATTCTATGAGGCACATGTATATTTCTTTCTTTTTCTCTTTTCCTTTTTCTATTTTTTTATTTTTATTTCTATTTTTCACTTGCCTCTTCCTTGTGCCAACAACTATACAAGATAACTATATGAGATAACGCTCACAACGTTTGCTCGGAATCTACAAGGTATCAAATGTGCATAGCCCAAGCAATCATAGGAGGAACTAGTCTCAATAGGTGTTTGTTGCTCGCAAAGATAGTGGGGTTCACAAAGGAATGCAAGTGGGGAGTAGTCGCGGAATGTTTATACCTTTCGTCGATGATCTTCACCCTTTATTATTGGATTCCGCCTTGCTCAAGGAATTTTGATGGAGTAGATAGCATGAACAACGTGGATGATGATATAGAGCTCCTTCTCCTCTTCGAAACGAGTTAAAGAACACCAAAATCCGAGTTCGAATGCAAAAGTTATGCTCAAAACGGTGAGAGGTCAAACTGAACGTCGTTTTTTTTTTCTTTGAGATCGGGGTAGTACCGGTTGCCTGAGAGGTAGTACCGGTTGAGAGCGGTAGTATCGTATTTTGGGCCCGGTAGTACCGGTTGTGAGCGGTAGTACCGGATTTTGGGACCGGTAGTACCGCTTGGTCCAGGGACGCCCAGATTTGACGCGTTTTCGCGATTTTGGGGTGATTTGGGCTGAAAATCTTCAAGAAAAACACCAAATCGAAGGGGGAAATCAAGGAATTAGGCTATGGGAACGCAAAGGAAGGTAGATCAACAAGTTTTGCAAGTAATCCACGGATCAAAACCTACCAAAACGCACTCAAATCACAGATCGATCCAAAACACGAATTGGGGCTATTTTTGGTGGAATTTTCGAATTTATGGGGAAAAGACCAAATCGATGAGAAATCCGTGGCAACCAAAAGTCACGATACCAGATGATGGAGGGTTAACCTCTTGGGTGGACCGATCTTCACGGATCTCGTGGTCAAATCGATGGGAAATCGAGGGAAAGGGAGAAGGTAGCGAACACACACCTCGCGAAGAACACGATGAACACACGCAAAACTCACACGATACAAGGCCGATTGCTCCTGAACGGCGGCCACCGGTCCGATAGAATCCTCGCAAGGAAAGATCGGTCAACGTGCTCCCTCAAATCCACACCGGAGAGGGAAGAACACCTTGGGGAGGGTCTTGACAACTTGGAGACGAGACATCGAACTCCAAGGCCTTGTTCAACGATGGATGCGTGATGCAAAGTCCAATCAAGGTTGGTGACGATAGTCGGTCCTCTTGGTAAAGGGGACGAGGCAAAAGTAGAGATTCCACAATGGGGGTTGTCTTTAGTCTATCATCTATGCCTTAGGGATACATGAGGGGTGGGGGCTCTATTTATAGGCTAGCCACTAAACAAGGGTAGTTTGGGGATAAACTAGGCGAATAGGTAAGTAAAGGGGAATACATGGGCTGTGGCCCAACAGGTGCGCGCAGGCACACATGAACGGTAGTACCGGACTTAGGACCGGTAGTACCGGTCATCACCGGTAGTACCGCTCTGGGACCGGTAGTACCGCTTGCGGTCTTGGAGCATCCGTTGGAGGTAGAAGGGGGTGGTAGTACCGTTGACCGGTAGTACCGGTTCCGACACCCGGTAGTACCGCTTGGACCTGGCAGCTGCCGACCTGTCTTCTTCCGTCTCCTCTTCCAAGCCTCCGTCTTGTCGGGCTTGATGTTCCGGGCTTCCTCCCTTGCCTCCGTACTGGTCGGTGTGAACCTATCATGCATATGTGACGGAGTATGAAGTAGCATACCATTCAATAGGGTAGGAAGTGAGCTTGCATAGAGGAACAGATTCACCTTTGGAGTCCATGGCGACTTGGCGTAAGTTGGAGACCTTGATGTAGTAACGACCGTAGGTCGGGCTGCATCAGGTATGACTTGACAAATCCACCAAAGTCTCAATGAGATACGAAGCCACACCACCTTCTACCCCTTCGAGGACTAGTTACTCAAAAAATGATGCCCCTAGGAGCAGTGGCGGAGCGACATAGTACACTGTGTAGTCAATTGACTACACATCATTTTGGGTATACATGCATAAATCATGAAAAAATGTAAAAAATTCATATAAATACATAGATTTGACTACACAAATTTCAATTGAATACACAAGTTCAATTTTCTGGCTCCGCACTGCCTACGAGGGAGAACGACATCGAGTGTCGTCATCATCCGTTCAGGTAAACCCAGATCTAGGGTTTTCCCCGGAGCAACCCGAGTTAGGTGACCGAAGTCACACGCGGATTTCACCGGCAATCCCATCTTCAGAAACTCGTTGTTTAGATCGACAAAAGCCTCCTGCCCTCGGGATAAATCTAAGGAACACCGTCGTCTAAACCAGCACCGAGTCCCGCAGAAAATGCACCGTCGCGACACCGCACCACTGCCGCTCCGCCGCCGACGAGGAACGATCTGTACAGTAGATCATCACCACCAGGCCGCGACCCCACCACTCCGGATGACCTGTGTGCCCCCCGCCGTCGTCGTCTTGGACCTCCGTCGTCGCCCTGGTCAGAGGCCCTCACAATAGGGTGCGTCAGAAGAGAGAAAGAAAGCCTTTGCCTCCACCATTAGCGGCAAGGGCTTTGCGTGTCCACGTCTTTCGATTTTTTTCTTGATAAAGGGCGCCTTTATTACTTTTAAAGCAACTTACACCCGGCCTCTGCATATCTAGATGCACATAGCCACACAACCGACACCAATCTACAAAGTCCAACATAAATGAAAGATACAGGCGAAATACATATCAAAATGAGAAATTGTAATAGCGCCTAGGATGCATAGGGCAAGTCTATCCGAAGATTATGCTGCCATCCATGTCCGGTAAATAAGTCTCGTGCCGTATCCTCCAGTCGCGTACACACCTCCATGAAGAGCTCGCGATATTCCGCACGATGCAAAGTCGACCAAACCCGAAGGATATGAGTACACCCGTAAAGAACCTGCAGAAGAGAATAGTTTATATCATTAAAAACCTTATTATTTCTACATAACCATAGCGACCATATAATGGCTATCGCTCCGAACCTAAGAAGATTTTTGTACTTATAATTAATACCATGTAACCAATTCCCAAAAATGTTGGCAATACTACGTGATGAATACAAGCAAGCTGCTTGGATGATTGACCATATAGACCGAGCAAAATTACATTAGAAAAATAGGTGTTTGATTGTCTCATCATTGTGACAGAACACACACCCAGGATTTCCACGCCAATTCCGCTTAATAAGGTTGTCTTTTGTAAGAATAATCCCACGGCGAAGATACCAAACAAAGATTTTTTTAAGAGGTATCTTTATCTTCCAGATCATCCTATTATCTACCACTGGAATAGCCAGCTGAGCTAAAGCATTGTACAAAGAGCTAACAGAAAAGGACCCATTCTTAGTTAGATTCCATCGGAATTCATCTGGCTCATCCGACAATTGTACATGTACCAGACGATGTAGCAATATGATCCAAGAGTCAAGTCTAGCACCAATTAGATCCCTTCTAAACGTTATATTTGGTGAGAATGTTTTAAACACTGTGGTAACCGTTTTCTCCTTATAACGGACAATGAAATATAACGCGGGATATTATTGTCGAAAGATAGCATTATCTAGCCATTTATCCTCCCATAACCTTATCTATGCCCCATTATTAACAGAGAAAGTCCTGAAACATAAAAAATATTTTTTTAACGCCATCAGACCAGCCCAAAAGGGAGAGTCGACAGATTTTCAAACCATTTAAGACAATGCTTTTAAACAAATATACTTTCTTTTAATATTAATAGTTTGCTAAATCCCTTTCTCGTGCAACGTCTTTCGATAGAGACGAAGGAGGGGGAATTGGGTGGCGGGAGGCCTCGCTAGTGGCTAGGGTTTTACTCCCGGTGCCGCCCCGAGCGGGACGATACGGGAAGGGGGGGTGAATTGGGCGCCACTACGCGCAGCCCTGCGTGTCACAATGCAAGCTGAGGGGATTTTTTTACAAATATAACCCTCTGCAATTTGTCATCGCCAAAAATACCCTCCTCGCGCCGCAAAAGCCAAAAATGCCCTGGCGGGAGGCTGAAAAGGCGACACGTGTCACCTCCCGCCACGGGGGATGGCGGATGTTCCCACCACAGGGGTGGCGGGATGTTCCTTCCGCCACGGGAATGGCGGATGAGGTGGCCCACCGCCGGCCAACGGGAGGTTCGACTTGGCGGGCGGGAGGTTCGACCGTCGCTCGGTGGGCCCCAGGTCATTCCGCCACCGCCAAAGGCGGAAGGAACATTCCGCCACCGTGGCGGAGGAACATCCGCACCCCCATGGCGGGAGGTGACACGTGTCGCTTTCAAAGATCCGCCAGCGATGCTTTTGGCGAGGTATTTTTGGCGATGGCGAATTGCAGAGGGTCATATTTGTAAAAAAATCAGCTGAGGGTGCACTGGTACGTACGTAGGTGTAGCGTTGGCCGAGCAAGATTTATAGGAGGATGGATAGATAGATAGAGGCGTGGCGCATCGCAGCTAGCTACGCTACGCTACGCACGCGTCCGGACGGTAGCGCACGGCCTGCTAGCTGCACTGCACTGCCGCCCCCGCTCGCCCGCGTCCTCACTCCTCCGTGCCAAAACAGTGAGCAACGCGCATTAGATTCTCCGAACGCCCAGCATTGTTCCCTAGCGCGCCATCTCTCTGGCCGCTTCCTGCCGCGCTAGACAGCCAGCCATTAGAGTGTTTGCTTTGCCACGGGCGGCGAGAAGCTCGTGTACGTGTTCCTGTGTGCTCGTGAAGTCGTGAGCCAGCAATACGCTCACGAGCTTCTCTTGCTGCGGGTGCGGCGGTCTCTACGGTGATGGATCGGGGTCGGAGGCGGCAATGGGGCGTCGCCTGCGCGGTGCTGCTCTTCTCCGCGCTCCTGGCGGTCGCCTCGGCGCAGTCCCCGTCTCCGGCAGCGGCGCCGCCGGCGACAAAGCCAGCGCCACAGGCGCCGAAGCCGTCGTCTCCCCCTGGGGCGTCCCCGGTGCCGAAGCAGACACCTACACCTTCGGCGTCGCCGGCGCCAAAGCCTTCCACTCCACCTACGGCGTCGCCTGTACCAAAGACGCCGTCTCCACGCGCGCCGGCGCAGGCGCCAAAGCCATCCACTCCTCCTACATCATCACCGGTCCCGAAACCGCCAACTCCACGTGCGCCGGCGCCGGCGCCGAAACCATCGTCTCCGCCACCTGCGGCGCCGCCGGTTCCGAAGCCACCGTCTCCACCACCTGCGGCGCCACCGGTTCAAAAGACGTCACCCCCACCGACGGCACCGAAGCCGTCGCCTGCAGCCCCCGCGCCGTCTCAAAAGCCGGCTCCCGCGCCCGCTCCGAAACCGTCTCCTCCCACGACATCTCCACCACCACCACCACCACAACCACCAGCGCAAAAACCATCTGCTCCTCCGACCCCACCGCCGGCTCCGGCGCCGTCGTCTTCGCTGCCACTCTCGCCTAGCTTCTACGCGCGCTCCTGCCCGAGCGTCGAGCTGGCGGTGCACGACGTCGTCAGGTCGGCATCCACCTTGGACCCTACCATCCCCGGAAAGCTCCTAAGGATGGTCTTCCATGACTGCTTCGTAGAGGTATGGAACCATTATACTTATACTCATCTTCTATTACTGCAAAGTTACTCATCTTGCACTAGGGAAATGTGTTTTACTGGCTTGCAACCATGGATTGCACGAGTTCTTCTTGAGCATGACAAAAAATGGTGGAGCAGGTGTCTGTACTTTTGGTGTTCATATTCTGATTCAGTTTCAGTGTTTCACATGCCCGTGTGCTAGATCTAGGCTTCAATCAAGTTGGTCTTCGCCAAAACTATCCTACTGTAGTGACATTGCAGCATTGCCTCGTCAGTATTATTTTCAGCAATTGCGACATTTGCCATGACCATGATCCTGTACGAACTTGCTTTTCCCCTTCCCATAGTTTCCTGAAGAAACCAAAGTCAGTGACCAGACTGAATGGTTATACCGGACCTTTTATGTACTTCAGTTTTGCTAATTTGTGCTCGATAGGTGCATCAATCACACCCAAAAGTTCAGCTATCATACATGACTAATGGTCACCAATCTTTGGAGCATCTTACATCCGTTAAACTGACAGCATTTTACAGTTGCAGCTCATCAGGTTTTTGAAAGCTCACGCGCTTGCACAATGAGTTTAAACATTGAAAGTTTTCTTGATCCAGGGATGTGATGCCTCGGTGCTTGTTCAAGGTAACGGCACGGAGAGGACCGATCCGGCGAACCTTTCTCTTGGCGGGTTCAATGTCATCGACGAAGCCAAGAGGCTGCTCGAAGCTGTGTGCCCTGCAACCGTTTCTTGCAGCGACATCATAGTCCTCGCTGCAAGAGATGCTGTCACATTTGTAAGTAGCAGTGCAACTAATCAAACCCATTGCTCTCATTCAATTTACTGCATTTTCTGCTTTGTCTTGCTACAATACTCGCAAAATAGCAATTTCCTACTCGTATATTTAATTTGGCACAACAACTGAATCTGCTTAGTTAGAGAAAATATAGCAGTACTAGTAGGCAGAAGTACTTGGTCAGCATAGGACATCATAAACTCAGCACTAAATGCTGCGAGGATTAGATCTTGGATGAATCCTGTGGTCCTGGTCCTGTATGTGACAATGACTAATTGAAACATAGGATTAGCAAACCTGTCTAATGATTATACTACATCTAAATAAAATGGGGAGGGAGAACCTCAACAACTTACCTGTAACTGAACATAATCCCAACTTATGCTTGGGACCAGGCCATTTTGTGTGCTTGGTTAGTATGGCACATCAATGATGATGGTCCTAAGTGTGATCATAGCCAAGTACAAGTGGGACACAGCTTGGGTTCTGAAATTTTACATCAGATGTGCTTTGAAAGTTCTATCTGTATTTTGGTAATTTCAGGCCAGTAGAAGTGCAGTAACACCCACAATTCACCTGTAAGAGCCGCTGAGGTTGCAGTAATTGACAATATGTATTGTTTTTGCTGCTTCAGTGTGTCTTGACCAAAACAGTAACCCAGTTTTAGTTGATAAACTCTCTCTTTTCCAGGGAAGCAACTAAGTTGACAAACTAAAACTGGCTGGTAACTACAAACTCATTACTGATGTTCAGTTGTATGTTTTCCCTAAACAGACCGGAGGACCGTCGGTGCCGGTCTCCCTCGGACGACGCGACAGCCTCGTCTCCCTGGCATCCAACGTGAGAAGTAACATCATCGACACGGGCTTCTCCGTGGACGCCATGGCGGCGAGCTTCGCCAACAAGGGGCTCACCCTGGAGGACCTCGTCACCCTATCAGGTACACAGTCTCACTTGAGTACTCCTACACATGTAGAGTGGTCACTGTCGCTTCATCGATCTCACGGTAACGCAGGTGGGCACACCATCGGGTCGGCGCACTGCGGCACGTTTCGGGAGCGGTTCCGTGCAGACGCGAACGGGAGCATGGTGCCGGTGGACTCGACGATGAACAGCGACTACGCGAGCGAGCTGGTGCGGACGTGCTCGGCGTCGGGGACGGCGACGGTGGACTGCGACGAAGGGTCGGCGGTGACGTTCGACAACCGGTACTTCGGCAACCTGCTGGACGGGCGCGGGCTGCTGCGCACGGACGCGGTGCTGGTGCAGAACGCCACGACCCGGGCCACGGTGGCGGCGTTCGCGCAGAGCCAGGAGAGCTTCTTCAGCAGCTGGGCCGGCTCGTTCGCCAGGCTCACCAGCCTCGGCGTCAAGACCGGCTCCGACGGCGAGATCCGGCGGCTCTGCTCCAGCGTCAACGGCGGCTGATCGATCGAGTACGAGTAGCGGTCGGCCATGCATGGGCATGTATAACAGTGACACATACTACATAGAAGGGGTCTCGGATGTATTAGCGGGCGGAGAATGAGATCTGATTCGTTTGTTCTTGCTGTAGCTGGTGATCGATCAAGTCCTCTCTTCATGTAGAGGGCGGCGCGGCACGCGTTTAATACCAAATCAAGATCAATGAAATGATACTAGCACGTTCAATATATCCGGAGTGTGGAGTGGAGTGTCGGTCACCACCCACCAAACCAATGCTACCTAGCAAATGTGCTAATACTGTTCGCAAGCGAAGCGCGGATGCAACGCAAAAAAAAAGACACGTTTCAGAGCAACTTATCTTCTTCAGGAAAGCAGAGCATCATTTATTTGATGTCCTCGTAGAGAAAAACACAATCTGGCAGTACGAATATGGAGGATTGAATTCAGACCTCAAGAAAGAGGTAGAGATAGACGATGGATTGTGGCACTGGGTCAGAGCGGGCACATGGGGATAAATGCAGCATATGCCAACGGTACCCACAGACTGATTAATGTCGTTGTCTGTCTTTAACTTATACTACATCTATTCGAATTGGACCAATCACGATATTCAACCGTGTTTACAATGGAAAACCATGAAAGATCAAATCCTCCACATTCAACCGTGTACTGCATCTCGATATTCAACCGTGTTTACAGTGAAGAACCATGAAAGATCAAATCTATTCGAATTGGACCAATCACAAAGCTTTTGAAGTCACATGCTCGCATGACCTCCCGTGTCGCTCACGCAAGCGACCGGGAGCCTCCTAGCCACCGCCGCCTCTTAGTCACCCCTCCCACTCCCCTTCCTCCTTGCTACCGCAGAAGGGCATCTCTGGGCGAAGCACAGGCGGCGGCGGCGGCGTGAGAAGTTCCAGCCGGCGGGGAAGCCGCGCTCGGGTGGGGTTGAGTAGTTCTCCTCTGCAAAGACGAGGCTGGACTTGATTACGGTGGTGGATATCGAGCAACTGGACTCAGATTGTCGACGTGGAGACTTCCGCCTAGGTCAATAATGGTGGCGGTCCTAGAGTCCTTCCAGTGCCAAGGTCATCGATCTACCCTTTGTCGGTGCTCCTCGATCCGACAGTCGACGAGTTCCAGAATTCTCCTATGGGGTTCTTCTCAGATTCATGCAGAAGCTCCTTGATCTCTCAGATATGATCTGGTCGTGTGCGTCCATACAACAGTCTGTGCGGCTTCAGAGGGTGTGTCACGAAGCTCCGCTTTTTGTTGACACAATGGACATGTCTACTTTTAGATTTTCATGGTAAACACCGAGGCAGAGAATGTCATGGCGGTTGTGACTGAAGGACCAGTTTATGGTGAAGAGTGACCTAGAATGCAATAAAGACTTTGTTGGATGTTCGGTGAATTGCAATAGCGGTATCGATTAGCAGGGCCGGTAGCACTGAGAGATTCTATGTTGGCGGTGCTCCTTGAGTACCAAGGCTCGATTCTCGGCGTGAAAAGTCCAAGGTATCACCTTCATTGGTTTTACCTGGCAGTGACCTTGTTGAAGATATTGTTTTAAGAATTCGGTCTTTCTATAGGGTGAAAATCTAACATCTTTGATCGGGCGATGGTGGAATTTGTGCATTGTTTCCTTCTTGTAGGCATCGCTTTTGGAGAACCACTTATGTAGTCTCAGTGTTGTCTTTGGTGGTGGTCTGTGAGTTGCTGCTACAAGTGATTGATCGCTATGATAGGGATTTTTCTTCTTTCTTTCTTTTTAGGCTATGTGCATCTTCAAAGTTTTTTTGGCCATTCTATTGGTGCAGATGTTGGATGTAATTGGTATATGTATAAAAACGCAATATTAATATATTTCTTTTATAAAAAAACTCATATTAGCCACCCAACCGATAGGAGAGACCCTAAAATTGTTGAGCGCACAATGGTAGGACACACACACTATAGGCTTCCAAATTGCTGCTTCGACAATGTCTTGCTCGGAAACAAAGGAACCGCGAAACCATAAAGCCGCTGAACAACATAAAATTGACACCAAGATAGGCACCAACACTGTCAAGACTGGCCCAAAGTGTCAAAATCGATGGTCCATCAAGGACGTGTTTGGTGACCTGCATGCATATTGGGGGATCCCATGGCACGCCCTAGGGAAAATACCCCGTAAAATAATGAGAGTTGTGCTATGTTTTCTAATGTATTTGGTTACCCCCTTTTCACTTGGCCGCTTGGTGTGGGCAACTATCCGCTCTATTTGGGTAGGTTAGACGCATCTTTTTTTTCGCTCGAGCTGATGCAAACCAAAGTTGTTTGGTTACTAGTGTAGGGGTTCGTAGCATGGAAAACAAAAAAATTCTACCGCATGCACACAAACAAGCCAAGATCTATCTACTATATTGTAGCAACGAGTCGATAGAAGCACTCATCCTCGAAGATTCCAAAGCGGTTAACGAGAGCATATTCTCGTGGGTGATGTAGTCGTACACTTGCCGATCTCAAGATCGCGTAGACGATCCTTCCGGCGCTGCGTTCCGGCAGCGCTTCCGTAGTCGGTCACACGTTCGGTACTCGATGAAGACCTTCCCCTCCCTTGTTCCAAAGAAAATGGAGGTTGTAGTCCCCCGCGATTCAGCAAAGACGACGACGTGGTGTCGAGTAGAGGGAAGATCCGCAGGCTTCGCCAAGCCGGTCACAGTTATGGTGGATTAGGTTTCCGAGGTCTAGGGTTTAGATGACCGAGAGGAGGAGGAGGAGGTGTCGGCGGCGACGATCAAGGCGGCGGGCGGCAAGGGCGGCGTGGCGACTGTGTGCGGGAGAGGGCTAGGCTTGTGTGTGGGGACCCTCCCTCTATTTATGAGAGGGGGGCAGCCTTGGGAGGGGTGAGTCTTAATCCACTTCCAAACCCAAGTTGGATTGAAAGAAGGACTTGTTTCTTCTCCCACTAGGAAACCATTGTTCCAGTTTGACTTTTCAAACTCCTGTTTGACTTTCAATTTAGAGCTTTAATTCTCTCTTGCAAATGCACACACCAAGTGACCTAGGATATGATCCAGTCATTCCACTTATCCATGACACATTCATGGACCATTCTCCTTCCAGACCAGTGAACCTTCTAGACCCTTCTAGAACCTCTCCGATGAAAATATCGGAAACTTTCCCGAACTCCGGAATCGGACTTTCCTTATATGAATCTTATTCTCCGGACTATTCCGGATCTCCTCGTGATATCCCGGATCCCATCCGAGACTCCGAACAACATTCAGTATCCCTACTAACATTCCATATCTACTAAACAACATCGAATCCTTAAGTGTGTCTCCCTACGGTTCGTGAATTATGCGGACATGACCGAGACACTTCTCCGATCAATAACCAATAGAGGAATCTAGAAATTCATATGGCTCCCACATATTTCTACGATTACTTTGAGATTGAATGAACCACTTACATACGATACCAATTTCCCTTTGTCTCACGATAGTTTACTTATCTGAGGTTTTGATCGTCGGTATCTCTGCATACCTAGTTCAACCTTGTTACCGATAAGTACTCTTTTCTCGTTCCCGTGATAGGTGATCCCTTGTGATCCAGTCACATGCGTGCAAGCTAATTGGATGACATTCCACCAAGAGGGCCCAGAGTATATCTATCCGTCATATGGATGGACAAATCCCACTCTTGATCCATGTGCCTCAACCCATACTTTCCGAACACTTAATGCCACCTTTATAGCCACCCAGTTACGGTGTGGTGTTTGATGTCATCAAAGCATCCTTCCGGTGATGGTGATTATCATGATCTCATGGTCGAAGGAATTAGGTTACTATGTATCAGAAAGCTTATAGCAAACGAACTATTGAAATGACTTGATCTTTGTGCTACGATTATCTATAGGAGTATGTCCATCATACCATTCTCCTAATGATGTGATCTCGTTGTTAACAACATCTCAATGTTCATGATCGAGAAACCACGATCATCTATTAACCAACAAGCTAGTATTATTAAAGAGGCTTTACTAGGGACTCTAATTTAGTTTACAAATCACACAAGTATTAATGTTTCCGGTTTATACTGTTATAGCATGAATGTAAACATTTATCATAAACACAAAGATATAATAATAACCACTTTTATTATTGCCTCTAGGGCATATCTCCAACAGTCTCCCACTTGCCCTAGAGTCAACTAATCTAGATTACATGGTAATATACTGAACACCCATGGCGGTTTGGTGCTGGTCATGTTTTGCCCTTGGGAGAGGTTTAGTCAACGGATCCGCCACATTCAGATCTGTGTGTACTTTGCAAATCTTTATGTCACCATCTTGGACATGCTCTCGAATAGCGTGAAAACGTAGCTTGATGTTCTTCAGCTTCTTGTGTGACCTTGGTTCCTGCGCATTGGCTATGGCGCTCATGTTATCACAATAGATAGACATTGGGTCCAGCACACTTGGAACCACACCGAGCTCTGTAATGAACTCCTTCATCCATATCGCCTCTTGTGAAGCCTCCGAAGTAGCTATGTATTCTGATTCAGTTGAAGATCTCACCACAACGCTTTGCTTTGCACTCCTCCAACTAACTGCTGCACCATTCAAAGTAAATACGTATCCAGATTGTGATTTAGAATCATACGGATCGGTGTTCCAACTAGCATCGGTGTAACCATTAACAACGAGCTATTCATCACCTCCATAAGAAAGAACCATATCCTTAGTTCTTCTCAAGTACTTAAGGATGTTTTTGACCGATGTCCAATGATCTACTCCTAGATCACTTTGATATCTGCTACTCAAACTAACAGCATATGCAATGTCGGGTCTAGTACATAGCATGGCATACATAAGATATCCTATAGCTGAGGCATAGGGAGTCTTATTCATCCTTTCTCTATCTTCTTCCGTTGCAGGACTTTCTTGCTATCTTCCATTCCAAACCTCTTTAGAACTTTGTCCAAATATGTACTCTGTGACAATGATATTAGGCGTCTCGATCTATATCTATAAATCTTTATGCCTAATATGTAAGCTGCTTCGCCAAGATCTTTCATTGAAAAACTATTATTCAAATAATTCTTGACACTATTAAGAAGGTCTACATCATTCCCAATCAACAATATGTCATCTACATATAGTATTAAGAATGCTACAGAGCTCCCACTCACTTTCTTGTAAATACAAGCTTCTCCATAAGTTTGTATAAAACCAAAGCTTTTGATCACCTTATCAAAATGTTGATTCCAACTCCGGGATGCTTGCTTTAATCCATAAATGGACCGTTGAAGTTTGCATACCTTGTTAACATATTTAGGATCGACAAAACCTTTGGGTTGTACCATATACAACTCTTCATCAATGTCTCATTGAGGAACGCCGTTTTGACATCCATCTGCCATATCTCATAATCATAATATGCAGCGATCGCTAACATAATCCTCACAGATTTTAGCTTTGCTACCGGTGAGAAAGTCTCATCGTAGTCAACTCCTTGAATTTGTCGAAACCCTTTTGCGACAAGTCGAGCTTTGTAGACGGTAACATTACAATCATCATCTATTTTCTTCTTGAAAATCGATTTGTTCTCGACAGCCTTCCGGCCATCCGGTAAGTCCACCAAAGTCCATACGTGCTTTTCGTACATGGATCCAATCTCGGATTTCATGGCTTCATGCCATTTATTGGAATCTGGGCTCATCGTCGCTTCCTCATATGTCGTAGGGTCATCGGTGTTGTCCACCAACATGACATTCATAACAGGATCATACCAATCAGGAGTGGTACGAGTTCTTGTTGACCTGCGAGGCTCTGTAGTTACTTCAACCGAAGTTTCATGATCGACATCATTATCTTCCTCTCTTATTGGTGTAGGCGCCACAGGAACTACTTCCGGTGCTGCGCTACTCGCAAGTTCGAGAGAAGGTTCAACAACCTCGTCGAGTTCTACTTTCCTTCCAGTCACTTCTTTCGAGAGAAACTCCTTCTCTAGAAAGGATCCATTCTTGGCAACAAAGATTTTGACCTCGGATCTATGATAGAAGGTATACCCAATAGTTTCCTTCGGGTATCCTATGAAGACGCATTTTTCCACTTTGGGTTCAAGCTTGTCCGACTGTAACTTCTTTACATAAGATTCACAACCCCAAACTTTAAGAAACGACAATTTAGGTTCCTTTCCAAACCATAATTCATACGGTGTCGTTTCAACGGATTTAGATGGTGCCCTATTTAAAGTGAATGCGGCTGTTTCTAATGAATAACCCCAAAATGATAGCGGTAAATCTGTATAGTCTTTACAACTCCATGGCCACAAGCCTAGTACAAGAGTTTAAATAAGTAAATAGATAACAAGTCTTCATCTTCATGTGCCACAGGCAAACATGTTGAGTGTAGACTCATGACTCCTAATCCTCATCAGAGTAACCTGCAACATCACAAGTTACGGCCACAGTGGGTCAATACATTGGAATAGTATTGGAAAGTGATACCTTAGTATAATTTTGGTGGACTAGATACTATATGCAGTTTGGCTAAGTGTAGCTTAGGCTTGCTTTGCTCAAAATAGGTTTTGCCTATTAGTTGAAATCACTAAGTTTTTCTTTGTCAAAAACCTTTCCCAAGGAACCACCAATAGACATTGGGGTCCTTTACCCTTGTTCACCCACAAGTTTTTACTTAGAAATTGGGATGAGGAGATTCTTGATAGCTTCCATGTCTTGATGCTCAAGTTGTCCTTTTCCAGGGACATGGCTAAGTACTTAGATTCTTCCATCTGCAGAGGTTGTGCACTTTCCCCACAAGCCTTGATTTTCACCAAGACAAGACCTTTCAGAAGCCTTCCCTTAGACCAATGGACGCGCTCCAACCTATCATCCCACTACCACCAACTGTCCAAATGGCTAAGTTATTGCAACCTATATGATCCTGGCAGAGCCCATATTGCCAAGTGGCTGCACTAGAAGCTTCTTAACATTTGGCCTCTAAAATCTCTTTGTTCCTGGGTGGCTTTCCACAAGTGAGATACACAAGGTAAGCCATAGAAATGGGCCTTGTGTAACCACTCAACATAAACCATTCCTTCCATTCCACCCAGGTGTTTCATTCACTTAGTTGTTTTATTAGGCAAAACACAAGTCCAAAGACTTAGAAATATTTTCATCATAGCATGTATATTTCACCACCCTTGGTTGCTACTAGCTAGGCTAAGCATGGCATAGATAAGCATCTTAACTTAGAAGTTTCTAGCAATTCTACAACTACTAGGATTTCCCAAGCATAGTATATAAGCAAAATATAACATGCAAGACTAGCAAAATATTTCTAATGCTCAGTAGAAAACATAGGGATGAAAATATCATGAAGCACCACTTGCCTTGGTAGTTTGGAGAGTAGTTACACTCCTCACAATCACAATCACTATTGGCACCAAAATCTACACATAAAATCATAGCAACAAATCACATACAAAATATATACAAACAAAAATATATGAATGCATGCAATATGATATGTGATGATTTTCTAAACACAACAAGACAAGTGCACAGTACTGGTTCATAAACAAGTTCAAAACTTGTCAAACCACATTTATTTAAACCTTAAAACATTTCTCAAACAATTCATATACTCAAAATAGCCCTACACATGTTTCTGTAAATAAAACCATTTTAACAGAATCAAAACATTAAACACATTGCATAATTAGAAAGGGCTTGTTCTCCTGATTCCATTGATATAAAATTTGTCAAATTTGGACGTGGGGATCAAAAGTTATGGCTAAAACAAATTCAAACATTTAATAGATTCAAATCCTGTTTTTAAACCTAGACTCTAGCTACGCGTCACTTTCTGATTGGCGCGTACCAGTTCGCGTTGGATCACGCTCCTGAGCTGCTGGATCTAACTTAATCGCGCGGCTCAAATTGAATCGTACCGCTTCGTCTAGGTTCTATCGTATCCGCAGGATCTAGATCTAACGGCGCTCAACACTCGACCATCCAGTGGTGGCGGCGATAGGCGGCGACGCCTCTGTCAGAACTGCTACCGGCGTTCTAGGTTGCGTGGGAGAGGGGGAAGGGGCTTACCAAGCTCGCCGTGCGATGCTGATGTTCAAGGTGGCGATGGCTGGTCAAGGGGCGCGCTGTACCGGCCAAGGGAGCTCGTCGGAGTTGCTGGCGGCGTTAGATGCTTGATGTCGAAGACGTTGCCGAGGTTCTGCGTCGACCTAGCACGAGCCAGATGGCTTAGAAGATGCGCAAAGGCCTGGCGATCAAGACAGTACCAAAGGGAAGGAAAGGGGCGGTCTCGTTTTACCTGAATCGCACGTCGGAGTCGAGCGGCGGCTCAGGTGCTCGCGGGTGTGGACGAATACGTCGTTCTGGGTCACGAGAAAGCAAACAGAGGGCATCAGTGAACGCGCAAGGACGTTCTGGTTATGATGGTTTGAACCAGAGACAGGGGGTGGTCAGTACTCACCGAGATTGGTCGCCGGAGTGCGTCTGTCTGCGGCGGCGCAAGGTCGATTGCGGGCAGCCTGGTGGCGCAGAGGTGGCGCTAGGTGAGGGGAAATGGCCGCGGTGCAGAGGGGGTTATGTAGGCAGAAGGGGAGCGGCGATTAAGCGCATAATCAATGAAAATTAAGCCCGCAGTGACTGAGGCGAGGTAACGGCGGAGCGAGCGTCGCGGCCGCGCGTGATTGACGACGACGACGTGGTCGCAGGGTCCACTTGTCGAAAGTGAAAGCAGATGAGGTGGGGTCGTGGTAAGTGACTTGGGTGGGTTCTGCGGTGAGAAAGAGAGAGGGAACCGGGTGGGCTTAGTGGGCTTAATCCGTCATTGGGCTAGATAGGTGGCGCCTTTCTTTTCTTTTCTTTTTCTCCTTTTTTGTTTTAAATTTCAGGAATCAAATTCAAATGATTTCAAAACCTATTTGAATTCAAATCTTTTCGTGGATTTTGCAAGTGCAACAATCACATTTCGGGCATAAAACCAAGTGGTCACTTTGAATTGGCTTGGTCACTTGGAATAAAATAAATAAGCAAAGCGGTGGCATAGCACTAGTTTGAATAGGTTTTGAAATTGGTTTTCAAATCATATTTGTTTTGAAACTTTGGTTTAAATCTTAGTAATCTAGCAATACAACCTGAGAGCAATAAGACAACAAAGTTTGGTTTCATGAACAACAATCTCTCATTGGAGAGTAGCATTTGATTCAAATGCTGATCACATAAAATAATGAGCTCATATGCTCCTGTTTTTGAATTGATTTGTTTGGTATGAACTCTATATGTGATCATGGATGCATGGATGATATGCATGAGTTTGAAAACATGATTTTAGGGATGTTACAAAGTGACATCATAGAACGAACCATATCTAAGAGAGTTCGATTACGATGTTCAGACACACCATTACGTTGTGGTGTTCCCGACGGTGTCAATTGTGAAAGTATTCCGTATTTCTTCAAATGCTCGCCAAACTCGTAACTTAGATATTCACCTCCACGACCAGATCGTAGAAATTTAATCTTCTTGTTATGTTGATTCTCTACCTCACTTTGAAATTCCTTAAACTTCTCGAAAGTTTCGGACTTATGTTTCGTGAAATAGATATACCCATATCTACTCAAGTCATCCTTGAAGGTAAGAACATAGCGATAACCACCGCGCGATGCTACACTCATTGGACCACACACATTAGTATGTATGTTTTCTAGCAAGTCCGTAGCTCGCTCCATCATACCAGAAAATGGAGTCTTAGTCATTTTACCCATCAGGCATGCTTCGCATCTTTCAAGTGATTCGGAATCAAGTGATTCAAGAAGTCCATCGGAATGGAGTTTCTTCATACGCTTCACTCCAATATGACCAAGACAACAGTGCCACATATAGGTCGAGTTATCACTAAATTTCAAACGTTTAGCTTCAATGTTATTAATGTGTGTATTACTACAATCGAGATTCAATAAGAATAGACCATCTATCAAAGGTGCATGTGCATAAAACATATTACTCATATAAATCGAACAACCATTATTCTCAGACTTAAGCAAGTAATCGTCTCGCAATAAACATGATCCGGATATAATGTTCATGCTCAACTCAGGCACCAAATAACAATTATTTAAGTATAAAACTAATCCCGATGGTAGATGAAGAGGTATCGTTCCGACCGCGATCACATCAACCTTTGATCCATTTCCAACGCATCGTCACCTCGTTCTTCGCTAGCTTCCGCTTATTCTGAAAGACTGTTTTGAGTTACAAATATGAGCAACCGAACCAAGATCAAATACCGTGCACTACTACGAGTACTAGTGAGATACACATCAATAACATGTATATCAGATATACCTTTCTTCTTGATGTTGCCGTTCTTCAAATCCGCCAAGTACTTTGGGCAATTCCACTTCCAGTGACCCTCTCCCTTGCAGTAAAAGCACTCATTATCATCCTTAGGCCTAGCCTTGGTCTTCTTCGCTGGCGCAGTAACTTTCTTACCACCCTTCTTGAAGTTTCCCTTTTTCTTAGACTTGCCTTGCTTCTTGAATTTGGTGGTCTTATTGACCAACAACACTTGGTGCTCTTTCTTGATCTCCACTTCTGCAGACTTCAACATGGAGAAGAGTTTAGGCAATGACTTGTCCATGTTTTTCATATTGTAGTTCATCACAAAGTTCTTTTAACTTGGTGGTAGTGATTGGAGGACACGGTGAATCCCCAAAGCATTAGGAATCACTATACCTAAGCTTTGAAGCTTGCTTGCGTGCCCAGAAATCTTAAGCACGTGCTCACTGACGGAGTTGGCCTCTTCCATCTTGCAGTTAAAGAACTTTTCAGAAGCCTCATAACTCTCAACTGCCGCGTGAGCCTCAAATATCATTTTGAGTTCACGGACAATATCATGTGGGTCATGGTTCTCAAACCTTTTCTGAAGCTCCGATTCCAAACCATACAAGATAACACACTGAACTGTGGAGTACTGATTCTTCCGAGCGAGGAAAACATTCTTTACCTCATTGGTAGCATCAGCTGCAGGCGGATCACCCAGCGGTGCATCCAGCACATAGGTAAAATTACCAGTATTGAGGGCAATCCTTAAATTGTGGAACCAATCTGCGAAGTTGCTTCCATTGTTTTTCAACTTTTCTTTCTCTAGGAACGCATTAAAATTGATGGTAGGGGCCGCCATTGATCTACAACATATTTGCAATAGTTTAGAATAAGTTTATGACAAATTGAGTTCTAATTAATAGTTCAATTAATTTAGGTGAACTCACACTCAAAACAATATCCCTCACATTGTTTTAGTGATCACACGAACCAAATCCACCACATCAAAACCGATCATCACGAGAGTGGATGTAGCTTCAATGGCGAACAATCAACATGTTCATCATATCTACTATATGACTCATGCTTTACCTTTCGGTGATCCGTGTTCCGAGACCATGTCTATACATGCTAGGCTCGTCAAGATCAAACCTTAGCTTCCGCATGAGCAAATCTGGCTTGCTCACGTTGTATACACTCGCAGAATCTAACACACCCGATCATCACGTGGTGCTTCGAAACAACGAGCTTTAACAACGGTGCTTACTAAGGATGAACACTTTAAAACTTGAAATTGTGTGCTTGAGGGATCATCTTATAATGCTACCGTCGTGAACTAAGCAATACAAGATGCATAAAAGGATTAACATCACATGCAATTCATAATATGTGATATGATATGGCCTTTATTATTTGTCCTTCCAATCTCCATCTTCAAGCACGAACATGATCTCCATCATCACCGGTATGGCGTCAAGGTCAATGGCGCCGCTTCATGGTTGTCATCCACCAGCATCAACTATTACAACTACTTTTAATAGACACGCAGGTCTTAACGGAATTTAAAAGACAACCATATGGCTCCTGTCGGTTGCCAACTTACAATAAGGATCATTGCATACATCATATATAATCACAATCATGGCCATATCACATCACAACACACCCCTGCAAAACAAAGTTAGACGCCTCTAATTTTCTTTGCATATTTTACGTGGTTTGGGGCTTTCAATAAGTGTCAATCTAACTTACTAACAAGAAACACAACGTTGATGTTTGAACTATCAAGTGCCCGATGTAAATTTAATCTATACTATGATGGGAGAGACAGACACCCGCAAAGCCACTTATGCAATACAAGTTGCATGTTAAGCGTGGAGCAAGTCTCATGAATGATGTCATGTAAGGTTAGCCCGGGCCGTTTCATCCCATCATACCGCAAGATGCAAAGTACATGTAGGGGTCTCAACCTAATAAGGTAGATTCCTCCTGTGTTTACAATGCTAGTCCCTGGATCAATAGCTAGCATCCACAGTTTAGATGTAATATCAAGAAACAAGGGTCATTGTCACATCCCAAGATTTTCCAAATCTTGTAATGTGAAAATAAATGGATAAAATAAAACTTTGTTTGATTTTCAGGGCCAGAAGAAACTTTTTGAATTCAATTGGAACTTCAAACCAATTTTGATCAAATAAAATCCTAAAGGGATTTAAAAAGATAAACATTTGATAAAGGAAAATAAAATATTTTGGTGTTACTATATGGATCTTTTAATAAAAGATTTTGTTTTCAAATGAAAAGGGTGGATTTATAAATAAAGATTATTTTATAAAGCCAAATTAAAACATTGGCCAAGCTTTTAATTAAAACATTTTGTTTTGAATAAAAATAGCAAAGGTTTATTTAAATAAAATAATAGGGATTTAATATCCAAAATTTATTTAAGTAAAGGCTTTTCCCATTTTAAATAAACACTAAAACTTATTTATTTATTTTAAATAAGTTTTCCAAATATTTTATATTCTCAAATAAAATACTGAAGTGTTTTGGTTTTATTTTAGATTTCAAAATAAATATTCTAATAAAACAAATCTTATTTGAAGTAAATGAATAAGGCCCAATTTATTTAATTGTTAATGGACCAAAAATAAAGATGTTATTTTAGTTTAAACAAGTTTTCCAAATATTCTTTATTTCCAAATAAAACCTACTGATTTGGTTTTGAAAATATTTGGATTTCAAATGAAGATTCTATTAATTAAATCAAACCCTATTTTATTAAATAACTAATGAACCATTTTATTTAATTAATGAAGGGATCCTAAAATAAATAAAAATATTATTTTTATTTTGGAAATTTGGTTTATGTTGATAAACAGAACCAAAAACACAATACAAAGTTTAGTGATTGTTTGAAATTGCTTGAATTTTTTGAATTGTTCGATTAGTTGATTGAAATTCAAATGAAATTGAAATTAGAAAAGAAAACATCCAGAACAAAAAATGAAACAATAACAAAATGCCAGCCCAAGCCCACAAGCAAATTTCAGTTTTTTCCTCTCCACGAAACGTTTTCACTTAAAATCTCACCGAAGGACCGATGTGGACCTTATCCCCTCTCTCTATCTCATCGACAAAGAGGACCCACAACCACGTTGGCATTGTCTTCAAACGCGAGCGCTGCTGCCGTGAGTAATTCTCGGTTTAAATTCGCTCATGCGATCTTAATCGCCAAAACCATCAAGCCCTCTTAATCCCTCGACTCCTCCTCATTTCCCTCAACAACCACCGCAATGAGCCATTGAGCACCTCGACCGAGCTCAACGCCTCGCCCGCCGACGAGTTCCAGAGCCAAATTCGGTGAAAAGAACACACCGCACTCCAAATTTCATTGAATCTCCTAGTATTCTTACACGCACCTTCGACTCCTTGGTTTGGTTTCTTGATCCCCGATTCGACTTTGACAACATCTCGCGGCGCGCAAGCACGACTCCGGCCACCCCTAGGAACCATTCCAGGAAGCAAACCTCCACCGCTCCAACGCCACTGGCTTTGCCGAGAACTTCTGTGCATCGTCTCCGTCTCCACCATCTTCGGGAACCACCAGAACGTCGCCTTCTTACACATCCCGAGCGTCGCCGCCGTCCTCACCATCGCCGGTGACCAGAGCCACCAGGTGAGCCAGCACCCTCTGTTCCTTACCCTTCGATCTTACTTCAACGGACATGATTAGATCTAGCCGAGCCACGCGCCGTGAGCCAAGCGTCCAGCCTAGCTCAAGCCTTGTTGAATCTGCACCGTTCGTTTTATGTAAATCGTGCGACCCACACCAGCTATCCACACCGAACCGGTATAAGCGAATCAGGAACAACCACGTGGCCAGTTTCTGTTTAAAAATAGATTTTGAAATCAGAATTTGATGCAGTTTTGAAAACCCTGTAACTTTTAAACCACACGTCCAAAAATTGCAAATTTGGTATCATTGGAATCAGTGGAGCAAGACCTAGCCAACCCTGCCCTTGGATTAGCAAATAGTATCTGTTAGTTAGCTTGTTTTTGCAGATTCTTTTGTGAGCTTGTTTAGAGTAGAAAAATTGTTTAAAAATGATTTTTGGGGTAAAACCTTTGCAAAATAGTTTGTTGTGACCTTACTGACCCTAGGAACCAACCCAGGGTTTGAAAATGAAATTGGAAAAATTTAGAATGGATTAATTGAATTAGTCTATTTATAGCTAAGTAAAGATAATGGTTTTATTATGAAAAAGGATTTTGGAATAAAAACTTTGAGAAAATATTTTGATTCAAAGCTACTGACCCAAAACACCAAGTCTTGAGAGTTAGAAACTTTTGGTGAGAAACGTAAAGATTTTTGATTTGATAAAACCATTTTCCACCATATAAAAATGTTGAGTGGATTTTAAAATAGTTTTTGGGCAAAACCCTCTAACTAATGACTTTGCCATTTTGGTAAATGACCATTTTGGACTTTACAAAGTTTAGAAGCCTAGTGGAGACCACCTTTGCAATTGGGACCATCTTGTACATGCTTACATGCAAGACTTAGATTTTAGATCCCATAGTTTATGTGTGTGTAAGTTGTTTGATTGATTATTTGGAATGCTAGTTGATATAGAGTTTGCTTGATTGATTATAGTGAAATTAGCAAAGTGTGAGACTAGCAAGAACAAGGAGTGAATCTATACCCTCTACCAAAAAGGCAAGTGATGCTTCATACTTTTGTCCCATTACTTTCACTATGCATTAGTGATTTTGCTAAGTAAAACTTGCATGGATTTTGCTAAGTATAAACCTTACTATAGGAAAACTAGTAGATGAAACCTTAGGGGAAATCTTCCTAAGTTAAGATTCCTATTACTATCAAGCTTAGCCTAGCTAATAGAAAACATGGGTGGAATATATATTCACACTATGGAAAAATATTCTAAGTCTGAGGACTTGTGATTTTGTCTAATAAAACAACTAAGTTAATGAATCACCTGGGTGGAATGGGCTTGATTGGTGGTTTTTGGTTGAGTGGTTCACAAGGCCATGGACTTGGCTTGTGTATCTCACTTGGGGAATGCCACCCAGGCACAAAGAGATTTGAGATGTCAAATGTTGAGAAGCTTCAAGTGCAGCCACTTGGCAATATGGGCTCTGCCATGATCATATAGGTTGCAAGAACTTAGCCATATGGACAGTGGGTGGTAGTGTTTGATAGGTTGGAGCGCGTCCATTTTGGTCTAAGGGATGGCTTCTGAAAGATCTTGTCTTGGGAAACCAAGTCTTGTGGGGAAAAGTGCACCACCTCTGCAGAGTGTAAAATCTAAGTACTTAGCCATGTCCCTGGTAAAGGACAATTTGAGCATCAAGACATGGAAGCAATCAAGAATCTCATCATTCAAATTTCTAAGTTAAAACTTGTGGATTGAACAAGGGTTGTTTGAAATCTTCAATCTTTGATTGAGAGATGCCTTGTAAAGGATCTTCAATCTTTGATTGAGAAAAATGATTTTATCAAGCAAAAACTTAGTATTTTCAAATGTTAAGGAAAAATCTATTTTTAGCAATGCAAGCCTCAACTCCACTTAGCCAAATGCATATAGATGATAGACTCCACTATACCATTATAGTATCACTTGCCAATACAATTCAAATGTATTGACCCTTTGTGGTCAGAACTTGTATGTTGCGGTTTGATTGTTTTAGTGAATATTGATTGATTAGGATTACAAAGTCTACAACCAACATCTGCCTGTGGCACTTTGAAGATGAAGGACCCATACTTATAGTTATTCCGCTGCAATGTATTGTAATAGCCAAATGAGCTATGTAAGATGTAATAAAATTATGTTATTCCTGGTTATAAAGTTATATTATGACCTTTGTTTCTTGATATTACATCTTAACTGTGGATGCTAGCTATTGATCCAGGGACTAGCATTGTAAACACAGGGGGCTCTATCTTATTAAAGATTGGAACCCCTACAGATGGTATCAGAGCATTGTGTTGCCTGTAGGATTTGTAAACCTAGGATTGGACAAAACCCCTTAGAAAAATAGGAGTTATATTTTGATCCAAAACTTATATACAAAAACACTTGTAAACTCTTTCCTCAACCATTTTGGTTTCAACTCTACATCTCTTCTATTTTCAACTTGATGGAAAACCTACCCCATGACCAAAGACTACACCATGTGCAAAGGACTTCTTCAACACTTTCAACTCTAATGACTTCAACATCTTCAAAGAAGGTCTTCCAACTTAGATATCACTAAGGACTACAAGTGAGACAAGGAAATCATGCTCAAGATTTAGAGACTGAGGGAATGCAAAAGTTAGAAGGAGCCTACATCACTTGAAGTATTGAGACCAAAAGTTTTCCAAGGAAACCAAGATCTCATGCAAGAAGAATCAACCAAGAAGGAAGGAAAGATCACAAGTGAACCATGTAGATGGACCACCATATTTTAGTTAAGTCAAAACACACCAACTTATGTGGTGTAACAAAAATATTTTGTTGCCTAAAAGTGTGCTTGAACCTTGTTGTTTGAGTGAAAAATTGTTTGTGATTGCTTGCACATTGCTGGAGTGAATTGTGATGTGTGTGATTAGAAATATTTCCATAGAAATATTTTGCCTATTCTAATCCCAATCCAACCCAAACAGATGACTACTCCAAGAGACTCCAACATCAAGGTTGATGACAATAACAACAACCAAGAGGACAACATGAGAGAACTGATAGCAAACCAAAACCAGTTGAGCCAAGAGACAACTCAGCTTTTAGCCAACAACAATAGACTAGACCCAGCCATACAAAGGATTTTGAAACTTCAATCCCAATTGTTGCAAGGATTATTTACTCAAATGATCAACATGAGAGAAAACTTTTCCCAAGGAGCTAATGACAACAAGGATGACAAGGATATTATTCTAGAAGGAACCCAAGCTAGCAATACTTGTGGAGACAAAGATCATGCATCTAAGGAACATGAAGATCAATGCCCCAAGAAGAGAGAAAGATCTCCCACCTATGAAGAACATGAACTAGAAGAACTCCTAGCTTTGGAGAGACCCAAAAAGAAGAAGAAGAAATGCCCCAACACTAGCAAGAAGGATATTACACAAGTGCATTGTTTCAAATGCAAAGAGATGGGACACTATGCCAATGAATGCCCATAAAAGGAGAAGAGCCAAGAAGACAAACAAAGGCTAGTGAAACCCAAGATGAGGAAGTATATTAGCCAAGTGATGTGCAAACACTGCATGGAGTTAGGACATTATGCATCATACTGTCCAGAGAAGCCACCTCAAGACCTCAAACTTATAACATGTTTCAAATGCAAGGAACTAGGCCACTATGCAAACAATTGTCCAGAAAAGATGAAGAACAAGTTAAACAAGTCTATGAAGGATCTCAACATTGGCCCATGAGTCAAGCATGGAAACAAAGGACTCAATGCAAATGTTTGCTTAGAGAAGTTTTCCCAGGATCCCAAGAAGGACAATGTGTAATTTTTGTTTGAAAATTTTTAAGGGTGGTAGTACCCTAGTTGTTTGAACCTGCTTGTAACCGTAGCCTTCCCAAATCTCGGGACGAGATTTATTTTAAGGGTGGTAGCCTGTCACATCCCAAGATTTTCCAAATCTTGTAATGTGAAAATAAATGGATAAAATAAAACTTTGTTTGATTTTCAGGGCCAGAAGAAACTTTTTGAATTCAATTGGAACTTCAAACCAATTTTGATCAAATAAAATCCTAAAGGGATTTAAAAAGATAAAAATTTGATAAAGGAAAATAAAATATTTTGGTGTTACTATTATGGATCTTTTAATAAAAGATTTTGTTTTCAAATGAAAAGGGTGGATTTATAAATAAAGATTATTTTATAAAGCCAAATTAAAACATTGGCCAAGCTTTTAACTAAAACATTTTGTTTTGAATAAAAATAGCAAAGGTTTACTTAAATAAAATAATAGGGATTTAATATCCAAATTTTATTTAAGTAAAGGCTTTTCCCATTTTAAATAAACACTAAAACTTATTTATTTATTTTAAATAAGTTTTCCAAATATTTTATATTCTCAAATAAAATAGTGAAGTGTTTTGGTTTTATTTTAGATTTCAAAATAAATATTCTAATAAAACAAATCTTATTTGAAGTAAATGAATAAGGCCCAATTTATTTAATTGTTAATGGACCAAAAATAAAGATGTTATTTTATTTTAAACAAGTTTTCCAAATATTCTTTATTTCCAAATAAAACCTACTGATTTGGTTTTGAAAATATTTGGATTTCAAATGAAGATTCTATTAATTAAATCAAACCCTATTTTATTAAATAACTAATGAACCATTTTATTTAATTAATGAATTGGATCCTAAAATAAATAAAAATATTATTTTTATTTTGGAAATTTGGTTTATGTTGATAAACAGAACCAAAAACATAATACAAAGTTTAGTGATTGTTTGAAATTGCTTGAATTGTTTGAATTGTTCGATTAGTTGATTGAAATTCAAACAGAAATTGAAATTAGAAAAAGAAAAACATCCAGGAACAAAAAAATGAAACAACAACAATTTGATCGGCCAAGCCCACAAGCCCAAGACCAGCCAGTCTTTTCCCTCTCCACGAACGTTTTCACTTAAAATCTCACCCGCAAGGACACCGATAGTGGACCTTATCCCTCTCTCTCTATCTCGACAAAGAGGACCCATGACCACGTTGGCATTGTCTTCAAACGCGGCGCCGTTGCGATGAGTAATTCTTGGTTTAAATTCGCTCTAATGCGATCTTAATCGCCAAAACCATCAAGCCCCTCTTAATCCCCTCTGACTCCTCCTCATTTCCCCTCAACAACCACCGCAAATGATCCATTGAGCACCTCGAATTCGAGCTCAACATCTCACCGGCGCCGACGAGTTCCAGAGGCAAATTCCGGTGAAAAGAACACACCTGCACCTCCAAATTTCTGTTGAATCTCCCTAGTATTCTTACACGCACCTTCCTGACTCCTTGGTTTGGTTTCTTGATCCCCAAGCATTCGACTTTGACAACATCTGCAAGCGACGCCGCAAGCACGACTCCGGCCACCCCTAGGAACCATTCCAGGAAGCAAACCTCCGCTCAACGCCATCGCTTTGCCTGTAACTTCGTGCATCGTCTCGTCTCCACCATCTTCGGAACCACCGAACGTCGCCTTCTTACACATCCCGTCTCGCCGTCCTCACCATCCGGTGACCAGCCACCAGGTGAGCCAGCACCCTCTGTTCCTTACCCTTCGATCTTACTTCGACGGACACGATTAGATCTAGCCGAGCCTAGCCGAGCCACGCGCCGTGAGCCAAGCCTCCAGCCTAGCTCGAGCCTTGTTGAATCCGCACCGTTCGTTTTATGTAAATCGTGCGACCCACACCATCTATCCACACCGAACCGGTATAAGCGAATCAGGAACAGCCACGTGGCCAGTTTCTGCTTAAAAACAGATTTTGAAATCAGAATTTGATGCAGTTTTGAAAACCCTGTAACTTTTAAACCACACGTCCAAAAATTGCAAATTTGGTATCATTGGAATCAGTGGAGCAAGACCTATCCAACCCTGCCCTTGGATTAGCAAATAGTATCTGTTAGTTAGCTTGTTTTTGCAGATTCTTTTGTGAGCTTGTTTAGAGTAGAAAAATTGTTTAAAAATGATTTTTGGGGTAAAACCTTTGCAAAATGGTTTGTTGTGACCTTACTGACCCTAGGAACCAACCCAGGGTTTTGAAAATGAAATTGGAAAAATTTAGAATGGATTAATTGAATTAGTCTATTTCTAGCTAAGTAAAGATAATGGTTTTATTATGAAAAAGGATTTTGGAATAAAAACTTTGAGAAAATATTTTGATTCAAAGCAGGAATAACAAGGGTCTAAAAATATTTCCAATTTGGAAAGATAATTTTGAGATAATGGTTTTAAGTAAAGATATTTTGAGATAATGGTTTTAAGTAAAAATATTTTGAGATAATGGTTTTAAGTAAAGATAATTTTGGAATTAGTATATTTTGATTCAAAGCAGAAAATACTTTGAGAAAATATTTTGATTGAATTAGTCTAAAAACTTTGAGAAAACAAGGGTCATAATATAACTTTATAACCAGGAATAACATAATTTTATGACATCAATACATAGCTCATTTGGCTATTACATTACATTGCAGCGGAATAACTATAAGCATGGGGTCCTTCATCTTCAAAGTGCCACAGGCAGTTGTTGGTTGTAGACTTTGTAATCCTAATCAATCAATCTTCACTAAAAACAATCAAACCTGCAACATACAAGTTACAGCCACAAAGGGTCAATACATTTGAATTGTATTGGCAAGTGATACTATGATAATATAGTGGAGTCTATCATCTATATGCATTTGGCTAAGTGGAGTTGAGGCTTGCATTGCTCAAAATAGATTTTTCCTTAGCATTTGAAAATACTAGGATTTTGCTTTGACAAAATCATTTTTCTCAATCAAAGATTGGAGATCCTTTACAAGGCATCTCTCAATCAAAGATTGAAGATTTCAAACAACCCTTGTTCAATCCATAAGATTTTAACTTAGAAATTTGAATGATGAGATTCTTGATTGCTTCCATGTCTTGATGCTCAAATTGTCCTTTACCAGGGACATGGCTAAGTACTTAGATTTTACACTCTGCAGAGGTGGTGCACTTTCCCCACAAGACTTGGTTTCCCAAGACAAGATCTTTTAGAAGCCTTCCCTTAGACCAAAATGGACGCGCTCCAACCTATCAAACACTACCACCCACTGTCCATATGGCTAAGTTCTTGCAACCTATATGATCATGGCAGAGCCCATATTGCCAAGTGGTTGCACTTGAAGCTTCTCAACATTTGACATCTCAAATCTCTTTGTTCCTGGGTGGCCATCCACACGTGAGATACACAAGGTCAACCATAAACATGGGCCTTGTGAACCACTCAACCAAAAACCACCAAGCAAGCCCATTCCACCCAGGGGATTCATTAACTTAGTTGTTTTATTAAACAAAAACATAAGTCCTCAGACTTAGAGATTTTTTCCATAGTTTGAATATATTTTGCACCCATGTTTTCTATTAGCTAGGCTAAGCTTGATAGTAATAGGAATCTTAACTTAGGAAAATCCTACTAAGGATTCATATACTAGGTTTTACTATGGTAAGGTCTATACTTAGCATAAATTCCATGCAAGTTTTACTTAGCAAAATCACTAATGCATAGTGAAAGTAATGGGACAAAAAGTATGAAGCATCACTTGCCTTTTTGGTAGGGAATGGTGGTTCACTCCTTGATCTTGCTAGTCTCACACTTCACTACAAGTCAATCAAGCAAACACAAATTCAATTCACATTCCAAACCAAAGTCAAACAAACAATTTTTTAAACACAAAGTAATGGAATCTAAGTCATGCATAAGCATGCAAAGGTTGGTTCTATTGCAAGGATGGTCTCCACTAGGCTTCTAAACTTTGTAGGTTCCAAATTGGTCATTCACCAAAATGGCAAAGTCATTAGTTAGAGGGTTTTGCCCAAAAACTATTTTAAAACCCATTCAACTTTTTATGTGGTGGATAATGGTTTTTATCAAATCAAAATCTTTAAGTTTCACACCAAAAGTTTCTAACTCTCAAGACTTGGTATTTTGGGTCAGTAGCTTTGAATCAAAATATTTTCTCAAAGTTTTTATTCCAAAATACTTTTTCCTATTAAATCCATTATCTTTACTTAGCTAGAAATAGACTAATTCAATTAATTCATTTTAAATTTTTCCAATTTAATTTTCAAAACCATGGGTTGGTTCCTAGGGTCAGTAAGGTCACATCAAACCATTTTGTAAAAGCTTTAATCCAAAAATTATTTTCAAACAATTTTTCTAATCTAAATAAGCACACAAATGAATCTGCAAAAACCAGTAAACTAACAGATACTATTTGCTAAACCAAGGGCATGGTTGGCTAGGTCTTGCTCTCCTGAATCCAACGACATAAAATTTGTAATTTTTGGACGTGTGGATCCAAAGTTACAAGGGTTTGAAAATCCTATCTAAATCAGATTTCAAATCTGTTTTTAAACAAAAACATGGCCACGCGTCGCTTTCTAACTGGGCGATACCGGTTCGGCCGGATCACGCGCGATATCCCTTGGATATAATTAGATCGTGCGGTACTGAGCGCATGCCCCTTCACGGTTTAAGTGACTCTATCGTGCCCGCCCGTTCTAGATCGAACGGCTCCTACTGGCTTGCCAAAAGTTGGCGGCGCTAGGATAACGGCGAGCGGCGGAGCGGCCAGTTGCCGGCGGCGCTGGCGAGGCAGGAAGCGAGAAAGGGAAAGAGTAAGCTCACCTGGTTCGCAATAGCCTGGAGATGCTCAAGGCGTTGTTGGTTCGACGAGGGGCGCTCTGGAGTGGGCTTGATTTCTCGCCGGAGTTCCTGCTGGCGTCGGGTTCGCTCGGGCGTCGTCGGAGACGGGGCTACGGTGCTCGCTAGGGCAAACGGAAGACAGTATCAGATGCGTAAGGCTATGGCGACGATGTGTGAACGAAGGAGAGGGCGCGGGGTGGTCGAAAACTACCTGTGAGGCTCGTCGGAGAAGATCCAGACGGTGGCGGTACTGGAGGTTGTCGTTGCCGATGCTCAGGGGCGCCCGCGGTTGAACGAAGGGCACGGGTAGGTGCGTGAGATGATGGGGATCAAGATAGTGTGAGCTAGGAGGTAGGAGAGGGTCAGGGCTCGCCGGAATTTGACAGGGAACTCGTCGGTGGCAGTGAGGCTTCGAGCAAAAATTGTGGACACCCTGGGGCTCCGGTGGTGTGATGACTGGAAGGAAAGGGAGAGTGGAGGGAGGCGAGTTTACGAGCATCATTACTGGGCGGAATTAGTGCATAATTTAGGTGAATTTAATCACGAGTAACGACGCTGGAAACGGCTGGAGTGAGGTGAAAGATTTGGTCGCGCGGGTGAGGAGGATAAACAGTAGAGCGAGGTCCATCGTTAGTGGGAAAAGAAGTGAGGGGGAGGGTCCACTGGTCAGTTCCTGGGTGGGTGCGGTTATGAGTGGAAAAGAAAATGGTTCGGGGAAGAAAAGGAGTCAATGGATCTGTTGGCCATTTTGTTGGGTCTGGTCTGTTTCATATTTTTTCCTTCCTGTTGGCTTTTTCTTTTTCCAAATCTTTTTCTGTTTTGAAATTTCATCCAACTATTCAAGCATTCAAATAATTCAAACAATTCAAACAATTATAATGAGTTTTTGGTTCTGTTTATCAACATAAACCAAATCCCAAAATAAAATAATATTTTTATTCATTTTTAGGATCTATTTAATAAATAATTAAAATGGATCTTTATTTATTTAATCAAATAGGGTTTGATTTATTTAATAAAAACTGCATTTGAAATCCAAATATTTTCAAAACCAAATCAGTAGGTTTTATTTGGAAATAAAGAATACTTGGAAACTTGTTTAAAATAAAATAACATTTTATTTTATGGTCCAATAACAATGAAATGAATAGATTTTATTCATTTAATTCAATAGGATTTGTTTTATTAAAATCTTTATTTTGAAAACTAAAGTAAAACCAAAACACTTCAGAAGGTTTTATTTGAGAATATAAAATACTTAGAAAACTTATTTAAAACAATTTAATAAATTTGATGTTTTAATTAAAATGGTAAATCCTTTTATTTAAATAAAATTTGGATATTAATTACTTATTATTTTATTTTAAATAAACCTTTGCTATTTTTATTCAGAACAAAATGTTTTAATTCAAAAGCTTGGCCAAGGATTAATTTGGCTTTATAAAATAATCTTTATTTATGAATCCACCTTTCTTTTGAAAACTAAATCCTTTATTAAAAGATTCCAAGATAGTATCTCGAAAATATTTTATTTTCCTTTATTTTAAAATGTTTATCTTTTTAAATCCCTTTAGGACTTTATTTAATTCAACTGGGTTTGAAGTTCCAATTAAATTCAAAAAGTTTCTTCTGGCTCTGAAAATCAAACAAAGTTTTATTTTATTCATTTATTTTCACATTACAAGATTTGGAAAATCTTGGGATGTGACAGTACACAAAAGCAATTGATAATAAAAGCACCACTGCGCACAATGACCATTGTGTTCTACTCGTGCAATAGATCTACATATAGACACAGTTCTGATACCACTGTAGGGGTTCGTAGCAAGGAAAACAAAAAAATTCTACCGCATGGACACAAACAAGACAAGATCTATCTACTAGATTGTAGCAATGAGTCGATAGCAGCACTCACCCTCAAAGATTCCAAAGCGGTTAACGAGAGCAGATTCTCATGGGTGATGTAGTCGTACACTTGCCGATCTCAAGATCGCGTAGACGATCCTTCCAAGGCTGCGTTCAAGCGGCTTCCATGATCGTCACGTTGGTACTGATGAAGACCTTCCTCTCTCTTGTTCCAGCAGGCAGCGGAGGTTGTAGTTCTCCCCTCGCGATTCCGGTAGCACGACAGCGTGGTGTCGGAAGTAGAGGGAAGATCCCACAGGGCTTCGCCAAAGCCGGTGCGAGTTATGGTGGATTAGGGTTTCCCGGAGGTCTAGGGTTTAGATTACCGGGAGGAGGAGGAGGTGTCGGCGGCGGCTAGTGCGGCGGCGACGGTCCAGCGGCGGCGACAGTGGCGATCGGTGGTGGCGGCGGCTCGTGTGCGGGAGAGGGGCTAGGGCATGTGTGTGTTGGGGTAGCCCTCCCCCTCTATTTATGAGAGGTGGGCAACCTTGGTAGGGGTGAGTTTGAATCCACTTCCAAATCCAAGTTGGATTGAGAGAAGGACTTGTTTCTTCTCCCACTAGGAAACCATTGTTCCAGTTTGACTTTTCAAACTCCCGTTTGACTTTCAATTTAGAGATTTACTTCTCTCTTGCAAATGCACACACCAAGTGACCTAGGATATGATCGAATCATTCCACTTATCCATGACACATTCATGGACCATTCTCCTTCCGGACCGGTGAACCTTCTAGACCCTTCTAGAACCTCTCCGATAAAAATATCGGAAACTTTCCCGAACGCCGGAATCGGACTTTCCTTATAGGAATCTTATTCTCCGAACTATTCCGGATCTCCTAGTGATATCCCGGATCCCATCCGAGACTCCGAACAACATTCGGTATCCCTACTAACAATCCATATCTACTAAACAACATCAAATCTTTAAGTGTGTCTCCCTATGGTTCGTGAATTATGCGGACATGACCGAGACACTTCTCCGATCAATAACCAATAGAGGAATCTGGAAATTCATATGGCTCCCACATATTTCTACGATTACTTTGCGATCGAATGAACCACTTACATATGATACCAATTTTCCTTTTTCTCACGATAGTTCACTTATCCGAGGTTTTGATCATCGGTATCTCTGCATACCTAGTTCAACCTTGTTACCGATAAGTACTCTTTTCTCATTCCCATGATATGTGATCCCTTGTGAGCCAGTCACATGCTTGCAAGCTAATTGGATGACATTCCACAGAGAGGGCCCAGAGTATATATCCGTCATATGGATGGACAAATCCCACTCTTGATCCATGTGCCTCAACCGATACTTTCTGAACACTTAATGCCACCTTTATATCCACCCAGTTACGGTGTGGTGTTTGATTTCATCAAAACATCCTTCCGGTGATGGTGATTAGCATGATCTCATGGTCAAAGGAATTAGGTTACTATGTATCAGAAAGCTTATAGCAAACGAACTATTGGAATGACTTGATATTTATGCTACGCTTATCTATAGGAGTATGTCCATCATACCATTCTCCTAATGATATGATCTCGTTGTTAACAACATATCAATGTTCATGATCGAGAAACCACATCATCTATTAACCAACAAGCTAGTATTATTAAAGAGGCTTTGCTAGGGACTCTAATTTAGTTTACAAATCACACAAGTATTAATGTTTCCGGTTAATACTGTTATAGCATGAATATAAACATGTATCATAAACACAAAGATATAATAATAACCACTTTTATTATTGCCTCTAGGGCATATCTCCAAAAACTAGGATAAAGCTGCATATGGTTACCATGGTCCTAATATGTTGAGTTTACCATGTCAATACATATTTACATGCGATCATAGAGCAAAATAATAAAAATATGAGCTTGACGATGACCATAAACATGATGATGATGAATTACTTCAGCCTACTCTCTCGAACATGTTGTGCTTCTCCGCCTATAGTCATAGCTTGAACAAGCACTGCATGCTTGAAAATCAGCAACGCCATCTCCATCAACATCACTATTCTCCGCATCCATCTCGTTGTAATTTCAACATGTGGTCTACCCATACTAACATTACTATGCATAGATAGGATTTGATACCACTGAAGGGGTTCATAGCAGAAAACACAAATCTTTCTAACTAGAACGCACCATAAGCCCAAGATCTATCTATTAGTTAATGCAGTAAAGGGATAAGGTTATGATTACATACCCTTGTACATCGCAACGCAGTTAACGTCCCGCGGGAAACGTGGATAAAGTAGACGATTGTAGCCGACCTCAAGGTAACGAAGCTCCTTACTCATCACCTCTTGGTCCTAGCACGGCATGCCAGCACCACAAGTGGCAACGCTATCTGAGGTATCACACACATACGGTTTCTAGCTTTGACTCCCGTTCTCCTTGATCTAGATGGGATGCGGAAGTAGACCCTCTATAACCGGGATACATCAGCGTGACGGCGTGCAGGTGCTGTTGACTCTCTCGTGTGTAGTCCTTTAGTGGAACCCCACTCGTGAGACTCAACTAAGAAAGAGGGGAAATTCCCTAAGGAAAATAGCCTTAGGAATTTCCTTTTATTTTTATGTGTCTTTTCCCTACCACTATAGGCCTTATTATATAGGGAAAAGGGGGTGCTCCTTTTCTTCAAGTCCCTATGTGGGGCTAAAATAAAAGGTAAAGGAGGGGCACAACCGGATGGGCCAGGTTGTGGCCGAGATGGTCCACCTACCGCATGTGCGCCAGCCTAGCTCAGATGCGAGTCGAGGCGGTGGCCGGGTGGGCCTGGATCTTCCGCTCTGCGTGGGCCGGCTGGGCGTGCTGCCCCACATGAACCTGCCTGTCCGCCCGCGTGGTCCTGCTGTTGTGGCCGGTTGAGCTGCCCTTTGGGGTGGCTTCCTCTTGGGCTTATTTCCTCCGGTGATTCGGCCCATTGCAGGAAGTTGCCCTATAAATATTAATTTAAAATATTTATTGAATACAAATTAATTCACAATTAACATATATAAATGCATATTTATAAATTTCTATTTATCCTAAACACTTTTCGGTCTTTTCCTTCTTCTAAATATCTTCAGACCCTCTTTGGAACTATTTCGATAATTATTTTCTCAAAATATTTCCGATCTTTTTTCTCATCAGTGATCCCTTTGATTCCATAGCGATCTTAGAACGTCGTTACACCCTTAAGTGTGTTACCCTATGGTTGGTGAATGGCTGTAAGGGTCCTAACCTTTAAATAAGGTAGAATCCCCTGTGTTTACAATGCTAGTCCCTGGATCAATAGCTAGCATCCACAGTTTAAGATGTAATATCAAGAAACAAAGGTCATAATAACTTTATAACCAGGAATAACATAATTTTATTACATCTTACATAGCTCCTTTGGCTATTACATTACATTGCAGCGGAATAACTATAAGCATGGGGTCCTTCATCTTCAAAGTGCCACAGGCAAACATGTTGGTTGTAGACTTTGTAATCCTAATCATTCAATCTTCACTAAAATCAATCAAACCTGCAACATTACAAGTTACAGCCACAAGGGTCACTACTATGTAGAATATAAGTGGATCCTATCATTACATGCATTTTTTTGGCTAAGTAGGGTTTAAGGCTCATTTGCAGAAGCAAAATTTATCCTATCTTTTCAAAATGGTTTTGGTCCTTTGTCAAATCTCCTTTTCAAAATCCCTTGAACTCCTTGGTAAATTCCCAAGTGTACAAGTCCTTGTCAAAAATCTCTTGAGTTCCTTGGTACCCCCAAGTGCATCAAGTTTTAACAAAATCTCTTGAGCTCCTTGGTAACCCCAAGTGCATCAAGTTTTATCGAAATCTCTTGAGCTCCTTGGTACCCTCAAGTGCATCAAATCTTTTGTTGTCACTTAAAAGTTTTTCTTTTAAAAATTGGAATGTCGAGATTTCCCATAGCTTCAAGCTCTAGTTACTCAGTATTGTCCATAACCGGGGACACGGCTAAGTACTTAGATTTTATTATCTTCTGCAGAAGTTGTACACTTTATCCACATGTCACACTCTCATCTTGTTGCCACCAGTGGCCGCTAGATTGGTACTCACCAAGATGGAGTACTGGAAGATTGAGATTGTGACGAAGTCTTTCTAGAGGGTCCTCCCATACAACATTGCTAGCTTGTCTTCAGTACCCATGTAGGATTCCAGGTCCCCCATTTTCAGTAACCTGAAGACAATGCATGGGTCTTCCCAATGTAATTGACTAAGCCAGATCCATAAGTAGCATGTGGTTGTACACGAAAGCCACAATTGGAGAAACATGTTCAATCTCTAAGTTTCCTGGGTGGTTTTCTTTTGGAGCACAACACAAAGAGATTGCCATAGACATGGTTCCTTTTGTTGCCACCTTCTCCAAAAACTTAAAGTATCCTTGTCCACCCAGGTGGTTCATTGAGTCCTTCTTTTATTATATAAAAACACAAGTCCTTTTCTCAACTTCATAAAATCTCAACATGTATCTCTTTTCAAAATATAGCATGGATAAGCATGTAACAACTACATTGTTTTCACTAAGGAATGTATAGGGTATCCTATTAGGACTTAGCATAGCATAAGTATAGAAATTCTTTTCATGCATGTTTCAAAATCCACTAAGTATAATGAAAATAGTAGGACTTTAGATGATAGTGTCACTTGCCTTTCTTTTGGTAGGGAATGTTGGTTCACTCCTTGATCTTGATAGTCTCACACTTTTCTCACTTCACTACAATCAATCAAGCAAACACAATATCAACTAGCATTCCAAACCAATAATCAATCAAACAATTCACACACATAAAATAATGGGATCTAAGTTATGCATGCAAGCATGCAAGAGGTAGTATTATTTGCAAAGATGGTTTCTACTAGGCTCTAATCTTTGTAAAGTCCAAAGTGGTCATTTTCCAAAGTGGCAAAGTCATTTGCAAAAGGGTTTTATCTATAAACCATTTTTAAATCCTTTCATTATTTTATGTGGTGGAAATGTTTTTATCAAATCAAAAACTTTATGTTGTTCACCAAATAAGTTGTTAATTCTCAAAACTTGGTGTTTAGGGTCAGTAGGTTTGATTCAAATCATTTTCCCAAAGTTTTTACTCCAAAATCATTTTCATAACAAAACCAATATTTTTATTTGACTAGAAATGGGCTAAATCAATTCATCCATCCTAAACTTCACCAAATACATTTTTAAAACCATGGTTTGGTTCCTAGGGTCAGTAAGTTCACCACAAACTAACTTGCCAAGATTTCAACCTCAAAAACATTTTTGAACATTTTTTCTAATCTAAACAAGCATACAAATGTTTCTGCAAAAACAAACATTTTACCAGAGGCTTTTTACTAAACAAAATCCCTGGTTGCCTAGGGCTTGTTCCATTGATTCCATTGATATAAAGTTTGTAATTTTTGGACGTGTGGATCAAAAGTTATAGGGTTTTCAAATCTGCAAACAAATCTGTTTTCAAATCTGTTTTTAAATCGAAGACTGGCCACGTGTCACGATGTCATTGGCTGGTACTGCTTCGGTCGGATCGTGCTCTGCGGTGCGTTGGATCTAAACAGATCGCACGGCTTTGGTTGCGTACCCCTTCAGCGTTTAAGTGATCTATCTCGTTCGTCCGATCTAGATCCTACGGTCCACAGCAACTCAACCAAGAACTAGCGGCGCTGCACGGCGGCAGACGGCGGCGACGGCCAGGCGATGGGCTAGCGGCGGTTCTAGGAAGCAAAGAACAAAGTGGGGATGCTCACCGTGATCGCAAGGACGTGGTGATGCTCGAGGCATGGTCGGTTGGTCGAGGGGCGCACTAGCGTGGAGGTAATCGCTCGCCGGAGTGGGGAACGGCATTGGGCGGCTCTGGTCGTGGTCGGGGTCGACGCTACTGATCACGACGAGGCAAACCGAGGGCATGGTTAGACACGCGAGACCAAGGCGAAGATGCGTGCATGTTCGAGAAGGCGCTGTGGTCATTCTTACCGAAACTTATTGAGAGAGGCGACGGCCAAGGCTGTCGACGTTGTCGGCGCTCATGAGAACAGAGGGCACATATAGGTGCGCCTGGGAGTGGGGATCTCGACGGTGTGCTCAGGAAGGTAGGGGTGGCGAGGTTGGGTCGGAATTGGAGCAAAGGCTCGTCGGAGACCGTGGTGGTACGAGCTCGAATCGAGGCAACCTAGGGGCAGAGAGAGGGAGGCGCGTGAGGGGAAATGGAGAGAAGACACAGGCGGTTAAATGGGCGCAGTCACGGCGAGTAACGGTCGCGGAATCAACGCGTATTGATCGCCGGAGTAATGGCTGCAACGGCAGGGCGTCGTCTGCGCGAGGAAGAAGAGAAGGAAAACTGTTGTGGGGCCTGTGCGTCAGCGAGAGAGAGGAGAGGAAAAAGAGGTCCACTGGTCAGTCGCTCTGCGGGTGTGCGTTTAGGTAGAAAACGCTTCGCGCGTGGGGGGGGAGAGAAGTTGGGCTAGCTGGGCTCGTTGGGCTTGGCCACTTTGAGTCCATTCTATTTTTTTCTTTCTGAATGCTTTTTCTTTTTCCAATTTTAATTTCTGTATTGAAATTCAAACAATAAATCAACATTCAAATCAATTCAAACATTCACCAAACATTGTAATTGAATTTGGTTCTGTTTAACAACATAAACTAATTCCCAAAAAATAATATTTTTATTTTAGGGTCCGTTATTAATTAAATAAATAGACCTTGTTTATTAAATCAAAAATAGAATTTGTTTTATTCAAAACTCTATTTGAAATTTAATTATTTTCAAAACCAAATCAGTAGGTTTTAGTTGGAATTAAAGAATACTTGGAAAACTTGTTTAAAACAAATAAATAAGTTTTGATGTTTAATTAAAATAGTAAAACTTTTATTTTCAATAAACTTGGATATTAAATCCTTATTTTTTTATTTAAATCAACCTTTTACTATTTTTCTCAAATGGAAATATTTTATTTCAAAGGCTTGGCCAAAGTTTTAATTTTGGCTATTAAAATAATCCTTATTTGAATTTCTTCCTTTTCATTTTAAAATCAAACCTTTTATTAAAAGATTCAAAATAGTAATTCCAAATATTTTTATTTTTCCTTTATTAAATGTTTATCTTTTTAAATACCTTTAGGATTTTATCTTGATCAAAATAAGTTTGAAAGGTTCCAATTGAATTCAAAAGTTTCTTCTCACCTTGAAAATCAACAAAGTTTTATTTTTATTCAATTATTTTTCACATTACAAGATTTGGAAAATCTTGGGATGTGACAGGCTACCACCCTTAAAATAAATCTCGTCCCGAGATTTGGGAAAGCTAGGGTTACAAGTAGGCTCAAAACAACTAGGGTACTACCACCCTTAAATATTTCAAACAAATTTACATATTGGCCTTCTTGGGATCCTGGGGAAACTCCTTTGGGCAAACATCTGCATAGTGTACTTTGTTTCCACTCTTGACTCATGGTCCAAGGTTGAGATCCTTCATAGGCTTGTTTAACTTGTTCTTCATCTTTTCTGGACAATTCCTTGCATAATGTCCTGGGTTGTTTGCAATTGAAACAGTTGATATCTTTGAGTTCTTTACGTGTCTCTTGTGGACAAGTTGCTGCATAATGGCCTAGCTCTTTGCAGTTGTTGCACCACACTTGGCCAATTTCCTTATGCTTCTGGTTCTCTAGGCATTCACTGGAATAGTGTCCCATTTCCTTACATTTATGACATTAAACATGGCTTTTGTCCTTCTTTTGCTTTTTGGGTTTCTCCAAAGCTAGGAGTGCATCTAGTTCATGTTGCTCATATGTTATCTGGTAGGTAGGAATGTCTACATGTTTCTTGGACCTTCTATTGCTCTTTGGATAATTCATATGCCCTTTCTTTGGTCCTTTGAATTGGGTTGTTTTGCTTGGAGGTATAAGTGGACCTTTTCCTTTGTCATCAACCTTCTTGGTGGACTTGGATCCTTCTTGATAGTTTGCAATCATTTGTTGCACTCCACCTTGTTTCCTTTGTTCAACAATGGAATAGATGGGGCATTGGATAGGGGCATGATTGTTTCCTTCACATAGGTAGCAAGTAGCTTGAGAGGTGGGACATTGGCCAACAGGATGTTTCTCTTCACAGTTGGGGCATTGATCTCCATGCTCCTTGGAAGTATGATCCTTGTCTCCACAAATAATGCAAGCTGGGGCTCCATCTAGAATGACATTTCTGTCATCCTTGTTGTCACAAACTTTTTTGGAATAGTTGTCTTCCATGTTGATCATTTGATCTGTCACCTTAAGCATCAATTGGGCTTGAGTTTCCAAAAATCCTTGCAGTGTTGGATCTTCCCCACTGGTGTTGGCTATGAATTGAGCTGTCATTTGGTTCAACTGGTGTTGGGTTGCTATGAGCTCTTTCATGCTGTCCTCTTGGTTGGTGTTGGTGTCATCAACCTTGATGTTGGAGTCTCCTGGAGTAGTCATCTGTTTGGGTTGAATGGAGATTAGAATAGGCAAGAGATTTCTAAGGAAATATTTCTAATCACACACATCACAATTTACACAAGCAATGTGCTAGCAATCTCAAGCCAAACATTTCACTTAAACAAAAAAGTTCATGCATATACTTAGGCAACCAAAATATTTTGTTACACCACATAAGTTGGTGGTTTGACTTAAGATAAATATGGTGGTCCATCTATATGGTTCACTTGTGATCTTTCCATCTTTCTTGGTTGATTCTTCTGGTATGAGATCATGGTTTCCTTGGGGAAAACTCTTGGTTACAATACTTCAAGTGAAGTGAACTCCTTCTAATTTTGCATTTCCTCAGTCTCCAAATCTTGAGCAAGATTTCCTTGTCTCCCTTGTAGTCCTTAGTGGTATCCAAGTTGGAAATCCTTGGTGAATATGCTGAAGATGTTGAAGTCATTAGAGTTGAAGAAGTTGAAGTCATTAGAGTTGAAGATGTTGAAGTCATTAGAGTTGAAGAAGTTGAAGTCATTAGAGTTGAAGATGTATTTTGCACATGGTGAAGTCTTGGCCATGGGGTAGGTTTTTCCATCAAGTTGAAATAGAAGAGATGTAGAATCAAAACCAAAATGGTTGAGGAAAGAGTTTACAAGATTGTTTGTAAATAAGTTTTGGAACAAATATAACTCCTATCTTCTAAGGGTATTTGTCCAGTCCTAGGTTTACAAATCCTACAGGCAACACAATGCTCTGATACCATCTGTAAGGGTCCCAACCTTTAAATAAGGTAGAATCCCCTGTGTTTACAATGCTAGTCCCTGGATCAATAGCTAGCATCCACAGTTTAAGATGTAATATCAAGAAACAAAGGTCATAATAACTTTATAACCAGGAATAACATAATTTTATTACATCTTACATAGCTCCTTTGGCTATTACATTACATTGCAGTGGAATAACTATAAGCATGGGGTCCTTCATATTCAAAGTGCCACAGGCAAACATGTTGGTTGTAGACTTTGTAATCCTAATCATTCAATCTTCACTAAAATCAATCAAACCTGCAACATTACAAGTTACAGCCACAAGGGTCAATACATTTGAATTGTATTGGCAAGTTTCACTACTATGTAGAATATAAGTGGATCCTATCATTACATGCATTTTTTGGCTAAGTAGGGTTTAAGGCTCATTTGCAGAAGCAAAATTTATCCTATCTTTTCAAAATGGTTTTGGTCCTTTGTCAAATCTCCTTTTCAAAATCCCTTGAACTCCTTGGTAAATTCCCAAGTGTACAAGTCCTTGTCAAAAATCTCTTGAGTTCCTTGGTACCCCCAAGTGCATCAAGTTTTAATAAAATCTCTTGAGCTCCTTGGTAACCCCAAGTGCATCAAGTTTTATCGAAATCTCTTGAGCTCCTTGGTACCCTCAAGTGCATCAAGTCTTTTGTTGTCACTTAAAAGTTTTTCTTTTAAAAATTGGAATGTCGAGATTTCCCATAGCTTCAAGCTCTAGTTTCTCAGTATTGTCCATAACCGGGGACACAACTAAGTACTTAGATTTTATTATCTTCTGCAGAAGTTGTACACTTTATCCACATGTCACACTCTCATCTTGTTGCCACTAGTGGCCGCTGGATTGGTACTCACCAAGATGGAGTACTGGCAGATTGAGATTGTGACGAAGTCTTTCCGGAGGGTCCTCCCATACACCATTGCTATCTTGTCTTCAGTACCCATGTAGGATTCTAGGTCCCCCATTTTCAGTAACCTGAAGACAATGCATGGGTTGTAATTGACTAAGCCAGATCCATAAGTAGCATGTGGTTGTACACGAAAGCCACAATTGGAGAAACATGTTCACTCTCTAAGTTTCCTGGGTGGTTTTCTTTTGGAGCACAACACAAAAAGATTGCCATAGACATGGTTCCTTTTGTTGCCACCTTCTCCAAAAACTTAAAGTATCCTTGTCCACCCAGGTGGTTCATTGAGTCCTTGTTTTATTATATAAAAACACAAGTCCTTTTCTCAACTTCATAAAATCTCAACATGTATCTCTTTTCAAAATATAGCATGGCTAAGCATGTAACAACTACATTGTTTTCACTAAGGAATGTATAGGGTATCCTATTAGGACTTAGCATAGCATAAGTATAGAAATTCTTTTCATGCATGTTTCAAAATCCACTAAGTATAATGAAAATAGTAGGACTTTAGATGATAGTGTCACTTGCCTTTCTTTTGGTAGGGAATGTTGGTTCACTCCTTGATCTTGCTAGTCTCACACTTTTCTAACTTCACTACAATCAATCAAGCAAACACAATATCAACTAGCATTCCAAACCAATAATCAGTCAAACAATTCACACACATAAAACAATGGGATCTAAGTTATGCATGCAAGAATGCAAGAGGTAGTTTTATTTGCAAAGATGGTTTCTACTAGGCTCTAATCTTTGTAAAGTCCAAAGTGGTCATTTTCCAAAGTGGAAAAGTCATTTGCAAAAGGGTTTTATCTATAAACCATTTTTAAATCCTTTCATTATTTTATGCGGTAGAAATGTTTTTATCAAATCAAAAACTTTATGTTGTTCACCAAATAAGTTGTTAATTCTCAAAACTTTGTGTTTAGGGTCAGTAGGTTTGATTCAAATCATTTTCTCAAAGTTTTTACTCCAAAATCATTTTCATAACAAAACCAATATTTTTATTTGACTAGAAATGGGCTAAATCAATTAATCCATCCTAAACTTCACCAAATACATTTTTAAAACCATGGGTTGGTTCCTAGGGTCAGTAAGTTCACCACAAACTAACTTGCCAAGATTTCAACCTCAAAAACATTTTTGAACATTTTTTCTAATCTAAACAAGCATACAAATGTTTCTGCAAAAACAAACATTTTAGCAGAGGATTTTTACTAAAAAAAATCAATGGTTGGCTAGGGATTGTTCCACTGATTCCATTGATATAAAGTTTGTAATTTTTGGACGTGTGGATCAAAAGTTATAGGGTTTTCAAATCTGCAAACAAATCTGTTTTCAAATCTGTTTTTAAATCGAAGACTGGCCACGCGTCGCGATGTCATTGGCTGGTACCGCTTCGGTCGGATCGTGCTCTGCGGTGCGTTGGATCTAAACAGATCACACGGCTCTGGTTGCGTACCCCTTCAGCGTTTAAGTGACCTATCTCGTTCGTCCGATCTAGATCCTACGGTCCGTAGCAACTCAACCAAGAACTGGCGGCGGCGGCAGCGGCGGCATGTCGAGCGATGGGCTAGCGGCGGTTCTAGGAAGCAAAGCCGTGATCGCAAGGACGTGGTGATGCTCGAGGCGTGGTCGGTTGGTCGAGGGGCGCACTGGCGTGGAGGTAATCGCTCGTCGGAGTAGGGAATGGCGTTGGGCGGCTCTGGTCGTGGTCGGGGTCGACGCTACTGATCACGAGGAGGCAAACCGAGGGCATGGTTAGACACGCGAGACCAAGGCGAAGATGCATGCATGTTCGAGAAGGCGCGGGGTGGTCAGTTCTTACCAGGAAACTTCGCCGGAGAGAGGCGGTACGCGGTGGCGGTTCGAAGTGTCGGTCGGCGCTCAGGCGCCGTGGTTGAGCGGAGGCGCAGAGATGGTGCGCTGGGAGTGGGGATCTCGACGGTGTGCTCAGGAAGGTAGGGGTGGCGAGGTTGGGTCAGAAGTGGAGCAAAGGCTCGTCGGAGACCGTGGTGGTACGAGCTCGAATTGCGACCTAGGCGTAGAGAGGGAGGCGCGTGAGGGGAAATGGAGAGAAGACACAGGCGGTTAAATGGGCGCAGTCACGGCGAGTAACGGTCGCGGAATCAACGCGTATTGATCGCCGGAGTAATGGCTGCAACGGCAGGGCGTCGTCTGCGCGAGGAAGAAGAGAAGGAACACTGCTGTGGGGCCCGTGCGTCAGCGAGAGAGAGGAGAGGGAAAAGAGGTCCACTGGTCAGTCGCTCTGCGGGTGTGCGTTTAGGTAGAAAACGCTTCGCGCGTGGGGGGGGAGAGAAGTTGGGCTAGCTGGGCTCGTTGGGCTTGGCCAGCTGGGCTGAGTCCAGATTCTATTTTTTTCTTTCTGAATGCTTTTTCTTTTTCCAATTTTAATTTCTGTTTTGAAATTCAAACAACAAATCAACATTCAAATCAATTCAAACATTCACCAAACATTGTAATTGAATTTGGTTCTGTTTAACAACATAAACTAATTCCCAAAAAATAATATTTTTATTTTAGGGTCCATTATTAATTAAATAAATAGACCTTGTTTATTAAATCAAAAATAGATTTTGTTTTATTCAAAACTCTATTTGAAATTTAATTATTTTCAAAACCAAATCAGTAGGTTTTAGTTGGAATTAAAGAATACTTGGAAAACTTGTTTAAAACAAATAAATAAGTTTTGATGTTTAATTAAAATAGTAAAACTTTTATTTTCAATAAACTTGGATATTAAATCCTTATTTTTTTATTTAAATCAACCTTTTACTATTTTTCTCAAATGGAAATATTTTATTTCAAAGGCTTGGCCAAAGTTTTAATTTTGGCTATTAAAATAATCCTTATTTGAATTTCTTCCTTTCCATTTTAAAATCAAACCTTTTATTAAAAGATTCAAAATAGTAATTCCAAATATTTTTATTTTTCCTTTATTAAATGTTTATCTTTTTAAATCCCTTTAGGATTTTATCTTAATCAAAATAAGTTTGAAAGTTTCCAATTGAATTCAAAAGTTTCTTCTCACCCAGAAAATCAACAAATTTTATTTTTATTCAATTATTTTTCACATTACAAGATTTGGAAAATCTTGGGATGTGACAATGGCACAAACATGATCGATATGTCTCTCCGATCAATAATCAATAGCGGGATTGGGATGTCCATGATGACCGCTATGCATTCCATGAAACTCTGTCGTGTTTAAACCATAAACTCTATGTATTATTCCCTTTGTCTTTTCGATACATGACTTGTCCGAGATTTGATCTTTAGTGTGAGCATGCTAATCTCGTTATCAACAATTTTCCTTAACTTGTTATCATTATATCGTATCCTAATGACCTAGTCATATGTTGCAGCTTATTTGTAGAGGTCCCAACCTTCAATAAGGTAGAGATCCCTGTGTTTACAATGCTAGTCCCTGGATCAATAGCTAGCATCCACAGTTAAGATGTAATATCAAGAAACAAAGGTCATAATATAACTTTATAACCATGAATAACATAATTTTATTACATCTTTCATAGCTCATTTGGCTATTACATTACATTGCAGCAGAAGATCTATAAGCATGGGGTCCTTCATCTTCAGAGTGCCACAGTCAAACATGTTGGTTGTAGACTTTGTAATCCTAATCAACACACTTCACTAACATCAAACAAACCTGCAACATTATAAGTTACAGCCACAAGGGTCAATACATTTGAATTGTATTGGCAAGTTTCACTACTATGTAGAATATAAGTGGATCCTATCAATTCATGCATAATTGGCTAAGTAGGGTTCAAGGCTCATTTGCAGAAAGCAATAATTTATCCTATCTTTTCAAAATGGTTTTGATCTTTTGTCAAATCTTTCTGAACTCCTTGGAATCCACCAAGTGTCTTTGTCAAAATCTCTTGAGCTCCTTGGTAAATCCCCAAGTGTTTAAAGCTTTCATCAAAATCTCTTGAGCTCCTTGGTAAATCCCCAAGTGCTTCAAGTCTTTGTGGTCACTTAAAAGTTTTCTTTTAGAAATTGGAATGTCGAGATTTCCCATAGCTTCAAGCTTTAGTTGCTCAGTATTGTCCATAACCGGGGACACGGCTAAGTACTTAGATTTTTATCTTCTGCAGAAGTTGTACGCTTTACCCACATGACACACTCTCATCTTGTTGCCACCAGTGGCCGCTGGATAGGTACTCACCAAGATGGAGTACTGACAGATTGAGAATGTGAAAAAGTCTTTCCAAAGGGTCCTCCCATACACCATTGCTAGCTTGTCTTCAGGCACCCATGTAGGGTTTCGAGTTCCCTCATTTTCAGTGACCTGAGGACAATGCATGGGTCTTACCAATGTAGTTGACCAAGCCAGAGCCATATCTAGCATGTGGCTGTACACGAAAGCCATAGTTGGAGAAACATGTTCAATATCTAAGTTCCTGGGTGGTTTTCTTTTGGTGCACAACACAAAGAGATTTCCATCGACATGGTTCCTTTTGTTGCCATCTTGTCCAAAACTGGAGTATCCTTGTCCACCCAGGTGGTTCATTGATTACTTGTTTTATTATATAAAACACAAGTCTTTTCTCATCTTTATAAAATCTCAACATGTGTCTCTTCTCAAAATAAGTAGCATGGCTAAGCATTTTACAACTACATTGTTTTCACTAAGGAATGTATAGGGTATCCTATTAGGATTTAGCATAGCATAAGTATAGAAATTCTTTTCATGCATGTTTCAAGATCCACTAAGTATATAATGAAAATAGTAGGACTTTAGATGATAGTGTAACTTGCCTTTTGGTAGGGAATGTTGTTTCACTTCTTGATCTTGCTAGTTTCACACTTTTCTAACTTCACTACAAATCAATCAAGCAAACACAATATCAACTAGCATTCCAATCAATAACCAATCAAACAAAACATCACACATAAAATCATAGAAACTAAGTCATGTATGCAAGCATGCAAAATATAGTTTTATTTGCAAAGGTGGTCTCCACTAGGCTTCTAAACTTTGTAAGGTTCAAAGTGGTCATTTTCCAAAGTGGCAAAGTCATTTGCAAAAGGGTTTTGTCTATAAACCATTTTTAAATCCATTCATTATTTTATGTGGTGAAAGATGTTTTTATCAAAGCAAAAACTTTATGTTGTTCACCAAATAAGTTGTTAATTCTCAAAACTTGGTGTTTATGGTCAATAGGTTTGAATCAAATCATTTTCCCAAAGTTTTTACTCCAAAGTCATTTTCATAACAAAAACAATAATTTTATTTGACCAGAAATGAGCTAATTCAAGTTTTTATTCCTAATCTTCACAAAATTCATTTTTAAATACACAAGTTGGTTCCTAGGGTCAGTACGTTCACAACAAACCAATTTGCAAAGATTTCAACCTCAAAATCATTTTGGAATAATTTTTATAGTCTAAACAAACATACAAATGTTTCTGCAAAAACAATCAATCTAACAGAATTTTTTTACTAAACACATTGCATGGTTGGCTAGGGCTTGTTCCACTGATTCGATTGATATAAAGTTTTCAAATTTTGGACGTGTGGATCAAAAGTTATAAGGGTTTCAAATTTGCAAACAAATCTGATTCAAACTTTGTTTTTAAACAGAACTGGTGACACGCGGCGTTTTCCTATTCGTCGGTACCGGTTCGGGTGGATCGAGTGATGCTGGACGTAGGATTAAACTAACAACGCACGGCATAGATAGATCGGTACCCCTTCGGCTAAGAATCTATCGTGTGCGTACGATTAAGATCCAACGATGCGCAACACGCTTGCCAACTAGTGGCGGCGCTGGCGGCGGTAGACGGCGGCGCACGCTCAGACGGTGGGCTAGCGGCGGTTCTAGGAAGCAAGGATAGAGGGGGAGGTGCTCACCGGGTTCAGGAGGTCACGGTGAAGCTCGAGGTGGTGTTGGTCTGGCGAGGGGCGCACTGGAGCGAGAGTAATTGTTCGCCGGAGTCATCGTGGCCGATGGTTCTGCTCGTGGGTCGGGACGCCTGAGATCATGAGGGGGCAAACAGAGAGCATGGTTAGATGCGCAAGGCCAAGGCGATGACACATGCGTGAAGGATAGGGCTCGGGGTGGTCGGTTCTTACCAGGAAACGTCGCCGGAGATAGTAGCAGATGCGGCGACGCTCAGTCGAGGTGGTTGCCGATGTTCTGGGGCGCCCGCGGTTGAACAGATGGCACAGAGAGAAGCGTCAGAGGCTGGGGAGTAAGCTCGTGTGGTTGGGGAGGTGAGGGGCGGCAGTGGTTCGCCGGAATTTACTGGAGATGCTTGTCGGAGCAGTGGGAGTGCGGCTCGAAATTACGAAGGCCCCGGGGCAGAGAGAGGGAGGCGCGTGAGGGGAACAAGAGAGGAGGTGTTGGCGCTTTAGTAGGCATCGTCGCAGGGGGAGTAATGGTCGTTAATAGCGCGAATTGATCGCCGGAGTAAAGGACAGGAAACGGCGAGGAGGAATTAGTGCGGGTTGAAGACGATGAACAAGAGAGGTGGGGTCCTGGCATCAGTGAGTGAGAGAGTTAGGGAAGAGGGTCCACCAGTCAGTTGCTCTGCGGGTGCGAGTTTAAGTGGAAAACATTTCGCGCGTGGGGAAAAGGAGCTAGGCTGGAGTTGGGCCTTGTTGGGCTGGCCGACTGGGCTGTTGTCTTTTACACTTTTTTTTTCTTTCCAAATGCTTTTTCTTTTCTATTTCTAGTTTCTATTTTGAATTTCAAACAACAATCAAACATTCAATTCACATTAAACCTTCACCAAACTTTGCAATTGAATTTGGTTCTGTTTAACAACATAAACCAAAGTCCAAAGATCAAAATAATATTTTTATTTTAGGGTCCATTATTAATTAAATAAATAGACCTTGTTTATTAATTAAATAGATTTTGATTTATTCAAAACTCCATTTTTGAAATCTAAATATTATCAAAACCAAATCAGTAGGTTTTATTTGAAAATAAAGAATACTTGGAAAACTTGTTTTAAAATAAATAAATAAGTTTTGATGTTTAATTAAAATAGTGAAACCTTTATTTCTAATAAACTTGGATATTAAATCCTCATTATTTTATTTAAAAATATACCTTTACTATTTTTCTCAAATGGAAATATTTTATTTCAAAGGCTTGGCCAAGTTTTAATTTGGCTATTAAAATAATCTTTATTTATATTTCTACCTTCTCATTTGAAAACTAAATCTTTTTTTAAAAGATTCAAAATAGTAATTCCAAATATTTTTATTTTCCTTTATTAAATGTTTAACTTTTTAAATCCCTTTAGGATTTATTAGATCAAAATAGGTTTTGAAAGTTTCCAATTGGATTCAAAAAGTTTTTTCTCACCCTGAAAATCAACAAAGTTTTAATTTATTCATTTATTTTTCATATTACAAGATTTGGAAAATCTTGGAATGTGACATTATTGGATGCCACTAAGTGGGCCAGTGCATCTTCCCGTCACACGGGTGGACAAATCCCGATCTTGATGCATATGCCTCAATTGTTCCTTCAAAATACCCAATACACACTAATTTCTACACACACTTCTATTCTTGTAGACAATTGTTGGGCCTCCAAGTGCAGAGTTTTGTAGAACAGCAGCAAGTTTCCCTTAAGTGGATTACCCAAGGTTTATCGAACTCAAGGAGGAAGTGGTCAAAGGTATCCCTCTCAAGCAACCCTGCAATCAAGATACAAGAAGTCTCTTGTGTTCCCAACACACTCAATACACTTGTCAGGTGTATAGGTGCACTAGTTCGGCGAAGAGATAGTGAAATACAAGTGATATGGATGATTATAAGACAACGGTGCCAGAAAAGAGCTTGACGGGAGGAAGAGACTAAAGGAAATCTGAAATAAAGATGGAAGCAAGCAAACATGCAACAGATCTAGTTGTAAACGGTGTTTCAATGCTTGGAAACAAGGCCTAGGGATCATACTTTTACTAGTGAACACTCTCATATAAATATATTATCTTCATGATACTACTCTAAACTACTCTTCGATTGGATAACCCTAATCCACGGTAGGGCTAAAAAGCACTCCTCAAAGTTCGCTTTCCCCATCTAGATAACCCCACACTGTCACCTTCAGCGCTAGATGGTTCCAACAAACACCACAATTTCATAGAGACAACCAACTCAAAATATAACTCATGATAAGTATTTATGTAATCGTTAGCCTAAGTGTCACATGGTGTGCATGCTGTCACTTTCAAACACGTGGGGATAGCCGGAGATCTATTAAAGCACTTGAGCAGCCGAGTAGATCTACTTGATTATAAAGCTCATGACCATAATAAGATCACACATAGAGAGAGAGATAAACACATACCTACCTGTAGAGCCCTTAGACTCGAGGAAGAACTACTCCCTGCTCATCATGGGAATCAGCAACGGCGATGGAGATGGTGGTGGAGATTGATACGTCGGAAACGTATCTATAATTTTTGATGTTCCATGCTTGTTTAGTATCTACTTTGCTTTGCTTTGTCTACACTTCGAGGTGTTTTTATATGTTTTCTGGAACTAACCTATTGACAAGATGCCACAGTGCCAGTTTCCTGTTTTCTGTTGTTTTTGGTTTTAGAAAGCTAAAAAATGAATATTCTCGGAATTGGACACGAAAAAAAGCCAAAGTTCATATTTCCCCTGAACGATACGGAAAATCAAAGACGAGACAGAGGAAGACACCAGGATGGCCACACCCTAGGTGGGCGCGGGTCCCACCTTGGCCGCGCCCACAGGGGGTGTGTGCCCCTGGCCCTCCACCGACCTTGCCTCCTTCGCCTATAAGAAGCCTCTGACCCAAAAACCCTAAATCATTGACCAAAAAGGCACGAAAAGTTCCGCAGCGCCGCCGCCACCGAAGGGGAGATTCAGGAGACATAAAGCCTCTATTCCGGCACCCTGCTGGGACGGGGAAGTGCCCCCGGAGCCATCTGCGCCAATCTCCACCACCATCTCCATCACTGTTGCTAATTCCCATGATGAGGAGAGAGTAGTTCTTACTCAAGTCTAAGGGCTCTACCGGTAGCTATGTGTTCATCTCTCTATGATCATATTATGGTCATGAGCTTTGTAATCAAGTAGATCTACCTTACTACTCAAGTGCTTTAATAGATCTCTGCTCTCCCCATGTGTGTGAAAGTGACAGCGTGCACGCCATGGTGGCACTTAGGCTAGAGTCTAAATAAATACTCATCATGCTTTAATATATCTATGCTTTTCCCCACGTGTGTGAAAGTGACAGCGTGCACGTCGTGGTGGCACTTAAGCTAGGTTACATATATATTATTCATGAGTTATATTTGGAGTTGGATGTCTTTATGAAATTGTGGTGTTTGTTGGACCCGTGTAGCGCTCAAGGTGACAATGTGGGGTTATCTAGATGGGGAAGGCGGACTTTGAGGAGTGCTGTAATAGCCCTACCATGGATTAGAGTGTCCAACCGGAGAGTAGTTTAGGGTAGTATCATGAAGAGAATATATTTATATGAGAGAGAGTTCACTAGTGAAAGTATGATCCCTAGGCCTTGTTTCTAAGCATTGAAACACCGTTTGCATCTAGATCTTTTGCACGTTTGCTTGCTTCCATTTTTTTGCCTTTAGTCTTTTCCTCCCCGTCAGAAGCTCTTTTCTGGCACCGTTACCACTTATAATCATCCATACCACTTGTATTTCACTATATCTTCGCCAAACTAGTGCACCTATACACCTGACAAGTGTATTGGGTGTGTTGGGGACACAAGAGACTTCTTGTATCTTGATTGCAAGGTTGCTTGAGAGGGATACCTTTGACCACTTCCTCCCTGAGTTCGATAAACCTTGGGTAATCCATTTAAGGGAAACTTGCTGCTGTTCTACAAACCTCTGCACTTGGAGGCCTAACAACCATCTACAAGAACAAAAGTGTGTAGACATCAAGCTATTTCTTGCGCCGTTGCCGGGGAGGTTTTGGTCCTTTTACCTGACCTCACGTCAAGCTATTTTCTGGCGCCGTTCCCGAGGAGGTAAGGTAAAAGGTACTCACATCCTCCGGTGTGAGTGCTCGAAGTTATTTACTTTAGATTCTGCAATTTTGTCTTTTTGTTTCTTGTTTTCACTAGTTATGCTTAATGGAAAACAAAAAAATTAGAGATATTTATAGTATTTATCTTGAGTTAGGACATGAAGTGTTGGAAGAGAAAATTAAAAAACCTATTGAACTTTATTAGCATGCTAATAGAAATGTTATTAGTATGAATTATTTGGACACCATTATTGCTAATGTTATGGAAACGTCTAAGCTTGGGGAAGCTAGTTTTTATGAAAATGATCTTTTTAGTCCCCCAAATCTGGAAGATAAGTATTCTATTGCTTATGATGATACCAAACCTCCAATATATGATGATTACAATGATGAATATGGTATTTTCAGTCCACCTACTATTGAGGATAAAAGTAATTATGATTACAATATGCCTCTTATATTTGATGATTATGGTGATGAGAATAACAATGATAGATATTTTGTTGAATTTGCTCCCACTATAATTAATAAGAGTGACTATGCTTATGTGGAGAGTAATAATCATTTTATGCATGTGGCTCATGATAAGAATGTTTTATGTGATATTTATATTGTTAATTTTATTCATGTTGCTACTGAAAGTTATTATGAGAAAGGGAAACACGGTTTTATGCATCTCAAAAATATTAAGTTTCCCCTTTTATGTTGAAAGTCTTGAATTTGCACTTGTTTTGCTTTCTAATGCTTGTTGCTTTGTGCTTTCATGACTTGTTTCTTTACAAGATTCCTATGCATAGGAAGTGGGTTAGACTTAAATGTGTTTTGAATTTGCTTCTTGATGCTCTCTTTTGCTTCAATTCATATTTCTTATGTGAGCATCTTCTCAAATTATCAAGCCTAACTTAAAGGCGTTAAAGAAAAGTACTTCTTGGGAGATAACCCAATAGTTTTATTGAGTCTTGGAAGTTATTACTTCTGTAATAACCTCTCCTTATCCTTTTTATTTGATTTTTGTGCCAAAAATAACCTCTAATGAGAGGAAAGTAAGATTTGGGGAGTTGCTGTTCCTAAATAGATTTTTGTGCTCCACCGTAAAAATTTGTGTAAAATCTTTGTAACTCGGTTTCAGCTGATATTTTGCTAATAAATCCCCCAGTATGTTAGCTAACTTTCCTTAGTTCAACACTTTTTTATTTGAGCAATAGAAGGTCTTTGAAAAAATCGGTTTCTACCTACTGGTCTGTTTTGACAGATTTCTTCCATTATTTGCATTTCCTTCTTATTGATTCCTTTTTGGGAAATTGAACTTTTCGAGGGAATTTCTACAGTAGCTTGTGTTTTTAGTGAAAGTTTTTATGTTCTAAAGCTAAACCCTAAGGTCTATTATCTTTTGAATACACTAATGTTGCTAATGAAGATTGTGTGAAGTTTTGTATGAAGGAAAATTTTCAGGTGTAGAGAAAGAATGATGTAATGAGATGAAGAATGGACAAAAGCTCAAGACTGGGGATGCCACCCAGTGTCACCCCGAGAAATATTCAAGAGGTACAAGCGTCAAAGCAAGGGGATGCCCAAGGCATCCCCTTCTTCATCAATAAAAATCTCAGGTCTTTCTAGACACTTCGTTTTTATTGTTTCATGCACTGTTGTGTTGTTCTTGGAGCATCTTAGTTTTCGTTTTTGGTTTTCGTTTGCTTAAATAAACTTGGTTGATCTCAAAACACTTCTTTTGGAGAGAGACACACTCTATTTTCATTGCCTAGAACACTCTAGTTTTCATTCTTATTGTCTTCTGAGTGTTCTCTTTTGCTAGCACTATGTTTAGCCTTAGTTTTCTTATGTTGTTTGCTTAGAAATTTTTAGTTATTCTTTGTGGATTTGTGAGACATGCTCACTGATCTTTATTTATTATTATCTTTGTGAGTTGTTTCAAATAAGTTGTTTGGTGTTGGAAAGAGTAGAAAGCTTCATGCTTAAGTGGTACAAGAAGGAGCTCGCTTTAACTGTGATTTATACTTTATCATGTCATGCTAGATGTTGTTTTGACCATATGCTTAGTGATTATTGCTATAACTTGACTTGTTCCAAACAATTGAGATTGCTTAATGTGCCTTGAAAGAATCATGCGTTGTTTTAGCATACAAAAGCATAGTATTATGGTATTCTCCTTTGATGCTTTGTTTGGGTTGACTTGGCACATGATCACACCATGTTATGACTATGAACAAGTCACCATAGCCTCTATGATCATTTAGTCCTTGACTTGTAGTACCACTTTATGCCTAGATTAGTAATGTTTTGTCGCTCTGCATGATTATGGCCATTATTGCTCTCTTAGTTGGTCACTCCTAGTCTTTTGATAGCCTCCACTTGTATGAGTAATCTGTACTCATGCATACAACTCCCAATAAACCAAGTTATTCCAAAGTGTCCACTATAAATTCCTATGCATGGTGTGTTACACCATTCCAAGTATATTCTTGTTTTGTATATCTTCCAAATTAAACTTGTTATGTGAAAGTTAGTGATTAAAGCTCTCACAAACTTGATGGCATACTTTATTTTTCTTGCCCCTAATAAACTTGAACCATTGTGTCATCTATGTTGTATATGCTTGCACTTATATGTTGGGAATTAGTAGAACCATGCTGTCATGGGGAACGCTTTCAACATTGCACTTGTACTTTATACACGGTTGATATCATGCTCTTTTGTTTATGGATATCTTCGGTGTAAAATGAAAGGGGAGCTTGTAAGTCCATGGAGTTATGTATGTGTGTTAGAGAAACGCATGGACCGCTAGCCTAAACCATGCCTAATCATGGTGGAAACTTGCATCATCACCATAATGACATCTATGAAGCTTTCTTCTTATAAAAAAATACTATGACAAGAACTTACAGGTGACTAAAGTTGAGTAGCATGAGGTGAGGCGCTCGTATTCAAGGGACATGAGATTGCCAACTTATACTTTGTGTCAAGCATATACTCCATATTTTTTTCACTTTAACCTTAATCACTTCAAGATGCTTATGATAGGGTCAATGAGAGTTGAAAGCTAACAAGTAACATAATATTTGGAAGCTCTTTATGAAACTTGAACTCCCTACTTCCCTTTGAAGGGCCTTTCTTTCCACCTTTTATATTGAGTCTCCACCTTCTATCCTTAGGCACCAATTAAGAGATCATAGTTTCCATTCTTAGTTCTATGTGCATTGTCCCAATACTTATTGATTGATTCATATTGTTGATATTACTTGCTCATGAACTATTTGTATCTAGTCACCCTTCTGAACTTTGAAGGTGTCCTATGCATTTATGTTTTGCTACTCCATGAGGGACAAGCTGAATGCCACTATGCTATGTTTTCTGTATGTGAAACAAACAAACATTTTTCAATGCATGTTATTCATGATCTTTTGTAACCTTTCATGTTTCATGCATAGTTACTTTGTCTTATTGTTAGAACTCCATCTTTCATTCTCATGTTTAGAGTACTTTGATCCCAGCTTTTATTGCTTGAAAATGGTTTGACCTTGATTTTGATGGTGCATGTCACCTCAAAAATTATTATTTTTATCACTTACCTACTCGAGGACAAGCACAAGTTCTGAAGGGAATATGCCCGAGAGGCAATAATAAAGTGGTTATTATCGTATTCCTTATTTGTGATAAAATGTTTATTTTGCATGCTATAATTGTATTAATACGGAAACGTTAATACATGTGTGTTTAATAAACAAAAAGGAAGTTCCTAGTTATGCCTCTCTTATAAACTAGCTCATTTATTAACAAGATGATCAAAGTTTCCTGATCATGGACATTGGGTGTTGTTAATAACGAGGTCACAACATTAGTGTAATGGTGTGATGAACATTCATCCGAAGTATAGCATTACGATCAAAGTCATTGAGTTTATATTACTATAAACAACTTACGAAGTAGTCCTAATCCTTAGACCATGAGATCATACCAATCACTAACACCGGAAGAGTTTCTTGTTGACATCAAACGTCACACCGTAACTGGGTGATTATAAAGATGGCTTCAAAGCTACTAAAGTGTTATGTTGAGAATCATGGATCAAGAGTGGAATTTGTTCATCCCGATGACGGATAGATATACTCTGGGCCCTCTCGGTTATATCACATTGGTTAGCTTGCAAGCAAGTGATTTGATCACTAGAATGTTATATCACGGGAACGAGAAAAGAGTGCATGTCGGTAACGAGATCAAACTAGGTATGGAGATACCGATGATCGAATCTCGGACATGTAATATATCATGAAACAAAGGGATTAAGATACTAGCGTAAAAGGTTCACACGATCACAGAAGTCATTGTTGAATGTGTGGGAGTCAGTTCGGATCTCCAGGTCCCGCTGCTGATTATTGATCGGAGAGGGGTCTCGATCATGTCTGCATTATTCGCGAACCGTAGGGTGACACACTTAAGGGATATCGACACCATTTGGAGCAAATAATATGCCAGAGAAAGAAAAAGGAAAGCACATGAATTTATTTCACTAGACACCGAAACTGTTTCGGTTGAAATTGCTGAAACTGGTTCTGCATGTGAAATGGAATACTAGCAAGGGGTTTTATGTGAATGTTTGTTAATTAAAGTAATTAACAAAATTCTGAATAAATAAAAGAGTTTTATTTAATGAGAGATTACATTAAATTTGGTGGAAATTTAATGGAGGTGAGTGGAATTTTGAGTGGGGTGGCTATTTATGTGAGTGGGAGCTCCACCCACATGAATGTGGAAGAGGTGGGGGCACCTCCATGGCTGCCACGCCATGGGAGGGGGCTGACCCCCCTCTCCCTATAAAAGGCACCCACTTCCTCCTCTCATATCACACCTCCTCGCGAAGGATCTCTCTCCCCCCTTTAGAATTTCCCCATGGTCTCGGATCAGCGAGATACATGTTCCCGGTGGCTTTTTCTAAAAGGATTTGTTGCTTCCGCTGATTCATTGGAGCGAGGGCGCGGAGGTTGTTAGGGTACCCGTACGTGTGTGCGATCACGGATGCACCACTGCTTTCAGGTGCTGGACTTGATTGTGCTGGACCGGCTGGACCAAATGGACTTCATCACGATCTTAAGATCGGCAAGCGTTCGTCTACATCATCCACGAGTACAACCTCGTTAACACTATTCGGTCTTCGAGAGTATGTATTCTATGGATATATATCCACATGTTGCTTGTATCTAGTAGATAGATCTTGGTACTTAGATGTTCCCATCGTAGGAAATTTTTTGTTTTCTATGTTGCAAACCCTACAGTGGTATCAGAGCCGGATCTATGCGTAGATACTTTGCACGGGTAGTACACATATGAGTATGTGGGAGATGATGATCATTTTATTGCTTCTTAGTTGTACTTTGGATATTGGTGGCATAGTGGGATGAAGCGGCCCCGACAAACTTTACATGTCCTCGCACATGAGACATGTTCCACGCTTGACATGCAACTAGTTTTGCATAAGTGGCTAGCGGGTGTCTGTCTCTCCTACTATAGTCAATATCTAATTTGCAACGAGTTGTCAACAATTTGGTTATCCTCGTTGTGGTTCATGTTCGTAGGTAAGAACGGTTCTATCTTCGAAAGCCCTAAGCCACGTAAAAATTGCAATGGATAAATTAGACGCGTCTAGTTTAGATTGTTGCTGGGCTAGTGTTATGATATGGTGATGTTGTAAGTAGAAGTATATGGTGATACTCTTACAATACACCCAACGTGTAGGTTCCATAGACCTTGGCCTTACACATAAAGGTATGATAAAGATCATACCACGGTGCACATGATGGAGATCATATGCGGGAACCATATCAATTCACTTATTAACATGTGATGTCTGATTGCATATTATATTGCTAGTTTGGCATTTTATTAGCATAATAAGATGATCCCTCATTTAGATATCAAGATAAAAATGTGTTATTCCTTAAGTATGCACCGACAATGTTTCGTCGTTTCAAGGCATCACGTGATGATCGGGTGTACTTGAATCCACGATCATATCTCGGGTGTAAGACAGTTACACACGCGAATACTAAGGTTCTTACTTGGCAAGCCTAGCATGTACAGACATGGCCTCGGAACACGGACCGAAATGTTAAGCATGAGTCATATGTTTTGATATGATGACCATATGGATGCTCGCCTTTGAAGCTACGCCGACTCACGTGATGATCGGACTTGGTGTAGTGGATTTGGTTCATGTAATCACCAAAAAGGCACGAGGGATGTCGTTTTTGAGTGGGAGTTCATTTCTAATTTGGATTAGTAGAACTCAATTTATCATAAATTAAATCAAAGTGAATTTGCATAATTTGTTGTAGTCATTGGCATTCGTTCACCACTTTATGCTTAGTTGTAATTGAGATAATAGAACTATAGAATTCTAGATATATACTTTACGAACTGGTATCGTATTGTGTTGAGTGTCAATCTAAAGTTTAAAGTCCTATTGCAAACATTCAGCAAAATCTATTTACTCCGTGAAATTTAATAGTTGGTATTAAATCGAGAGTAACAATTCCAGTGTTAGTATCTTAAGTATCATGTTTGCCTCCATGATTCTTGATTTAAATATCAAGATTATCTAGGAGCTGAAAGAATTGTTTCAGAAACCATCATGTGTGGCAGATATAACGATATCTAAAACAATGTTTTGGTTGCAAATGATAGAGTATAATATATGTTCTCATATTGGATGAGAATTTACGAAGGTTGGAGATGCTAGACATCCTAATCATCCAAAAAGGGTTTTGGAAAGTAATGTTATACTCACGATTCACCTTTATAAGCTACAGTAGCTTGATCATGAAAGTCGTCATGATAAGGGTGAATAGAAGATGTATGTAAAGTGTTTACTACACTAAGAGATTACTAAAGAATGGATTTTGAAAGAATACCGATCATTTTGATGATGGTGATCTACTTCAAAGTGCAAGTCCAAAGGTATTATTATTTGAATATACACGCTTTGGACTATGTGTCATGTATATGGCGCCACTTTTGATGTTGATAGATTCTTTTAAAAAGGAAAAGGAAATGCTGAAAGAGAATCTATAAAATATATTTGGCAGAAAATAAAAGATTGGAAATATCCAATTTAGGTATATGGATGATATACATGTTATGGTTGTATTCTTTGCTTGTTAAAAAATGTGGTTCTTGGGTATTGGATACCGAATTGGTTGGTATGAAATTTCATACGGAACGACGCAATTCATGAACCACAATGGCCTAAGTAACTATCAAAAGAATATGTGATGATGTTCATCGAAAACAAACAAACCGTTGTTTGTATTTCTCGTTGACATCAAAGCTTGAATTCAAGATTTGTTTTAATAATTGTTATTTGAATCAGGTATTATGAGAACAAAGGTTGTTCTAATAATTACCGTATTCCATATAAGATGGATGATTTGCAAATCTAGTTGGAGAAATCACATCCATAAAACCTAATGCTAAAATGTCGCAAGACAAATGATTGTAAGATCACATACAAAGTGACATCACCGTTTAAATTATATTGGAAATAAAACCTGAAGAAACTCCATTTTCATGGATTTTTGGAGTCTTTGATTTGATCAAGTGACGCTTGTGAGACTTTCCTTGGGATAATTAAAACTTCGTTCAAAGGCCAAAGAAGAACGAACGACTAAAATATTGGAATTTATACATATCGATGTATGTAGTCCATTATGTATGGTCGTAAGAGATGAATTTCAACTTCATATGCCTTCTCCAGAAATTTGAGTGAATGTTCACTTAATGAGAAAGAAGTATGAAATATTTGAAAATGTTCAAAGACTTTCAAGATGAAGTGAAAATCATTGTAACAAGAAAATAAATGGTTTATGATTTTATCATATGGGATTTATTTGAGTTACAAGTGTAACAAGAAAAATAAATGAATTATGATTTTATCATAAAAGGCATTTATTTGAGTTACAAGTTTAGCAAAACACCTAGATTTACATCTCCCGAAACACCATAGGAGTATGGAGTGTTTGAGAGTTGTAACGAAACCTTGTTTGACATGGTTAGATCAAAGGTGTTATTGATAAAACTGCCATTATGTTTTCAAAGATTAAAGTGTAAGATCCCTCCTTTATTAAGGAAAAGGATCCCTGTGATTGCAATGCTAGAACCTGGATCATTGCTAGCATCCACAGTTTAATATGAAGTACACAGATACAAAGGTCATTATTACAGGCATTCCAGAGACAAACATAGTCTTTACAACTCCAAGGCCACATGCCTAATACAAGAGTTTGAATAAGTAAATAAATAAAAGTCTTCATCTTCATGTGCCACAGGCAAACATATTGAGTGTAGACTCATGACTCCTAATCCTCATCAGAGTAACCTGCAACATCACAAGTTACAGCCACAGTGGGTCAATACATTGGAATAGTATTGGCAAGTGATACCTTAGTATAATTTAGGTGGACTATATTACCATATGCAATTTGGCTAAGTGTAGCTTGGCTTGCTTTGCTCAAAATAGGTTTTGCCTATTAGTTGAAATCACTAAGTTTTTCTTTGTCAAAACTTTTCCCAAGGATCCACCAATAGACATTGAGGTCCTTCACCCTTGTTCACCCACAAGTTTTACTTAGAAGTTGGGATGACGAGATTCTTGATAGCTTCCATGTCTTGATGCTCAAGTTGTCCTTTTCCAGGGACATGGCTAAGTACTTAGATTTTTCCATCTGCAGAGGTTGTGCACTTTCCCCACCAGACTTGATTTTCACCAAGACAGGACCTTTCAGAAGCCTTCCCTTAGACCAAATGGACGCGCTCCAACCTATCATTCCCACTACCACCAACTGTCCAAATGGCTAAGTTCTAGCAACCTATGTGATCCAGGCAGAGCCCATATTGCCAAGTGGCTGCACTAGAAGCTTCTCAACACTTGGCCTCTAAAATCTCTTTGTTCCTGGGTGGCTTTTCACAAGTGAGATACACAAGGTTCACCAGTCCCCTGGCCTTGTGTAACCACTCAACACAAACCATTCCTTCCATTCCACCCAGGTGTTTCATTTACTTAGTTGTTTTATTAGGAAAAACACAAGTCCAAAGACTTAGAAATATTTTCATCATAGCATGTATATATTTCACCAACCCTTGGTTGCTACTATCTAGGCTAAGCATGGCATAGATAATATCTTAACTTAGAAATTTTCTAGCAATTCTACATCTACTAGGATTTCCCAACATGGCATATAAGTAAAATATAACATGCAAGTCTACAAAATATTTCCAATGCTTAGTAAAACATAGGAATAATAATATTCATGAAGTACCACTTTCCTTGGTAGTTTGGAGAGTAGTTACACTCTTCACAATCACAATCACTAGCACCAAAATCTACACAAAGAATTATAGCAACAAATTACATACAAAACATATACAACCAAAAAAATATATGCATGCATGCAAGATGGTATGTGATGATTTTTAAAACTCAACCAAGCAAGTAAACAATATTAGTTCATTAACAAGTTAAAAACTTGCCAAAAAACATTTATTTAAACCCTAAATCATTTTCTAAACATTTCATATACTCAAATTATCCCTACACAAGTTTCTGCCAATAAAGCCATTTTAACAGAAGCAAAACATTAAACACATTGCATATATAGAAAGAGCTTGCTCTCCTGATTCCAACGGTATAAAATTTGTCAAATTCTAACGTGTGGATCAAAAGTTATAGCCAAAACAAATTTGAACATCTAATAGATTCAAATTCTGTCTTTTAAATCTAACTGTTGCCACGCGTCTTGTTATAATTGGCCTGTACCGGTTCGGGCGGATCGATCAACGAGAGCCACACGATTTAAATGAAGATGCACGGCCAGATCTAATACGTACCTCTTCGACACAGATCTAATCTTACTCGTTAGATCTAAATCCTACGGCCCTAATCTAATTTACCACAGACGGGCGGCGCTAGTGGCGGCGACTGGCGGCGGCGCGCTCTGACAGTGGCGGTGCCGGCGAACTAGTGCGCCCGGAGAGGTGGGAATATGCTCACCAGAACCGCAGTGACGAGGAGAAGTTCGACGTGTCCTTGGTTGGCGAAGGGGCGCTCGGAGCCGTCGCGGATTGCTCGTCGGAGTAGTCCCTGGCGGCTGTTGCTTCGGCTCGTCGACGTTGGCGATGTTCTGAGCCACGCTAAGACATTGGGAGGGTACTGTTAGATGCGCAGGACTATGGGGATCTTACGCGTATCTAACAGAGGGCAAGGGGAGGCTGGAACTTACGGGGAAAGATCGCCGGAGTTCGAGCAGTGAGCGGCGGCGCTCAGTTGTTGCCGTTGCTGTAAGATCCCTCCTTTATAAAGGAAAAGGATCCCTGTGATTGAAATGCTAGTCCCTGGATCAATGCTAGCATCCACAGTTTAAGATGAACTACACAGATACAAAGGTCTTTATTACATCCATTCCAGAGATAAACATAGTCTTTACAACTCCAAGGCCACAGGCCTAGTACAAGAGTTTGAATAAGTAAATAAATAAAAGTCTTCATCTTCATGTGCCATAGGCAAACATGTTGAGTGTAGACTCATGACACCTAATCCTCATCAGAGTAACCTGCAACATCACAAGTTACAGCCACAGTGGGTCAATACATTGGAATAGTATTGGCAAGTGATACCTTAGTATAATTTAGGTGGACTATATTACTATATGCAATTTGATTATGTGTAGCTTGGCTTGCTTTGCTCAAAATAGGTTTTGCCTATTAGTTGAAATCACTAAGTTTTTCTTTGTCAAAAATTTTCCCAAGGAACCACCAATAGACATTGAGGTCCTTCACCCTTGTTCACCCACAAGTTTTTACTTAGAAATTGGGATGAGGAGATTCTTGATAGCTTCCATGTCTTGATGCTCAAGTTGTCCTTTTCCAGGGACATGGCTAAGTACTTAGATTTTTCCATCTGCAGAGGTTGTGCACTTTCCCCCACTGACTTGATTTTCACCAAGACAGGACCTTTCGAAGCCTTCCTTAGACCAAATGGACGCGCTCAACCTATCATTCCCACTACCACCAACTTTCCAAATGGCTAAGTTCTAGCAACCTATGTGATCCGTGAGCCCATATTTCCAAGTGGTCGCACTAGAAGCTTCTCAACACTTGGCCTCTAAAATCTCTTTGTTCCTGGGTGGCTTTCCACAAGTGAGATACACAAGGTTCACCAGTCCCCTGGCCTTGTGTAACCACTCAACACAAACCATTCCTTCCATTCCACCCAGGTGTTTCATTTACTTAGTTGTTTTATTAGGCAAAACACAAGTCCAAAGACTTGGAAATATTTTCACCATAGCATGTATATATTTCACCAACCCTTGGTTGCTACTAGCTAGGCTAAGCATGGCATAAATAGTATCTTAACTTAGAAATTTCCTAGCAATTCTACATCTACTAGGATTTCCCAACATGGCATATAAGCAAAATATAACATGCAAGTTTACAAAATATTTCTAATGCTTGGTAAAAACATAGGAATAATAATATTCATGAAGTACCACTTGCCTTGGTAGTTTGGATAATAGTTACACTCTTCACAATCACAATCACTAGCACTAAAATCTACACAAAGAATTATAGCAACAAATTACATACAAAACATATACAACCAAAATTATATGCATGCATGCAAGAAAAAGATATGTGATGATTTAAAAAAAAACTCAACAAAGCAAGTATACAGTACTGATTCATAAACAAGTCAAAAAGTTGCCAAACAATAATTATTTAAACCCTAAATCATTACCTAAACATTTCATATACTCAAATTAGCCCTACACAAGTTTCTGCAAATAAAACCTTTTTGACAGAAGCAAAACATTAAACACATTGCATATTTAGAAAGAGCTTGCTCTCCTGATTCCAACGATATAAAATTTGTCAAATTCTAACATGGGGATCAAAAGTTATAGCCAAATCAAATTCAAACCACAATCAGATTCAAATCCTGTTTTAAATCTAAACTCCAGCCACGCGGCAGCGTCTGATTGGACGGTACCGCTCCGCATCGGATCATGCTCGGCTACCGTTGGATCTAACTAAACACGCACGGCTCAGATCTGAACTTACCTCTTCGTCACAGATCTAATCTCACACGTTAGATCTAAATCCTACGGCCCTAATCTAACTCACCACAGACGGGCGGCGCTAGCGGCATCTTGGCGGCGAGCTCTCTACGGCGGCGCGGGTGTGGTCCTAGGGTCGCTTGAGGGCATACCAGAACCGTGGCGGCGTCGCGATGCTCAACTGGCGGCGGCTTGGCAGGCGCGCGCACGGAGTGGGCTGGAGCTCGTCGAAGTTGCGGCGGGCGTTAGAGGTTAAGTGGGCGGCGTTGGCAACGCCTGGTCTCCCCTAGCACAAACAAGCGGCACCGGATGATGCAAAGACAAGCGGTGGCGAACAACTTCGTGTGAGTCATAGGTGAAGGCGCGCAAAGGGCTTTACGAATTTGGTCGTCGAGTCGAGGTTGTCGTCGAGCTTGCGGTGTTGAACGGACGGCACTGGGCAAGATAAAGAAGGCACCAGCGGTGTCGGTGAGATGCGCAGAAAGTGGCGAAGTACTGCAAGAACCAGAGAGAGGGGCACGGGCTCACCGGGATTGGTCGCCGGAGTGAGTTCTGTCTGCGGCGGTGCAGGGGCGATTGTGGGCAGCCTGGGGGCGCTTTGTGCTTGAAGTTTGGGGGGAAATGGAGAGGGGGAAGAGGGGGTTTAAGTAGCATGTTCGCGAGCGATATTTACTCCAGCATTCAACGTGAATTGACATCGCGAATCAATACAGGAACGGCCGGCGTGATTTGGGGATTGAGCTGGTTGCGGGGTGGAGACGACGACGTCGTGTGGGCCGCGACTGTCAGCGAGTGAAACAGAGAGGGAGTGGGTCCTGCCTGTCAGCGATCTAGTTGGTCTGGCGAGTGAAGAAAAAGTTCATGGGTGGGTATTGGGCGATTGGGCCAGTTGGGCGATTCACTGAGTGATATTTTTCCTCTCTTTAAGCTTTTTCTTTTTCTGTTTGTTTTTCTGAAATGGTTTTCAACCTCAATTCAAATCTATTTGATTCCAAAACTTTTTAGGATTTTTGTACAATAAATCTTGTACTCAAATAAGTGTCAAACGCATCTGTTCACTCATCACACTTGGGTCTTTTGAAAATAAAATAAAACCATGCCTTTATGATATATATTCAATAGGCATAATATTGGTTTTATTAATCATTTTGTTTTGAAATTTGTTCAAACTTTTGGTGGTGCTTAAGTTTGAATAAACAAACTTGACTGAATCAAAAACAAGTATTCTTCTCATTGGAAGATAGCACTAAGGCTTGAGAAAACTTACATAAAATAATAAGCACAAATGCTTCTGTTTTGAATTGATTTTTTTGAAATAAAATTCATATGCTCATGGATGCATGGATGATATGCATAAGTTTGAAACATGATTTTGAGGATGTTACAAATCTAACCCCCTTAAGGTGAATCTCGCCCTCGAGATTCGGATTGGCTAGCAAATAGGTGAGGGTGGTCTTTCCGAAGATCATTTTCTCTTTCCCATGTGGCTTCCTCTTCGGAATGATGGTTCCACTGAACCTTGCAAAACTTGATAGTCTTAGTCCTTGTGACTCTTTCTGCAGTCTCAAGAATCTTGATAGGCTTCTCCTCATAAGTGAGGTCACTCTCCAACTGAACCTCCCCCAAAGGTATAGTATCATTCAAAGAAGTTTCTTCCATTTCTGGATGACATTTCTTAAGATGACTCACATGAAACACATTATGAACAGCTGACAGAGATTCTGGCAGTTCAATTTCATAGGCAACTTCTCCATTACGACTCAGAATCTTGAATGGTCCCACATATCTTGGGGCCATTTTCCTTTGACTCCGAACCTCTTCATTCCACGAAGTGGTGACACTCTAAGATAAGCTCTATCACCGACTTCGTAGGTGACTTCTCTACGCTTAGGATCTGCATAGCTTTTCTGTCGGGATTGTGCTATCTTCAATCTGTCCTTAACCAACCTTACCTTCTCTTCGGCTTCTTTGATAAGTTCTGGTCCGAACAAACTTCTTTCTCCCACACCATTCCATAATAATGGGGTGGTACACTTCCTCCCGTAGAGAAACTCAAATGGTGCCATCTCAATGCTGGCTTGATAGCTGTTGTTATAAGAAAATTCTGCGTAAGGCAGAATTTCATCCCAACTGGCTCCATAGTCTAGGGCACATGCCCTCAACATGTCTTCAAGAATCTGATTAGTTCTTTACTGCATCCATCAGTTTGAGGGTGAAAAGCAGTACTGAATTCCAACCTCGTTCCCAATGACTCATGTAACTGTCTCCAAAAATGGGAAGTGAATTGCGTTCCCCTATCAGACACAATGCTCTTGGGCACTCCATGTAGACATACAATTCTACTCATGTAGATCTTGGCCAACTTAGCACTTGTATAAGTTGTCTTCACGGGTATGAAATGTGCCACCTTAGATAGGCGATCCACTACTACCCAAATAGAATCATATCCTGATCTGGTCCTTGGTAATCCGGTAATGAAATCCATACCAATCTTGTCCCACTTCCAATCAGGTATAGGTAGTGGTTGAAGCAAACCTCTGCTCGATGTTCCGCTTTCACTCCACTACACACATCACACAAAGCAATATGTTCGGCGATGTCCTTCTTGAGATTGTTCCACCAAAATCTTTCCTTCATGTCCATGTACATTTTGGTGTTACCCGGATGAATGGAATACGGAGAGTTGTGTGCTTCTTGCAAAATCAGTTTCCGAAGCTCCGGATCTTGTGGAACACAGATACGTTTCCCATGCCATAAAGTACCCTGTTCGTCTTCATGGAACCCTTTGGCCTTTCCTTTGCCAATCTTTTCTTCAATCTCTTCAATTTCTTTATCAATCTTCTGGGCTTCTTTGATCTTGTCCAACAAAGTGGGTTGAACATCCAAAGACATGAGATGTCCTTCAGGCACAATCTCCAATCTGAGATCTCTAAATTGTGCACATAAATCATCAGGCAATTCTCCTTTTGTAAGGACATTCACAAAAACCTTACCGCTTAAAGCATCCGCTACAACATTTGCTTTATCGGGATGGTATTGCAAACTTAAGTCATAGTCCTTGATGAGTTCTAGCCATCTTCTTTTTCTCATATTAATTTCCTTCTGGGTGAAGATATGTTTCAAACTCTTGTGATCTGTGAACACTTCACAACGTTTTCCCAAAAGATAGTGCCTCCATGTTTTGAGTGCATGAACAACAGAGGCTAACTCTAAATCATGAGTAGGATAGTTCACTTCATGAGTTTTGAGTTGTCTCGAGGCATATGCCACAACTTTTCCTTCTTGCATAAGTACTGCTCCCAAACCATGATGATATGCATCACAATATACTTGGAAATCTTTTTCCAAGTCTGGAAAACACAAGACTGGTGATGTCACAAGTCTCTTCTTCAATTCCTGAAAGCTGAGTTCACAACCTTCAGACCAAGCAAACTTCTTGTCTTTCTTTAGCAATTCCGTCATGGGCTTAGCTACCTTGGAGAAATTTTCAATGAACCTTCTATAGTAACCTGCTAAGCCAAGGAAACTACGAACTTCTTTCACTGACTTGGGAGATTCCCATTCAGTTACAGCTGAAACCTTTGCAGGATCAACTTCTACCTCATCCTTTGTCATAACATGCCCAAGAAAACCAACTTCATTCAACCAGAATTCACACTTGCTGAATTTGGCATAAAGTTTATGCTCTCTTAACTTCTCAAGTATCAAACGCAAATGTCCTTCATGTTCTTCTTTGCTCTTGGAGTAGACTAAAATGTCATCGATGAAAACGACAACAAACTTGTCAAGGAATTCCATGAACACCTTGTTCATCATATTCATGAAGTATGCTGGAGCATTGGTCAAACCAAATGGCATCACGGTATACTCATACAATCCATACCTTGTGGTGAAAGCTGTCTTAGGTATGTCTTGATCTCTTATCTTGAGTTGGAAATAACCTGACCGGAGATCAATCTTTGAGAACACACAAGCTCCTTCTAGCTGATCAAACAAGTCATTGATTCTAGGCAAAGGATATTTGTTCTTAATAGTCACCTAGATTAAGTGAACGGTAATCTATGCATAACCTTTGACTCCTATCTTTCTTTTCCACGAACAAAACTGGGGCTCCCCAAGATGAAGAACTTGGTTGAATAAATCCTTTCTGCAACTGTTCTCCAAGTTGTTTCTTGAGTTCTTTCAGTTCATCCACTGACATCTTGTATGGTCTCTTTGCTATTGGTCCAGATCCTGGTACCAAATCTATAAGAAACTCCACATCTCTATCTGGTGGCATTCCCGGTAATTCTTCCGGAAACACATCCGGATATTCACTCACAATTGGCACACTGTCTATGCTAACCCCCTTAAGAGAATTTAGCTTACTCCCTTTTGGCTCAAAGTTAGACTTGAATTTAATCCGTTTTCCTTCCGGGGTTGTGAGTGCAACAGTACAATTAGCATAATCTAGTACTCCTTCATACTTAGCCATCCAATCCATTCCCAATATTACGTCCAGTCCTTGGGAATCTAGGATTATCAGACTCACTGGAAATTTATGCTTTCCAAACTCTATTACTAGATCTCGGCATCCAAGACTTACTATCATATCTCCACCCGGAGAACTAACTTTTATTGGACACCCAATGTTTTCAGTTGGAAACCCATTTCTATCAACAAATGCTTTTGATATGAATGAATGCGATGCTCCAGTATCAAAAAGAACAAATGCTGGAATAGAATTGAGTCTGAACTTACCAAAGATCGTTCCTCATAGATTTCCTCCACATTGATGTGGTTCACCTGTCCCTTATGAAAAGGGTTGGGCTTGTTGGGTCCTTCAACTTTATTTTCTAGGCATTCATTTGCATAATGCCCCATCTTCTTCCACTTGAAGCATTCATCCTGACTAATGTCCTTCTTGACAGGCTGACTTCCACTTCCACTTCCATTACCACTGTGGTGACTCTTGTATCCACCCTTGTGGTTCTTGTACTTGTCATTGTCATGACTACGGTGATGCTTGTTGTCATGACGGTTGTGGTTGTGGTGCTTGTTGAATTTCCCATGCTTGTGGGATCCTGAGCTTCCACTGTCATCATAATGGGATCGTTTGTGTGACGATCCTGAGCTGTGCTTGTCTGAGTGCTTTCTCTTCCTGCTCTCAACTTGCTTCCTTTTCTTCTCCAAAATAGCAGCCTTATCGCAAAGAGACTGGTATGTGGGAACATATGCTACCAAACAGTGTTCAAATTTCATCATTCAAGCCTTCAAGAAATTTTTCCTTTCTCTTAGCATCGGTGTCAACTTCATCCGGTGCATAATGCGCTAGATTGTTGAACTCCTCAATATATTTAGCCATGATGCGGTGGCGCTGCTTCAGATTATGGAACTCTTTCTTTTTCAGACTCATCACTCCAGATGAGATATGAGCAGTGCGAAAGCCATCCACAAAGATAGCCCATGTCACATCTTCTATGGGAGTGGTGATCTAGAAGTTATCCCACCAAGTGGCGGCTGGTCCTTCCAGCAAATGTGCTGCAAATCTGACTTTTTCTGCATCAGTACAGCCCATAGTTACCAAGTCTTTGTTCACAGAACGTAGCCAATCATTGGCCACCGTGGGATCAGTCGTTCCTGAGAACTTTGCTGGCCTCAATCTCAAGAACCTGGTAAGCATGTCAAAACCTGGTGGGTTGTTGTTGTTATTGTTGTTATTGTTGTTGTTGTTGTTTTGGTTCTGGATGAGCGTCGTCATCATTTGCATCACCGAGTGCATCTTGTCATCATTTGTTGCATTTCTGGAGTGATGTTGTTGTTGTTGGGGTTGGGGTTTGCACGACGGGGAGGCATCTGTGGTTTGTTCAATAGATATAAGAATGAGATACCCATAGATTCTTTCATGCACAATACATCACATAAACAATCACAAAGCATGCAACATAACGATAAAGATTCAACAACCAGATAATAAGTTCGCAAAGTAAAACACACCCAAATAACAAGCCATCCACATGTTGGATGGTCAACAACAAGTTCTCAACGACAAGTATGATAATAAATGATAAATGAGTAGTCAAATATACTCCTCGGCATCAACCTCCTCCTCGACAAAGGTAAGACCTGCGTTCTCCATCGCGGTCTTGTATTCCTCGACACTAGTGGTCAAGGTCTCTATCTTGGCTTTGAGAGCCCTCTTCTGGGAACGAAGTCTCTCAATCACCGTCTGCTGATGCTCGAGCTCGAAGTCCTTGGCCTCCAGTTCGTTAGTCATGTCCCGGATATTCTTGTTCCTATTCTGGACTCGCTTCTCCTGACTCTTGAACTTTCTGTCCTGGCTCTCGAACTTCGCCTCCATCTCCTTGACTATCTCATCTTGCTCCGCGAAGAGCCTGTCCTTCTCGCGAAGCTGCACCTAGAGTTCGTCATTACTGAGCATGACGTTGGTCCTATCGGAGTCCACCTGCCTAATGAGAGCCTCTAAGTACTGGAGGTATAGACGAATCGGCTCCGCTGTGTCCCTCGAGTCGTCCTCGAAGTCGATGGACTCTCCATCCTCATCACGTCTACCGAAGACGTGGAAGTGAGTACCTCTAACCTGTCGGGAGTGTCTCCCAGCAGACGTCCTATCATATCCTGCATGACTACCTCAAGGCCTCTCTCCTTGTCATCATGCATGAGCTTGAAGATGATGGCCTCCGTGGTAGGCTCTGTATGGCGTCCGGGCTGGTTGACCTTGAAGCCCCAGAGGTCTTTCCTCTCAAACTTGGTGAGGGGAAGCACCATGATGGTAGGAAGAGGGAGATTGAGCAAAGTAGTAAGCTCAACAATACGAGGACCAAAGCGAGTAACCCGGAACTCCTCAACAGTGCTGATGGTAATAGTAGGCATCTATTTATAAGATAGAAAAGTTAGAACAACACAATTCAATATAAAACAAAAGACAAAACATCACATACATATCCTTGGAAATCAAAACACACAAGTCATGGCATACATGGATCCATTACAACAACCAAGGTTCAACTTATTTTAAAGCAACATTTTGGAAAATAAGGTGATAAGTGGTGGTCCAACTAACGTAGTATGTTTACAATCCTATCTCACTGGATTTGTTGGCTAACACAATGTTTCTAGAAGCAATCAGCCTATCTTGCTCACATGACTCCATCACTAAGTCTATAATGTCTCCTCTTGTCGTGGGGATTGTCACGGCAGATGCTGCAATCGGCAGCGAGTAGTAGAACGAGGGGCAAGGGCGGCCAGCCATCTGCGGTGCGAGATGAGGGCAAAGACAAAGGGTTTTACCCAGGTTCGGGCCCCCGGAGGGTAAAGACCTACTCCTGCTAGATTGTATTATGGAGGTGTTACAATGGGCGAGCTCGGCGGCTAGGCGGCGAGTCGCTTGGGTGTATGAGGGAACGTGTCTCTACTCACCCTATAGGGAGGTTTATATAGGCTCACCCCCCTAGGGTTTACATATCTCAACCGATTCGTTAAAGCTTCAATAGCCGCTTAATCCTTACCCGACCGCCTATCTACTCGACCGGCCTTCATCTTCCAAGCCAGCTCCCCGGCTAGGCTTCGATCCACTCGCCGTTCTGCAGGCCCACTTGTCGGGTCTTGGGCCAGTCGGAAACGTCCTGCTAGGTATACCCCGGTAGTCATATCCCCATCAGTAGTCCCCGAGGCCGTCGTCGATTAGGCGAGGTGGTCAGCGGCCGGAGTATACGGACGAGTAGGCACCCAGAATCATCGGTACACTCTTGATAAAGGAGACAACCAATGATCCAGGTCGCAGCTTTGGCGAGTCGAGTCGGCGAAAACACTGTCTTAGTGATTGGGTCGGCGAGCCGAGTGGCCGTAGTTGAACCGTCAGGCGTGTTCAAACTAGCTGGGGTAATCCAATGGTAACTTCGCGTAATCACCGCGTGGTAACGGCTCTCGATTTGGCGGTAACTCCGCTATATAAGGGAATGGCGAGCAATCGAGAGCCAACTCCTCACCACTTCTTCCGAAAAGGCCAGATTTTCCTTCCTTCGCCCGCGATCCAGTCGACCAAATTCTCCGATCTCCAACCAATCTCGCCATGGCCCTTTCCACCGAGCCGTAGATCCAAGTGCACGAGGGACAATGGCCTCCTTCGAGGAGGCCGATCTCGCGAGCCGGTTGTTGGCGTATCCTCGCAGCCGGAGAAACGACCCCAAACCCGCGAGAGGGAATTCATGTTTCACCAGTCATCTCGGCGGGCTAGGGTTTCTCGTCCCTATTCTTCCTGCGCTTCGCCTACTACGGATCCAGCCTTCAGATCTGGGTCCCCATAGCATCGAGCAGCTCGCCATCTTCGTATGCTCATGAATGCTACTTGGCTGCCGCCCTACTTCCCCTTGTGGCAAGATCTGTTCCACTGACGGATCGGCGAGGAGGCAATGACCCAATGCTGGCCGCAGGCGGCTTGACTTTTCAGCTCAAGTCCAAAGCTTATTTCTTTGATCTGATGCTACCCGCCAAGGAAGCGAGCGACTGGAAGAAGTCGTGGTTCTACGTGGCCGAGGCGACTCCGGAGGGCGAGGTGGCGATCCCACGCATTCGCTAGTCGCCCGAGCCGCAACCTCCAAGTCGGCAAGCTCGGCCACCAGCGGATGGTCGTCGACGAGATGCTCCACCATCCGTGGTCTGAAAAGAAGGGCCTTCAAACGATAAACTTGTACAATTGCTGGCTCGGGCGGCTCGTTCCACTCGCCCACGCGACCATTACATGTACCAAGACATCGGCCGGGGAGACTCGACGGGCCTGTCTCGACGAGTGGAAGCTGGAGGATTATCTCCCAGCGTTGAAGAAGATTACCCAGCGGTGTACCGGATGCGCAGTGCCGGGTCGCTCACACCGCCAAGCGTCCGCCCAACGGTAATTTCTTTACCTTGCTCGTAGTCGCAAATGCAGCCATGTAATTTCGATTCGCTTTGTATTCGCAGCTATTCCAAGTGGTGGAAGGTGGCTCCCACCTCGGATGAGAGCTCGGGCCCATCCGCCCAGGACATAGGCGAATCGCCGCCTGCCAAGGGCAACGAGGACGAAGAGGACGAGTCTGAAGAGGAGGTCGCCCCGCTGGTCCGAAAGACCCGCGGGCAACGACAACGCGAGATCGAGGCAAGCAGAAGCCTCAAACGTCATGACGACGATGACGAGCTCCCAGAGACCACCTCGTAAGCCAGCCACCCAAAGAAGAAGAGGAAGGAAAGGAGGCGAGGGCCCCCGAAAAGAAGACGAGGCCGTCAAGTCGGCCTCGCCGTCACTCGGCGAAAGCAGCCAGACGCCCAGCCCGCCAAGCGACGCGCGCCACCAGCGACAACCGTGCTAGACGCGCGCATCGGAAGTGCCGCTGGCTTCAATGCCTCCACCATTCGCCCCAGTCTCTGGGCTGGGGGAGGTTCCGGCTGCGGCGGCTTCGCCTCGCAAGGAGGCTCCGGCTACGGCGGCTTCGCCTCGCAAGGAGGCTCCGGCTGAGGATGTTCCAGAGGCGCCAACTGCGGCCTCAACAACGAAGAAGCCATCCGTGTCTTGGGCACGCGACGTCCTGGAGTTGGGGCTCACTCGCCGCCCCGAGCCTGGGAGAAACCGGCCGACCTCCATACGGGACTGCGTTTCATCCCAGTCGCCAAGTGAGTTTGCTCACCTTTCCTTATTTTTCATAACTATTTCGATTGTTTTTGTTGATTCGATTGATGCACAGGACCGGGGTGAAGAGGATGGGCCACCCGACCGTGGCAAAGGTGCCCTCCGCCGCTAGCGAGGAAGTCCTTCCCGCAAGAGGAAGGCGACGAGGTCATCGCCGGGCGGATGGCGAAGAAGGCCAAGGGCGAACACCATCACTATCTCTCGACGACAGCCGTCGCACCAGCCGGGCCCGTGATGGAAGCAGCCGCGTCACGAAGGAGGGTGCTTTGCTCGAACGGCGGAGGCGACCTCTCTCGGAGCAAACCTCTATCGCTACCTTCCCGCTGTGACCAAGGCGACCACGGCCAGTGGGCTCGCACCGAGCCACGCCTCAGGACCGCCGACGGTGAAGTCGACCAACGTCGCGGGCATACGCCGGCACTTCTTGCATCCGTGGACGTGGTATAACTCCACAGCATGCTTGGCGCGGCCATCCAGGTACATCCAGTCCCCGAGGATCAGGTCAGTGCTTTGCAGCGTCCTGATTCTTATAATTTCGCATTTTTTGTTTGTCGCATCCAGTCCCCGAGTGCGCGCGCGCTAAATTTTAGCGGGTGGGCACTTAGGAATTTTTTTGATCGCCAGTCCCCGAGTGCGCACTCGCTGAATTTCAGCGGGTGGGCACTTAGGAATTTTTTGATCGCTACCCTCGAAAGCGCACTGAATTTCAGCGGGTGGGCACTTAGGAATTTTGATTTGACTAACCTTTTTGTGGTGTGCGTGGTCTGCAGCTTGAGTCGCGACCGATTGGGCAAAACAAGCGGAGAAGGAGCTGGCCATCGCCCAGAGGCAAACAAAGGACTTCAGCTGTTGCTAAGGCGAGGAAGCTCGCTAGGGGCTTGTCCTCGCCGGTGAGTTGGTGGCGCGATTCGCTTTAGTGCCGCTGAACAGCGGATCGCCGACCTCGAGCGCGAATCGCGAGAGGCGAGAAGAAGCGAGCTCATGGACGGGCGAGCTAAGGCCGCCATTGCGGCCGCCGAGGAGGATCGCAAGGTGTCGAAGTCCTTATTGGGCTTCGTGACCACAAGTCGCTCAGTTTTCATTACGGACGCCCGCCCGCTGCTTGGTGAGTGCATCTCCTTTCTAATAGTTGTGGTTTTGTGGTGTCCGTACTTATCATTGTCTTCTCGCAGGTCGCATCATTGATAGCGAAGAAGAGGCGAAGCTCGCCGACGCGAGGCGCGTAAGCATGCTCGTCGATTCGGCGACGTTGTCGGCGACGTGCATCCGTGCCTACCTCCAAGAAATATCGCCCACGGAGGTGATTCCCAGACCTCGTTGAGGTGTGGAAGTATTTGGAGAAGGCGCCCGGTCGTTGAGTTCATGACGCGGTCGGCGTTTGGCGTGAGCGTCGACGGCAAGAGCCTTGGACTCGCCCACTTCCCAAGATTTCGACATTGACGATGTGACGAGTGGGTATCCATCGCCGATCGCCGTGGAGCTGTCCGAGGTCCTCAAGTTGCAGAACGTCGCCACGCACTCGAACATGTTCGGGCATGGCGACCTCCCTGCATCAGAGACGGTTGTCGCGCCAAACGACCCCGAGCCGCCGCATCGTGACTTCAAGGTCGAGAAGCCTTTTCGCGCGGCGATGGCGGGTGAACTGACGACGTATCCATCAAACCCGTACACGGTGTTCATCCGCAGTCACCGGGATGCTGGCGAGTCGTCATCGAAGCCTGCAGAGTAGGGTAGTTTGCCTTGTGGCGTTAGCAGCAGTTCTTCCACGCGGGCATATTTTGTAACATGAAACAATGCAACGTGTGATTGAATGAGGCGTCGTGTCTATTTTGATATTTGTTTGTGTGCTTTTGATTGATTTTGGACGAGTCCTCGAGTCCCCGCCTTTTGTGGGGTTTACCTCGTATATGATGTGTGTGTTGTTATCATGTGTTTTGTTGATTTGGTCGACTACCTGAGCTCGAGAGCCAGTGCAAGGCGACTCCTTGAGTGCTCTATACTTTACCATTTTCCTTGCGAACGAGGTCGGGTGGCCGAGTCCTCGAGCGTGGTACTTGGTTGTTCTAGTCGCGACTCGAGGGTGGTTGAGGACTTAGCGTTGGTGTGCGCTCACGCCTGGCCCGTTGGGTCACCGCGTGGCAGTCCCGCATGCTCTCTTACTTGGCGTTTCACGCCGCCGCGATGAACTGGTCTTCGTCCCCGAGCGTGGTACTTAGCCGTTCGAGTCGCTATGCCGAGGATGCGGAGGACCAAGGTCGCTGAGAAGCGAGGCGATTGTCTTGGCTCAGAGAACCATCGAGCTAGGCGACTCGGGGGCTCGGGTTGGCATTTTCACGATGCAAGACCTAAAGTGATTCATGTTCTTACACCGCACTACTTAGCCGTGCGTCGATCGCTGTACCAAAGGTTGACTTCTGCATTTAGCATAACGCTGTTTTACGAAAAGCAGTGGCACAAGTCATGGAGAGTAGGCGCAATTTGCGTAACCATTTCATTTTATTTCATAGCGATCGAGAGTACATGTGGGGTTCTATGAGTAGAACTTCCGAGGAGGTTTACATTCCATGGTCGCTGACGCCGAGTTCGCCCCGCGGACGTCGATGAGGTAGTAGGCGCCGTTTAGCACGCTACCGATAGCGAATGGGCCTTCCCACGGAGGGGAGAGCTTGTGCATGCCCTTCTTGTCCTGGATGAGGCGTAACACCAGTCGCCTTCCGGAAGGTGCGAAGCCACCCCGACCGTGGTAGCGGCGGAGTCCTTGCCGGTAGATGGCGGTGCGTGACCGAGCGAGGTCACGTGCTTGCCGAGTTGGTCGATCCCGCCTTGGCGGGTAAGCTCGCTTGCACCTCCGGTAGTGGACGACCCGCGCGAGTCGTGTTCGAGGTCGGTGGGCATGACGCCTCGCCAGAGACCATGAAGAAGGGAGTGAATCCCGATCCGTTGATCGAGGTGCGGATCCCCATATGACGGAGGGCAACTCCGACCAGCACCCGCGGTGCGCCGAGTACTTTGTAGTCGCGGCTTCAGCCGCAGATGATTTGGTTGGCTCCGCCTGGCCGTTGGACTCGTGGGCGATCGCGAGGTCGAGCCGGATATGGTGCTCTTCGCAGAATTAGGCCATGGCTCCCTTGGCGGTTGGTGCCGTTGTCGCGATGATGCTGTTGGGGAACCCGTAGCGATATATGAGCTCGCGAAGAATTTAGTGGCGGTCTTCCCGCTCATTTCGGACTGGCTTGGCCTCCACCCACTTCGTGAATTTGTCGACTGACTAGCAGGTGGGTGTAGCCGAGGGGGCCTTCTTGAAGGGGCCTACCATGTCCATGCCCCACACGAATGGCCAGTGATGGAGATTGTTTTGAGCGCCGAGCCCGGACGTGTTCGATTGGCGATTGCACCCGGCGCATCGCTGGACGATGTCGGCAGCGCCGGGCGCAGCGGGGCCAAGAGAAGCCGTGTCGCATAGCCTTGGCGACCAGGAGCGGCGGCGCGCAGGCCGCAAATACCGAGTGAATGTCGTGGAGGATTTTGCGTCCTTCACTGGTTGGACGCAGCGTTGAACACGCCGGTGACGCTGCGCTTGTGGAGCTCGCCGTCGATGATAGTGTAGGACTTGCATCGACGGCGATCATTCGAGCGCTCTGCCTCGTCTGGCCGGGTGCCGGCTTCCAGGTAGGCAATGTAGGGCTTGGTCCAGTCGTCTGGCTCGTTGACGAGTGCGACCAAGGCTGCCTCTGGTTGTAGTGGGACCCCAATGTCGATCTCCCTCGGGGGAGAGACTGATGGCTTGGTAATCGTGTCGAGGAAAACGCCGGCGGGAGGCGCGAGTCGAGCTGACCCGATGCGGGAGAGTGCGTCGGCCTCCTCATTCTTTCGCCTGTCGATCCACTCGACAGAGTAGCCGTGAAGTGCCGCCAACTTGTCCACCGCTTGGCGACGCCGCCATGGTAGGGGAGACGGCGTCGCAGCCGCGACTTGCCCCGCGACAAGGTCGGAATCTCCGTAGCAGCGAGGCGATTGACGCTCATCTCCTTGGCGGCTCGCATGTCAGGAGTAGGGCCTCAGATTCAGCCATGTTGTTGGTGCAGGCGTGAAGTCGAGGCAGGATGTAGCGGAGCTTGTCGCCTTTGGTGAAGTCAACACTATCCCCTCGCCGCACCGTCTGCGTTCTTGGAGCCGTCAAGTGCGTGCTCCGAGTGGAGGTACGGCAGCTTCCGGGCTGCTGGGCCTCCCAATTGGCGGCGAAGTCCGCTGCTCGTGACTTGATCGCCTTTCGTGGCTCGTATTTGATGTTGTGGACGCCGATCTCAACGGCCCACTTGGCGACTTCGCCCGTCGCCGATTGCGGATGATGTCCTGCGGTGCCGAGGAGACGCGTGATCGGGTGCTCGAAGTAGTGCGCAGCGCTGAGCCCGGAAGACCGCGTATACTAGATTTTTGGTATCGGGTACCGGGCGCGATTCGGTGAGGACCTCACTGATGTAGTACCGCTGAACCGGGCGCCTTTCCTTCCTCCGTCGCTCGACGACCATCACGGCGCCGACGACGCGCCGGACGCCGTGACGTAAAACCAGCATGGGTTCTTTGTCGGTGGGCGGCGAGTAGTGGTGCGGCGAGTAGCACCTTTTGAGGTCACGAGCGCCGTCCGCCTCTTTGTCCCACTCGAAGGTGGGGTTCTGCGCATCAGCGGTATAGGGCATCGCTTTCGCCAGCGGGGATGAAGCGATCGAGAGCCGCCACCGCCCGCCAGCTTCGACGCCGCAGCACTCGGGTTTGCCGAGCCGGGCGATCGTGTCGATCTTTGTGGGGTTCGCCTTGATCCCTCGTTTGGAGACGACGTACCCCAGTAGTTGTCCGGCGGGTACACCAAAGGTGCACTTGCCTGGGTTGAGCTTTATCTTGTATCTTCGCAGGTTGGCGAAAGTTTCCGCCAGGTCGGTGAGTAGGTCTCCTTGGCGAGCGGACTTCATGACCACATCGTCGATGTAGACGTGGATGTTGCGGCCAATTTGGCACGCGAGGCATTCTTGCATGCACCGCTGGTAGGTCGCCCCGGCGTTCTTGAGGCCGAAGGTCATGGCAGTGTAGCAGTATCTCAATGGCGTGATGAAAGCCGCCTTCTCCTCGCCTTCTACAGCCATTTTGATCTGGTTTTACCCAGTAGAGTCGAGGAAACATAGCGACTCGAGCCCACGGTTGAATCGATTATCCGGTCGATCCGGAGGACGAATCGCCTTTGGGTAGGCGCTGTTCAGGTTTGTGTAGTCGATACACATTCTCCGTGTCTCGCTTTTCTCGCCAGACTGGGTTTGCCACCACTTGCAAGATTTGATTGGTCGGATGAAGCCGGCACAGTAGACGCCGCACTTCCTCGGCGATTGCTCGACGGCGTTCTTCATTGAAGGGCCGCAGCGATCGCTGACAGTCGCACTTTGGGGTCGGCGTTTAGCTTGTGCTCGGCGAGATCCCTAGGGACCGGCATGTCGAGGGTTTCCGCGAAGATGTCCTCGTTCACGGAGGAACTCGATGAGCGCGCCTTCCTACGCTGGGCTCATGCCCGTCCCGATCGTCACCGTTCGGGCCGAGTCGCCGTCCAGCCGACGGCGTGTAGCGTCGTGGCCTCAAAGGTTGAGGTGCCCGCCTCGAAGTTGCTTCTTGAGTATGGTGGGGTCGTTGTTGACCCGCCGCTGCATTTGGCGAGCTCGTCGGCGTGGTTGGTCTCGCCGCGATGACGGCCGGGCGAAGGCCTTTTGGCTCGCACTGCGGCCATGTCGGGTCGCCGCTGATGGTGATGACGCCGCACGCCCGGAGCTTCATCGCTGTACGCAGAGTGGGCGCCATGAATTTAGCGAACGCGCGCCCCTGTGACGCAGCGGTAGGGCTGTCGAAGGCACCACGAAGACGATCCGCCGGTACGGAAGTTTGCCTGTGCCGAAGGTGACTAGCGCGTGACCTTGCCGATCGGGTACGCCTTCCGACCGGGACAATGCCGTGGAATGTGGTGTGGGTCGCGTCGATCATCGATCGGAGCCGCAGCCATCAAGGTGTCGAGGTAGAGGATGTTGATGGAGCTGCCACCGCCCATCGCTGTCTTGGGGAGCCAGAGTCGCCAACCTTGGGCTTGACCACCAAGGCGACTCGCCCCGGATACTGATGCGCGGCGAGTGGTCTTGGCGGCTCCGTGTGATGCTGTTCACCAGCCAGAACTGGGGACGTCTATTTGGGCCACCGCTGACGGCGACGGCGGGCGATGACCTTCTTCGCGCTCGTGTTGAAGTCTGTGAAGGTGTGAGCGAGCCGCTACTTTGCCGAATTTTCCGCCGCTTGAAGTCGTTGTCGGGTCCTCCGCCGCTGCCTTCTCGATTTCCGAGGGTGTGGCGTCGGCGGTGGTGCGCTATGGCTTTCCTTCGCTATGGAACGCACATGGTTGGTTAAGGAGGCCGCGGGTCGAACCTTGGCTTGTTCTTGTAGGTGCCGCAAGCGGCGCTGCCCTCCGCCGCGGCGAGCTTTTGGGCTCAGGGCTGCGCGCGTTGGCAGGACGGTCGACTTCGCCATCGCTGCGGCGCTTGCCGCTGAGGCGAAAAGCCAGAAGCGTAGGTCGGTTCGGGCGCCGCTGCCGCCTGCGTCGGCGTTGACCTCCCGACTCGCCGCCGCTTTGGATCTTCCTCGGCGCATCGCTTGGCGATCTCGAGGAGGTCGGGATGTTGTCGAGTGTGCGGAGTGTCGCTGAGCTTGGCGACTAGGGCTCAGAGGCACGAGGTCTTGAAGCAATGGATCGCGGTGTCCGGTGGATGCCGACCGCATTGTACCAAAGCTGTTGCCACCGCTGGACCCAGCTATGGTCGACTCGCGGGTCCCCGGACGCACTGCCCATGTCCTCAATAGTGGTGGCGCGGTAGGAGCACTCGAAGTGCCCGACGGCGTCGCATTTCCTCCCGTGAGTCGACATCGCCCGGGAAGAGTGTTGATCCACCCGCACGCCCCTCCATCATCGTGGAGGTAACGGCGTAGCAGGTGTCACAGACCCGCGATCCCCATTGCCATGAGGTATGTGTCGAGCCACACGGGGTCGTACGAGGAGTCGACTTTTCTATTTCTTTTGGAGCCTTGAAGTTTGGATACTTCTCGCCTCGGATCATTGGTCCGGCACTTGGCCCGAGTCGGCCGAGCGACCCCATGGGCTCGCCGTCGCGCGATTGGTTAGGTATGCCGCAGTCGCCGGGCTGGCGGCGCGCCTTTGGTTGTTGATGATGTGGGTGCGGCGCCGATGGGTTGCCCGTTACGGCGAAAAGGTTGGTTGCCGCCCGGGTCGGTGGAGAGTGCCGTTAGCGGTGAGTCGGTATGAGCTGGCTCGTGGCGGGCAGCTGAGGGTGTCTGCCGCCATTGGCGGCCGCCGAGGCCGCTCGCTTCCCGAGGAACGCGAGTATACCGCCCTGAGAGTCGGCTCGGCCTTCGCTGCTCGACGGCCGCGCAGGGCCTTGACGATTCAATCTGCAGGCGCCGCTGTCGGCCGCCGTGATGTCGCCGATCGCTGCTCGGCTCGCCACGAGGTTGTCCATCGGGTGGAGAACAATGGAAGGCCGCTTGCCTCTCTCGTGAGGAGACTACTATCCGCGCTGGTCCTCGGGGTGCGGTTGGGTGGAGGTGGGCACCCATTGCCATTGATCCTGGCGGGGCGGGGCTCCCTCTGGCGCTGCTCGCAGACGCGCGCCGCCACGCCGCCGGTCGTTTTGCCGAAGTTCAGGGCGCTCAACGGTGGGGTTCAGCGCTCCGATCCGCCGCTAGTGGTAGCGCGATAATTCCTCGCCGTCACCGCCGAGGCGAAATTTTTCGCGCCAGCTTGCTCCTTGCATCGCCTCCGCCAGTTAGCGTAGTTCTCGACCTGGCCGTGGGCGTTAGGAGGATCGGGTGGAGAATGGATCCTCTGGCGGGTCGGTGCCGGTCGCCATGTAGGTCGCGGCGTAGCGACCGGTTTTGTCGCGGAGATCGGCGGAGTTTTCCGACCCGGAGTCGAATTCGAAGATCCCGAGGATGGAGGGGTCCTTGAAGTCTCCCGCGTTGGAGACCTGGGCGATGGATCCCGCGGATGAGGCCGCGGTGATGGATCCGGCAAGTGACGTCGGGGTCGCCGAGTCGGCGTCGTCGGTGAGGGCCGCATCCTCTGTGGCCGCTGAATTCCCGGCCACGTTGTTGTGGGCCGAGTTGTACTCGGAGGCGAGGCGTTGATCGCAGATCCGCCTCGGAGAGCCGATCGGTGGCGGCGACTCACGGATGCGAGCCGAGTACTCCGTCGATGACGCCGGTGAGGCCGACGAAGAGGCCGATCGTGCCGATAGGCAGGATCACGCCAGGCGTGACGGGTCGCGCCACGGACGTAGCCGCTCGAAGACCTAGAGCATCTCGCCGATCGCTATCATGTGGCGGTGGCGACTGCCTTATGGGCAGATTGATCTCGCCAGAACACCGCCGACTGGCGCCCCAAGGTGGGCGCCACCGCCATGGGGATTGTCACGGCAGATGCTGCAATCGGCAGAGTAGTAGAACGAGGCAGGGCGGCCAGCCATCTCGGTGCGAGATGAGGGCAAAGACAAAGGGATTTACCTGTGTTCGCCCGAGGGTAAAGACCTACTCCTGCTAGATTGTATTATGGAGGTGTTACAATGGGCGAGCTCGGCGGCGAGTCGCTTGGGTGTATGAGGGAACGTGTCTCTACTCACCCTATAGGGAGGTTTATATAGGCTCACCTCCCCTAGGGTTTACATATCTCAACCGATTCGGTTAAAGCTTCAATACTCGTTTAATCCTTGCCCGACTGGGCCTATCTACTCGCCTGGGCCTTCAGCTTCCAAGCCGCCTCGGCTGGGCTTGATCCACTGCCTGCTGCAGGCCCACTCGCCGGGTCTTGGGCCAGTCGGAAACGTCCTGCTGGGTATACCCCGGTAGGCATATCCCCATCACCTCTTAAGGTTTGGTTGGTAGTTTCCAACTCTTGGGTGTGTTTCTTCTCTTCCTTTAGGTCATTTTGGAGGTTGAGCATTCTGCACTTGACTCTATCACCAAGTTCTTTGATGGTCTTCCAAGCTGCATCCCTTGCTGATTCAAAGAATGTAGTGTGCACCACTGAATTGGTGAACATGCAGAATCCTTTTTCCTGGTGGTTGTCTTCCTTGTTTTTATACAAGTGAAGTTGCACCCACCAGTATTCAACTCCTTCATCCATCACAGGAAAACCTTTGTACACAACTGCACCTTTTAATTCTAATGCAACCATGAGGTCCTTGAGAGCCTTGGGGAATTCTGTCTCACACTCCAAGGTCATTGTCATGAGTGGTCCTTTCCTCACGGCTTCGTTGATGGAGTTCATCTAAAATTAGAGATGAGAAAGAATATTAGAAAAGCTTACGAGAAGAATAGACAAGTGTAGAAGTTGTTGAAATTTTTTCCTTAGTGGTTTCCAATCCTAGGGTCATAATCCTATAGGCAACACAGTGCTCTGATACCATCTGTAAGATCCCTCCTTTATAAAGGAAAAGGATCCCTCTGATTGCAATGCTAGTCCCTGGATCAATGCTAGCATCCACAGTTTAAGATGAAGTACACATATACAAAGGTCTTTATTACAGCCATTCCAAAGATGAACATAGTCTTTACAACTCCAAGGCCACAGGCCTAGTACAAGAGTTTGAATAAGTAAATAAATAAAAGTCTTCATCTTCATGTGCCACAGGCAAACATGTTGAGTGTAGACTCATGACACCTAATCCTCATCAGAGTAACCTGCAACATCACAAGTTACAGCCATAGTGGGTCAATACATTGGAATAGTATTGGCAAGTGATACCTTAGTATAATTTAGGTGGACTATATTACTATATGCAATTTGGCTAAGTGTAGCTTGGCTTGCTTTGCTCAAAATAGGTTTTGCCTATTAGTTGAAATCACTAAGTTTTTCTTTGTCAAAACTTTTCCCAAGGAGCCACCAATAGACATTGAGGTCCTTCACCCTTGTTCACCCACAAGTTTTACTTAGAAGTTGGGATGAGGAGATTCTTGATAGCTTCCATCTCTTGATGCTCAAGTTGTCCTTTTCCAGGGACATGGCTAAGTACTTAGATTTTTCCATCTGCAGAGGTTGTGCACTTTCCCCATCAGACTTGATTTTCACCAAGACAGGACCTTTCGGAAGCCTTCCCTTAGACCAAATGGACGCGCTCCAACCTATCATTCCCACTACCACCAACTGTCCAAATGGCTAAGTTCTAGCAACCTATGTGATCCAGGCAGAGCCCATATTGCCAAGTGGCTGCACTAGAAGCTTCTCAACACTTGGCCTCTAAAATCTCTTTGTTCCTGGGTGGATTTCCACAAGTGAGATACACAAGGTTCACCAGTCCCCTGGCCTTGTGTAACCACTCAACACAAACCATTCCTTCCATTCCACCCAGGTGTTTCATTTACTTAGTTGTTTTATTAGGCAAAACACAAGTCCAAAGACTTGGAAATATTTTCATCATAGCATGTATATATTTCTCCAACCCTTGGTTGCTACTAGCTAGGCTAAGCATGGCATAGATAGTATCTTAACTTAGAAATTTCCTAGCAATTCTACATCTACTAGGATTTCCCAACATGGCATATAAGCAAAATATAACATGCAAGTTTACAAAATATTTCTAATGCTTGGTAAAAACATAGGAATAATAATATTCATGAAGTACCACTTGCCTTGGTAGTTTGGAGAATAGTTACACTCTTCACAATCACAATCACTAGCACCAAAATCTACACAAAGAATTATAACAACAAATTACATACAAAACATATACAACCAAAATTATATGCATGCATGCAAGAAAAAGATATGTGATGATTTTAAAAAAAAACTCAACAAAGCAAGTATACAGTACTGATTCATAAACAAGTCAAAAACTTGCCAAACAATAATTATTTAAACCCTAAATCATTTCCTAAACATTTCATATACTCAAATTAGCCCTACACAAGTTTCTGCAAATAAAACCTTTTTAACAGAAGCAAAACATTAAACACATTGCATATTTAGAAAGAGCTTGCTCTCTTGATTCCAACGATATAAAATTTGTCAAATTCTAACGTGGGGATCAAAAGTTATAGCCAAATCAAATTCAAACCACAATCAGATTCAAATCCTGTTTTAAATCTAAACTCCAGCCGCTGGCAGCTCGATTGACGGTACCGCCGCTTTTGGATCACGCTCGGCTACCGTTGGATCTAACTAAACACGCACGGCTCAGATCTAAACTTACCTCTTCGTCACAAATCTAATCTCACACGTTAGATCTAAATCCTACGACCCTAATCTAACTGACCACAGACGGGCGGCGCTAGCGGCGGCTACTGGCGGCGGCGAGCTCTGCCTACGGCGGCGTGGAGCTACAGGTGGTCCTAGGGTCGTCGGAGGGCTTACTGTAACCGTGGCGGCGATGCTCAACTCCGGCGGCGGCAGCGGGCGCGAGTGGGCTGCTGAGCTCGTCGG